>OX104063.1:229867332-229926438 GCA_944474145.2 Dicrocoelium dendriticum
GCCTCTCATTGCTTGCCAGGAGAGCATACTGATCAGCAGGCAAACCGGTGCATGCCTCATGGAACCATGAACAGTTAACTTGTCCGCAAGCTGGAGTAGACTCGTCAAACGAGGACCCCATAGGTCCATCTGTTATGTTCATAGCTTTTCATTTTTTGCACTTTGCTCATTTCGTTTTCCTATGCGTCTTGTACAGTTGTTTTAATTCACCGTTTTTTCATATACACAATTCTCGACCTCGAACGGTGCGTTCTGCTTTCTTGCGGCGGCGTGTTGCGATTGCTCTGTTTGTGTGCTTGAGGAAGTCTGAGCTACGTGGAACCAACACTGGAGTATCGTATCAGGGAGTGTGCAATATCAGTGGAGTTAGTCCAGCCGTCACTACCGAAGGTCAGCGTGTTGATACTTTTATCTGACACATTCTTTCCTTCTGGTGCGGTAGTGTAAGACTAGTTTTCACTCCACTACATATTTGGTGACTCCTGTTTTCCCTTTTTTCCCTACTGGAACATTTTTTTCGCCTGCATAATGTCGTAAAGTACTACTCCCCACATTGACTCTTCTGAAAATTTTATTGGTTTTTCCCTACCAGCTTTTGACGTTAACAATGCACACGTCTGATTTTTACAGTCAGAAGCTCTTTTCCGTTGCCGTAGAATCACTTCTCAAAGTTCTATGCTTTCCTACGTCGCTGCCCATCTTCCCACGCACATAGCCGCCGATGTGGTTGACCTACTTGACCCTATTCCTACCGATTCCCCATACGATAAGCTGAAAGCTGCCGTTTTGAAACGCCTTACAGCTTCCGATGAGAGCAGACTTCACCAACTTCTCTCGGGAGTTGAACTGGGTGATCGTTCACCTTCACAGCTTCTCCGTTATATGCGCTCTCTCGTAGGTTCCTCTAAAGTCGACGACAGTGTCTTACGTCAATTGTGGCTAAAATGTCTTCCATCCAACACTACGGCGATCCTCGCTGTATCCGCTGACGATTTGTCACTTGACAAAGTAGCAGAAACGGCCGACAAAGTTCATGAGTGTTTCTTTCAACGCCCATTTTGTCACGCTGTTGTCAACCCACCTGAGACTTCCTCGTCATCAGATCCCATTGAGTCCATTTGTCAGAGACTGTCCATAATAGAACTCGCCGTTAAGAGAAGACGTCTCCACGCAGTCGAAGTTTTAGACCCACTTCGAGAAGCAGAAGCAGATACTCTAGGAACACTGGAAAGCATATTTGCTATTATCATCGACGTTATGGTGATGCCGCTAAAAATTGCCGTCCTGGTTGCTCGCACCCGAAAGCCTTCCCCAAAGCTCAACAGGGAAACGCCCCAGCCAGCCAGTAATGGCGACGACTTCGGCTGGCACATCTTCTAGTCGCCTGCTTTTTGTCCGTGATTCCACAACCAACCTCTCATTCTTGGTTGACACTGGAGCCGAGGTCAGCGTTCTGCCTCATGGAATGGAAAAACGCTACCTCATTCCCACAGGACCTACTCTCCAGGCGGCTAATAACACGAGAATCCAGATCTACGGTCAGAAATTGCTTACTCTCGATCTTGGTCTTCGACGAACATTTTCTTTCGTTTTCCTGATCGCAGATGTACAACGCCCTATCATTGGTATCGATTTCCTCACCCAATTTGGTCTTATCGTCGCCTTAGGTAACAGGGAACTTCGTGATAGTATCACCTCCCTCACCATTCCGGGCAGAGCCACTTCGATCAGCTCGATCGGACTTCGCATGACTCTACCTACCAACACTGTGTTCAACGAGTTACTCCAACAGTTCCCAGCGTTGTATCTGCCGTCCAATAATTGTCCCGCACCTAAACATGAGATTGTGCACCACGTTACTCGTGGACCACCGGTCACGTCTCGACCTCGCCGACTACCACCCGATAAACTCGCCAACGCCAAAGCCGAGTGTGAGCACATGCTCCGTCTTGGTACCGTCCGGCCTTCTAATAGCCCATGGTCTTCACCTTTGCACATGGTCCCCAAAAAGTCTCGTGGAGATTGGCGACCTTGTGGTGATTACCGTCAGCTTAATAATGTCACTGTCCCTGACAGGTATCCCGTACCACATATTCACGACTTTTCTATTTGCCTAGACGGCAAAGCGATTTTCTCTAAGACTGATTTGGTTCGGGCATATTACCAAATTCCTGTCGCCCCTGATGACATTCCCAAGACAGCTATAACCACCCCCTTCGGTCTTTTTGAATTTGTCCGTATGCCTTTTGGACTACGAAACGCCGCACAAACATTTCAACGATTCATTGACCAGATTCTCCGCGGACTTGATTTCGTTTTTGCTTATATCGATAACATTCTCGTGGCCAGCTCTAACCACGATGAACATCTCTCTCATCTTCGCCAAATCTTTGAGCGTTTTGATCACTATGGCGTTACCATCAACGTGGACAAATGTGTCTTTGGCCAGTCCAGTGTTGATTTTCTCGGTCATCGAATCGATCGCACCGGAATCAGTCCACTCCCGGAGAAAGCAAAAGCAATCACGGAGTATCCGATGCCACAGTCCTACAAAAGCCTGCGCCGTTTCCTCGGTATGGTGAATTATTACGGCCGCTTTATACCTGATTGCTCTAAACTGCTTCAACCTTTAACCGACCTGCTTAGAGGAAAGACTCGAAAATTCAAACCCACAGACGAAGCAATAGACGCTTTCGACAAGATTAAACATGCTTTGTCTAACGTCACAGCGTTGAGCCATTTACGGACTGATGTTAATACACCTCTCATCCTTAAAACCGATGCGTCACAAACCGCAGTTGGAGCCGTTCTGCAGCAACTCATCAATGGTCATCCCGAACCACTATCCTTTTTCTCCCGTAAATTACAGCCCGCACAAACTAGATATAGTACCTTCGGAAGAGAACTTTTGGCGATCTATCTCGCCATTAAACACTTTCGACACCTCCTTGAAGGTCGTTCATTTACCATTCTAACTGATCACAAGCCACTTGTTTTTGCCTTTCGCGGTTCTTCGGACCGCTTTTCCCCTCGTGAAACCCGACATCTTGATTACATATCGCAGTTCTCTACGGACATCCGTCATATAGACGCCGCTGACAACGTGGTAGCCGACGCAATGTCCCGCATTGGAATTCAAGAACTTTCACGTCCGACCTTTGATCTAGAGGAAATCGCTGCGCATCAGGAGGGAGATTCTGAGTTTATGCAAATGAAATCGAACCCTTCGATCAAACTTACTCTTCTGCCGCTTCTTAACTCTGACTCTAAAGTTCATTGTGACATGTCTACGGGTAAGCCCCGACCCTACGTTCCCCAACGTTACCGCCGAGTCCTTTTCGATCATTTCCACGGCCTCTCGCACCCAGGCATTCGAGCTACTGTTAAGTTGATCACAGATCGCTTTGTTTGGCCCAATATGCGCTCTGACATCCAACAGTGGGCAAAGCACTGTGTTACGTGTCAGACCAGCAAGATCCATCGCCATACAATCACTGTCCCTGGCACCTTTTCATCACCGGATGCTCGCTTCAGGCATGTCCATTTGGATATCGTTGGTCCTTTGCCCCCTTCCAACGGTTTTCAATACTTGCTGACATGTGTTGATAGATTTACACGTTGGCCGCATGCAGTGCCATTACGGGACGTTTCCACTGAAACAGTAGCGCGAACCTTCATCGAAACCTGGATTTCGTTCTTTGGCGCACCTGCTACTATCACGACAGACAGAGGTCCGCAGTTCACTTCTTCGTTGTTTCGTGACCTAAGTCGTTTGCTCGGTTGTTCTCACATACGCACAACCGCTTACCATCCCGCTGCCAATGGTTTGGTCGAACGCTTCCATCGCCAACTGAAAGCTTCGATTACCGCTTCTCAGTCGAGCACGCAATGGTCGGAGCGTTTGCCAATAATCCTACTTGGCATACGTAACACGGTCAAGGAAGACATAGGCTGTTGCCCTGCTGAGTTAGTTTTTGGCACGCCACTTAGACTTCCTGGAGAGATGGTGTTGGATTCAAGGGTCACTGGAGAAATGGATCCTACATCCTATGCCACACGCCTGAGGAGTCAATTCAGCTCGGTACGCCCAACACCTCCACGACTCACGCCTCGTAACCCACAGGTCCATCCTGATCTTCGCGATTGTCACTACGTTCTTGTGCGCATCGATACTGTTCGTAAACCTCTGACGCCACCCTACGAGGGTCCTTACAAGGTTATCGACCGCAAGGACAAGTATTTTGTGTTGGACCGAAATGGCTGCAAAGACTCTGTAAGCATCGATCGTTTGAAACCTGCTTACATCGAACCTCTTCTGTCTCAGCAACATTCAGACGCATCTGTCCCCGAAGACGATCCATCGCCGAGTACTCCCCCAACACAGCCTATGTGTGATCCCAGTGTCCTTTCTTCCCAACCCCCTGCAGTCCCCTCTGCAATCACTCACACACACAAACGCACACGTTTTGGTCGTACGGTGATTCTTCCTTCTAAACTAACGTTTTACAATCAGTGAGACGTACATTTCGAGCATTCGCTTGCCCACTCACGCTCTAGGGGGAGTCCTGTAGTGTTCATAGCTTTTTCATTTTTTGCACTTTGCTCATTTCGTTTTCCTATGCGTCTTGTACAGTTGTTTTAATTCACCGTTTTTTCATATACACAATTCTCGACCTCGAACGGCGCGTTCTGCTTTCCTGCGGCGGCGTGTTGCGATTGCCTTTGTGTGCTTGGAAGTCTGAGCTTCGCTGGAACCAACACTGGAATATCGTATCAGGGAGTGTGCAATATCAGTGGAGTTAGTCCAGCCGTCACTACCGAAGGTCAGCGTGTTGATACTTTTATCTGACACTAATCCTTTCCTTCTGGTGCGGTAGTGTAAGACTAGTTTTCACTCCACTACACAGCCATCTCGGTGCTTAGCGAGACAGCCATGTTCATGTGGAAAACAGAGTAGAATTACAACACGTATACAACAGGAAAACGACCGCAATAGAAAGGCAAAAACAGGGTGCAAAACGGGATTAAAACTGGGAACAACCCGAAAAATTACCAGTAAGCGCCAAAGACGTTTTGGCCAGTACCACTTTAATCGATCCAAGATACATTGGATCAGAGAAAATTTGACAGTAGTCAAATTCCGTTTCAAGTGTTTATACAAACACTTTTTCCCACGTTATTTCAGCTGAAAATCTCGATCAGTATGGCACGCCAAAAATTCGAGTTACCGCGTAGTACTCACAGTACGAAGGTGACGCCCGGGATAATCCTATCGTTCCAGTGCCGCTTGAGAACTTGAGAGTCGCTAATTTTTAACATGAAAAATAGGCCTGGAGGGCTATTTTTTCCGGTACACCTGGCTAAATGGTGATGCTTTCATAACTGGATTTGAAGATGTGTATAGATCGCTTTGTGCTTAAGTATGTACAAAAATGTTAGTTAGTAAGATATATTTATTGCAAATTTCGCTTTCATACATCGCGATTTTCAAAAATGCAAAAAATACAACAATCAGACACGATATATGTATACCCCTTGTCCAAGCAAGTAACTTACGGTAAACGTAGACTTTACAAACATGAAACAATTGTATTAATACTTATTTGCTCTATAATTCGGCCGTCTACACAACTTTTATTTAGGATTTGCCTGCTTTCCATTATGCCGTGAACTTCAACTACACCTGTAGTCAGCATTTTAAGTTATAACCGTTTTCACGAAGCAAATCCATATAGCAATATTTTCTATCTCCCCGCGCCTTAATACCACCAAAATTTGGAACATACTCTGCAGCCACTCAAACAAACTTGATTGTTACCGAGGACAACGGTAGCGAAACCCTTTCCCGTCACCACAAAAATTAGCCCTTCCCCTTGAACTTGAGGAAACGACGTGGAATTCGCGCGTGCGAATCAAGGTCACCAATTTGTAGGCCTAGTTAAAAGTAATCCGTGACGGTGCGCGAAAGTAAGCGCGGATATCGGAAGGCAATGTGAGTCGGACACAGCGGATTGTATTCGATGGGCTTCATTGGTTCATTGGGGTTGATTGGGGTAGTTGAGAGCCGGAGGGGAAATCACTTGTCAGCTCCATCGCTTCCCGATCTTTGCTGAGATGCTCGTCATCGCGCAATGGGAACTCCGGAGTGGCCGTCGCACTGGTAGCTGAAGCAACACGATTCCGGCATATTCAACAGGTGTGTATCAAGTAGTCGTTTGAAGCAATCCTCCGTCTGTGCATCAACGACTGTCGGCGGTAAACGGTTCCAGTTATTCACAACGCGAGTGGATATAGCAAGAATGGACCGTACTTAGAGCCTCCGTGGCTTGAATATTTTCCATTGGTGGCCTCTAGTCGAACTTCCGATGTTGAGGTGGAAGAATTCCTGCAACTCTCTCCCTAGTTCTCCCCTGAGGATACGACGGGTAAAGATCAAGTCCCCACGCCGACGGCGGTAATCCATAGAAATCTTATTCAAATACCGAAGCCGAAGAGGATACGGCAGGTCACGTAACTCGGAGACATACACCGATCCACGCCGTTGGGCCTTTTCAATCATGTCGCGCTCAAATTTTGAAAGCGGGGAGGCAGCAGGAATGCCGTATTCCCGATTCGGGCGCACATGCGAGGTGAACAGAAGTCTAAAGAGTTCCGGCGTCAAGCGACAGAAAGCTCTTCGGATGGCATGAAACATCCTGTAGGCAGCGGCAACCCTCTTCATGGTGTCCTGAGTGGATCTTAAGTCCGGGGAAACAATCACGCCCACATCTCTCTCTGAAGTGACATTTTTGAGCAAGAAACCACCTATGTGGTAAGCGCCGAGTGATTCAGGAGCGCCGATAGGCAGGACGGAACGTTTGTCTTCATTAATGGGCAAGCGCCACTGAATCGACCAAGTGTGCAGGCGATCGAGCGTCTCCTGTAGTCGACAAGCATCCTCTAGTGAGGATACCTCCTTCCATATTTTTAGATCATCCGCATAAATCAAGCAAGCCGATTGTAGCTCCGACGGTAGATCGTTGATGAAGATGTTGAAGAGTTCGGGGCCGAGGACGGAGCCCTGTGGAACACCGCTGGTCATATGAACAGGATCGGAATACGTTTCGTTCACTCTCCCCAGCATGGAACGAGTGTGTAGGAAATCGGAAATCCAGGATAGAAAGTTTCCAGAGATACCGATTCCTGGGAGTTTGTAGAGAAGCTGTTCATGAGCGACCTTATCAAAAGCTTTGCTAAAGTCCACGAACACAACATCCAGGCGTTTGCCAACATCCAATGCACTTCCTCATTTTTCTCTAGCCATAAGCAAGTTGGTAGAGCAGGAGCGAGCTTTGCGAAAACCATGTTGGGCACTGGATATCAGCTCCAACCGCTCAAGCTGAAGTCGAAGCGCCCGTTTCAGGACCTGTTCCATGATTTTGCACACTATCGATGTAAGGCAGATAGGCCGGTAGCTAGCTGGGTCTTGCCGGTTCCCTCCTTTGTATATGAGCTTGATGACGCCCATCTTCCAAGCGGTAGGGAGAAGTCCGGACTGAAACGATCGACGGAAATCCTGCGTGACAGGTGAAGCAATGTACTGAGCCACAGGCTTGAGGAACAAAGGGTGCAAGTCTTCAGGACCAGGCGATGAGTAAGGCTCCAACTCACAGAGAAGTTTCAACACAACGTCAGTGTTTATATCGACGTGCTCTAACAGAGAAGGGGGATTGCACATTGTTCTGTCACTGAACGACGCTGATGTTGCATACACTGAAGAGTATTGCCGAGCCAGGAGGTTGGCTTTGTCGGTGACTTCGTGAACTGGATCCTCATGTTCGGAAGGACACAGAGCAAGGATACCGCTGCCCGCTCTAGTGCTCCGTTTGAGGTAGGAAAAAAGCGTCTTAGGAGTGTTTCTAGCAAGTGTGGCTAGAGAGAGTTCATATTGTTGACGTTTCTCACGTTTTTGCAGGGTACAGGGATTCCTAACCGTTTTGTGCCTGATGTAGTCATGCTCTGACCGTGTGATCCTAAAGCGGTCCCACAACTTACGTCTTCTGTTCATTAGGGATCTCAGATCACGATCGATCCATGGAGGGCCTCTAGAGAGCGGTCGCTTTTTGGAAATGGGGACAACTAGTTCAATGAATGGTGTCAGCTTGGAGTACGGAAGTTTCCATGCGCCGTCCACATTGAGATGTTCGGGAATATACCAATCCATACTGCTTGCAGCCGTGTTAAGACGAAGGGCATCGGTACGCCAGAAATTTCTGCGAACGGCACATGAGTTGTGAACGGTAAAGCGCAGAGTCCATTGGAATAAAATAATACAATGATCGCTTTTACCAATAGGTTGGAAGACTGTTAGGTCCATGACGTCTGACTGCGCTGGGGAGAGCACAAGGTCCAGGATATGAGGCGACTGGCCGGCGAGGATGCGAGTCGGCATGGACACAGGTTGATACAGGCTGCAGTTGCGAATGGTATCAAGGAAAGCGGCATCAAATTAATCAGGTGGACAATTGCAAAAAAAGAGATCCCAGTCGATATTAGGAGCAGTGAAATCTCCCAGAATAAGACAATCCTTACCAGCAGTGTGCTTTTTGATCAGTTCCAACAGGCGAGCTCCCGCACCCAGTGGCGCTCTGTAGATGACACCAATTAAAGAAAATCTGCACCCGTCATGAATGCGACACCAGAGGGCAGCAAAATCGCTGTCATTTTCACATGAGACCTCAACTAGATGGGACTTCAGATCCGCTCTTCAGTATAGTATTACGCCGCCTCCTGACTTCCTCCCATGACGATCGGCCCGAGAAAGATGGTATCCAGGGTTAGATACTTCAGAGTCAATGATGTCAGGGAATAACCATGTTTCACTGAAGGCTATTAAATCAGGACAAACATCTGCGGCAAGCGTCTGGAACTCATCAAGTTTATTTCGCAGGCTACGAACATTAGCGAACAGCACACGCAGTCCGTTCTTTTGCGTTACTGTCCTGGGGTGAGAAAAATCGGCCTCCAACGGGTTCTTGGGGTTATCCGAACTACGCGAAACTCCACGATATGAAGGTCTGTTTCGCCATTCGCCCGACGGGTTCTCAGCTCATCAACGGCTTTTTTCATTTTGATCCGGTCTTCCGGGGAGAGATCTCTAAACACATAAAACGGCTCGCCTTTGAGCCGTGAGGTCCGTAGGAGAATGCGTCGGCACTCTTCCTCGTTTTGGAACACAACCTTTAGGGGGCGAGGCTTGAGGGAATCTTCTTGTTACTTACCTAAGCGGAAAGCCGAGATAATGCTGATTCCCAGTTCGCATTCGTCGAATAACACAGAGATAAGTCGTTCTAGGAACTCTTGGTCGTCCAACATCCTTCCGGCTGGAGCATCTTTGGTCGATTCAGGCGCATTCATAATGATGAGGCACCGGTCGTGGGAGGGTGGTAGGGTACGCCTGGTGGTTTGCGGTTGGGAAGGATTTGCGCTGTCTTCGCTCAGCGATTCCAAATGGTTTATCTAGTCAAGGGCAGCTTTGAACTGCGACTGAGGGGAGGAAGTCTTGGATTTAGACTTCGACTTAGTCTTAACGTTATACATATCACCAGATACGGTGGTACTTTCCTTTACAACCAATGCGGACGGATGAAGTGAGGCGAGAGCGTGCACGTGAGCGCGGGAACTTACAAGGCTGTTGTGTGTCCGGAGGGTCCTATCTGCCACTTGGAAATAATGTTCTTTCGTCAGTGTGATTCCGGTACACACGGTTGTAGGTGGGCGGAGATAAATTTTAGGCCACTTAACCCATAGTAATGTTTATTACTAATGTAGAATGCTTGTTGGCATACATACCGCGGACTTCCTGAAACCATTTTCTATATTCCAATTTTCTTTTTATTGTTATTATTATTATTTTATTTTGTTATATTTCAAATTTTTCACTTTTATTTAACTTTGCAAACTGGGAATGTACATATCAGTTTTTGGATGTTTGGAGGTAGTGACCTCTTTACAAACACGTTGCGCAAGAAGTTTACCCAAGAAAACCCTTACCTTTTGAGAACGCAGGAACCGGTTGTCATAATGAACAGCAGTCCGCATTCAAAATCGCGCAAGTGGCGGATAGGACGGTCCCTCGTGTGTCGAGCCGGTCGTAAGGAAGATTAAAACAAGAAGGAATAATGTACAATCGGTCAACGATTAAATTGTACATGAAAGATAGCAGTTATCTTTTAGGGCGCTACAAAGTCACCCATAAGAAGACAGTTTGTTCCTCTGCTGTGGGTTCGCACGGAGAGTAATAGATGTGCGTCAGGTCTTGCAGGGGCTCTGTAGACCACTCCGACCATCAGCGATTGGTATCCGTCATGAATTCGACACCAGAGCATATCTGACATATCATCCTGGTCACAATCGGGTTCGGCAACGTGGGCCTTGAGGCAGTTCTTTGCGAAGAGGATTACTCCGCCTCCAGACCTCCCATCCAAGCAATTGCATCGAAACGGCTGATATCCTGAAACATGAAGCTCCGGGTCAGATATATCAGATGACAGCCAGGTTTCGGTGAATGCGATCAGGTCCAGTTGCTATTCAGTGAAGGAGTGGAATCCCATCTAGATTGTTTCTGAGACTGTGCACGTTCGCGGGTATTACCCTTAATCCGTTCTTTATTTTCGAGGTCCGGGAAGAAGGAGGATTGGCCTCTATCGAGCTCTGAGTTTTTCTTACTATGCGAAAATCCACTATATGTAGATCTGTTTCTCCATTTGTTCGTCGGGTTCGCAGCTCGCAGACACTTCGCCTCATTCGGACTCGGTCCTCCGGCGGAGGCCTTTCAGAACGTAGAAGGTTTCTCTCTTTAGGCGCGGGGTCCGTCTCAAGATGCGTTGGCATTCCTTTTCACCATAACAGACGATTTTCAGAGGACGAAACTTGGCTGGGTCCTCTTGTTTTCTGCCAAACTATATGGGGACTATTCGTTTAAAGAAGGCTTGGACGTCTAGTATCCTTTCAGCTAAAGTCTCAGTGTTGGATTCTTGGACGTTTGTAAGTATCAGGCAGCGGTTGCGAGCAGGCGGCTTGTTCCCTTCCGGCGATGCTGGCTTTGGTGGACATTTCATTTCTCTGACCAGTTGCTCAAACTGCACTACTCTATTTAGGACGAACTTAAGTTCTGCACTTTTAGTGTTTGATTTTATCTTGAGCCATGAGGACATCTTCGAGGCTTTGTTCTCAGCTGTGGTTATCCTCACTTTTGCCAAGGTGCTGGTGTTAGCGACTGCGGCATAGGACCTGGGCTTATCCATCAGCCCATTCCCGTTCTCACTGGGCAGCGGTGTTAAGTAGAACGTAGTGGAGGAGGCCCGGCTTCTTTTCTCTTTCAGTGTACAATATTCAGACCCGGGCAAACACACCGATGATATAGATGTCTCGCTGACCGAGTTGGAGACGGCTTGCGCAAAAGCAGTCCGTACGTTGAAGGGCTTCCCAGAACTTCCTTGTCGCTGACTAATGTTAGGGGTCGCAATGAAAGTTCACACCTTTAGATATAGTGCGCTGAAGACATTGGTAACCATAAGTATAATGGTTACAGCAATCTATGTGCCTCCATCGGTCGCAGAGTGCGCATTAAACGCTCTTCGAACGTGAGGTACGCTGGAACATTGTATTTAACGGGAACAAAGGCTTGAGCTTTACCTGACCAATAGGGTAAAAAAGTTCGGGTCCGGTCTGATGAAAGGCCAAGCAACCTTATGGCGGGTTGAACTCGCGTTAGCTGTATCTTCATCGGGCTTATGCGGCATTTAAACTGCACGCCGGCTCAGAGCGTGACATCCCACCAAGCCCTCCGAAACAGTTATGGAAAGAAACTGGGTGGAAGACAAAAAAGAAGAGAACTCCATCAAGCAGAAAGTAGTTAGCTCAGGGAACATCGCGGTGTAGCCCGAACAGGTGACAGCCCAGGAGTGTCTTAAAATCCGCCACAGTGGGTGCCAAGGCTAAATCGGTAGGCAGAGAATTCCACGGTCGGCAGATTCGCAAAGGGCAGGATTGTCGTCTGTAGTTCAGCCGACTGTGCTGATGTATGAGCCTCAGTGGTGGCCCCGTAGGTGGAAGCAGGATTGGTGCCGTGTGGGTAGGTGGCGACAGGAATGTCCTGGGTTGGATAAGATCATAAATACAAAGACCAGGAAGCTCTGGAGATGTCGGTACTTAAGTGAGTAGCGGACCAGGCAGTGATCGTTGTGGATAATCTAGGCGCTTGAGAGCTCGGACCAGTTTTGTTGCTCGACGTTGTGAGGCTACGAGTATACGTTGGTCCTTCAGCAACCAGGAGCTCCAACCAAACTCTAAGTGAGGTCAAAGAAAAGCGTTAAGGAGGAGGCGGAAATTGCTAGGGTCACTTAGACCGAAGGCTCGTTTCAGTAATCTCACCATGCGGTTAGCAGCAGCTGCTGCTTACCAGCAGGAAGCGGATACGAAAAGCCTCCTCTGGGTACTGATAACAAATCTTTTATGGCTGAAGAGATCTGGAGGATAAACACTTCCAGGTAATATATAGGAGAAAAAGCGGAAGGTCGAGTGGAAAGAACGCGACATTTAAATGGAAGGTTGTTTTCTATGGACCATTTATGTAGACGGCCGAAGTCCGTCTCAAGTGCATGTGCATCGTCCGGAACGTTAATTGTGGCCATTGCTTCGCGTCATCCGCATATAGCAGCAGCGCAGACTCCACTTGCGGCGTGCCGTCATCATTTAAGGGTAGGAAGAAGTCCGGTCGGAGAACAGACCCCAGTGGAACTCCACTTGCGGCAGAAATGCGGGGGACAACGCTCCGTCGACGCGTATTTGGACGGTACGGTTCTGGTGGTAGTTCCGGATCCAGTGCATAAATGCCTCTGACAGCAGTTTCTGTAGTAGAATGTTGTGGTCGACCTCGTCAAAGGCATTAGGGAAATCCAAGTATATAACATGCTTACTTATGAATGGAAGGATTTTGGTGATTACTTTTGTTCGTCGCAATCAGCCGACAATTCAGATATGTCGACCAGCTGTCCGGAAAAGCACCAGACGGCCGTTTCGCCCTATTGGGGCTAATCAGTGGTGCGCATCCTTCGGTCCTCTGCGGAGGATCGAACCCATGACTGCTTTTCCGAACAGCTGGTCGACATATCTGAATTGTCGGCTGATTGCGACGAACAATAGTACTCACCAAAATCCTTCCATTCATAAGTAATACTAATTCGCCCGTACGGATTCCATAAAATGCTATGTCGATTCATAGCTGCCGTAACCGGGAAGTCCTGACGCCGGAAGGCCGACCGCTGTCATCTGCATGGCAGGTGCCTGCATGGCAGTGGAGGATACGTCGGGCTATATCGCATTTAGCTAACAATTCACGATAGTCAGATACCGTCCTCCATGGCGCAGTTGCATAAGCTGCAGGCTAGTTGGCAAGAGCCACTAGCAGTCATGGGTTCGATCCTCCGCAGAGGACCGAAGGATGCGCACCACTGATGAGCCGTGCTGGCGACTGAAGAGCAGTTACTGGGCCTCTATGTGATCCATGAAAGCGTCTGCGACTATCGATTCCCTCACTTTGGAGATCATAGAAAGGAGGGTTATAGGTCGGTAATTGGCAGGGTCTTTGCGAGTACCGCCTTTGTAGATGGGTGTAATAGTCCCACATCTCCAATCATTGGGAACTTTGCCTTGCGAGATGTGGGTGAACAGCTCCGCTAGGGGTAAAGCTAGAGCTGCAGCGAACACTCGCAAGTCTTGGGTGGGAACCATCAGCGCCAGGAGAGGCCGTTAGCCGCAGGGTTTTGAGTTTCGCCAGGATCTTCTCCGTAGTGAGCAGAACAGTCGTCAGGGAAGTTGGGGGTGAGGCCGAAGAAAGTACTACCGCTGTATGCCTTGTTGGAACGAATGTGGATGCGTACTGCTAGCACAGGACTTCTGGTGTCTCGTTCGCTGACTTGGTGAGCCCTGTGGACGTCGTCAGCGCAGTGCCACTGTGCTTGACTTGTCGAAGACTGTTGACGTGACTACACAAGGCTTTAAAGTTGGATGAGAATTTACGCATATTCTCGCACAAGATGGACGCATTGGTTACGGCTGGATCGATAATATTCCCACTGGATAGCCCTTGGATGGGAGCGATAGTTTCTCCATGCAGTGTCTCTGGGGGTAATCCACTTCCGTGTACGACTTTGGATGAATGCTGGGCGTCTCTTCACTAGGAAAACTTGTTTGCAGGTCGCGGTAGTGTAGCAGTTCATGTAGGGTAAGGCAAAAGGTTGAACACACGCTGTCGGCACTTGACTGGGGCTCGAGTGACCAGCTGTTGGCGGAAATGAGAAGGTTCAACTTTCCGTAATCAGTGCAGCGTTTGGTATAAGTTGGCATGTTGACGGGTTTTTCGGTGAATTATATAAAATGGAAACGGATGTCGCAGCGGTCGCTAAGCCCCAAAGGGGCATCATGCTCAACGTGCTCAATCATCGGTTCTTGGTTAGTGAGGATGATATCTAGCAGGGATGGTTGGTTGTTGGATCGGAATCTGGCCAGCTGATACTTGTGGTTGTACAACGGGACCATGTGAAGAAGATCAATGAGGCCTGATGCAAAGGAGTAAGTAGACGGGACAGAGTGAAATAGACGGGGCAGATTGAAATCTCCCATAATAAGGAAGTGTGTGCGCTTGTGGGATAACATAAGGTGGACGTCGTGCGTCCTGCTCGGGGAGTTGTTAGGGGGTGGCAAATGAGACCAAGACAGCTGTAGTGTTTGGCGGTGAGTACGACCTCGCACCACATAGTGTCTGGAGACTGGAGGGCAGTATTTGTTAAGATGCTGCAACTGAGACGCCGTAGTACGGTGCGACAACCCCACCTGGGGTTGCGCGGTCAGAGCAGAGAACTGACACGTGAAGAAGTTGGATTTCACCGTCCGTTATGTTGTCGGAGGGTCAGGTTTCCGTTATGGTTAGTAGGTCCGCTGGGGTTGACAGAAGTCGCGATTGGAGTTCTGGTAGTTTAGGCATGAAGTCCTGCGCGTTCGTGTAGATACAAAAGATGCCCGTTTGAGTGATGAGCACAGAAGTAACTAGGGTGCTGCCGGTCGACGGATGGCCCGCAATGCACCGTTTCTTGGTTAATAGGGGTGGAGCCGCTAAGGTTGATAGCTGGGGAAGCAAGGTGTGGGTCGTCGGAGCACAGAAGGGTGAAAGCACCTGGTTCATTGAAAAGCTGAAGGTTGGAATGCGTAGGTGAGTAAATTACTCCAGGAAGTGAGGCAGTTGGTTCGGTGATGAACCGCCTGAGGACGGTTTGGTTGATGTGTCGGTACCGAGTGGGCTGCTGCTGCTGGGGGTCTGTGAGAAGCTGTGCCCTGCGGTACCGGTTTTCCATCAGGACGCAGACGGATATCTGGTGGGGCGCTACGTTTATTGGCATGCGAAATGGTGGGGCATCGGTTGCCATGATAGAAGTGAGGAATGTCACTTTCAGCAGATGGTGGGCTGTTACTGTATAAGTTGCTGGACGAGGTAGGCGGCGAACGTCCGTTGTGATTACGTTGACAATATTTAGTGTCTGTTAAAGGAACCGCCATTGATTACAGTCATGCTGTTGTCGTTGTTGTAAATTTGCCTTAGGGGCGCACAGTTCCGAAACGCCATGCAGTATGATAGAGCCTAGTCGAGTGGGTGGCGTCAGTCGCTGCCCGGGCGCAGCGCGCTTAGTCCAAGGGATGTCGGGGGAGATATGAATACGGTAGATGCCGAGAGGCGTTGTTTCGGACTACGTGTGATGACAACAGGATATTCTCCATAGTCGGGCCTGGCTGCAAATCAAGAGGCAGTAGTCTTGTCTTACCGGCGCTCGGAGCTGAAGGGTGGTGAGTCAGTCTTGTGAAACTAATGGGTTTTGATTCATGGAGGTCTAACTAGACACAGATCGAGTTCCACCTAGTGGAATCATGAGAATGTCGATTCTGAATTTGCGGGCCGTTAAACTGGCACATTTGTACATATGACAGAAGTAGGAGTAGGACTACTCGTTATTCGTTTACACGAAGGCGGTAGTGGGGCGGTAACAAGCTTACTTGGTGGGATGCCCTCCGGCGAAGCGTTGGGCGACGGCGAGTGTTGGACGGATCAGCAGGACGGTTTGGAGGTTGCTGTCGTCGTTTGGTTAGGCAGTTCGACTTCCGCAGCAGGCATTGTAGCTGTCCTTGCTGTCTAAAGAAAGTAAGAATTGCCCAGAAAATCCACTATATCAGCGACTAATCGATTATTAACGAGTATCGCAAGTTTCGGAATGTCCTAGTTCTGCAAGTGACTAAAAACCAACGGACACCTCTTCAAAAGATAAGGGGAACTACAAACATTGGTAGCGGAACTTCCAATTATAGAAGTCGGTCAGCAAGAGTCTTATACATAGAGCCAGGATCCACGATATTGTACAGTGTTTGTTGACGGCGATTAATGCGTTATTCAAGGTCATCGGCGTTCTGCTCTTTCCTTCGGTTCAAATTCAAGTGGGACTTGAACATTAGGATAAATCTATGTGAAGGTCCCTTCCGTGGTGCCTACGCGATCCAGGGTATTATGTTTCGCGGTAACTGGAAGCCAGCAGAGTCAGATCAGCGCGCGCAAATCACACCACCGTCAACCAATTAATACGCACGCGAGCTGCAATGGCAGTCCCCGCCTCACCGGTAACGTGAAATAAGAAAGAAAACTACGAAAGTAGTAAGCGTCAAGAAGCAAAAGGTAATAGATTTAATAATTCAATAAGGCGAATAAGCCAAGATGTGAAGGGGAATGTTAAGCGTTAAAGGCCAAGAGCGTCGAGTCGGTGTTCGAACTCTGTCACCGTTGGTGCCAATACCACGTTCTCGGGCAATGCACTCCAGGAATCCACCACTCAGCGTGACAAAAAAGACCGCGCGGACCCTATCCGATCGAGTTTTGTGTAGCTTCATCAAGTGACCTCGGAGCGATGGAAGCGGAGCCGGTTGGAAAAGCCTAGATAAATCGGGTCCAATTTTACCGGTAAGTATGCGCTAAGTCAAGACTAGATCGCCTCGATGGCGACGATAATGCTTTGAGAACATTCCCAGCGCAGGTACTCTTTCTGGGTAAGAATGCTTCCGTAGCCCATGAACCATTTTTGTCCCAACTATCAACACTCTCCATTGACATCCTGTCCCTTACTAATCAAGGTGGACAAGCCTGGGTGCAGTGTGACCTGACAAATGCTGCGAATAACCTAACAAACATTGCGCCCGTGATGGTGCCGAAGGCCCTGCGGATCATCGACAACATTCTGAAACTCTTGCAATGCGTTCCTTTAGATCTAACTGTTTTAAGTTCTGAACACAACTTGACCCCTAGGTCGACCAATTGGGAAACATAGTGTAGTTCATTACCGCTAAGCAGGTAGCGCGTTTGGGGCCATTTGGCCCTGATCGTAGGATGGAACACTGCGTAATTTTGGGCAACTGCCACAGAGCAGTCCAGTCCCAAATTTTATCGAAGGCCCGTTGCATTATCTGGGGTCCATGGAGGGCAGACGCTGTGTGCCAAAACTTTAGGTCATCTGAAAACACAAGAGTTGGTACCTCCAGCAGTTCGGGCAGCGCATTGACATAAAACAAATAAAAACAGGCCAAGAAACGAAACCTTAGGGACCCCACTGAGGACTGACCGAAGAAACAACAGACTAGACCCCACACGAACACACATCTCTCTCCCTTCCAGACACGTGGTGATCAATTTCAGTGCACGCCCTGGTATTCAATAGGACCGAAGCTTCAAGGAAGGGCGAGAATGTGATACAGTGTCGCCGTGGAGAAGTCAACAAACACTACAACTACTGCATGCCCCCGATGCAAAGCATCCGCCCAACCTTCGCGTGCAACTAGCAAATTAGTCATGCAGGAATGACCCTTGCGAAAGCCGTGTTGAAGTGGACTAAGCAGACTAAAGTCCCGCGGGTGGTTTTCAAGCACATCCCTGAGCAACTTCTCCAATACCTTGACCAGTACGCTTGTCAAACTTAGCGGCCTCTAATTGGCCTCTAATTGTCGGCCTTCTAAACTCAGACAGACGATGGCATCCTTCCGGTTCTTAGGAAAGGAGAAGCTGTGAAGCGACAGTTGAAACAAACGCGTCACCGTGCCACATAGCTCGCTTGCGAGTTCGTACAAAATCGGGGTGAATATCATCCATCCCAGCGGATTTAGCAGGATTTAGAGCCAGAAGAAGATGGAGAACTAGTGCCTCTGAAATTGCGACGTGGGTTAAACAGGACTCCTGTGGGAATCTCATTGCTGGGTCAACATGCGGCAATTGCTCATCCCGACCAACAGTGCCGGCATACCGCGCACTGAGTAGACATGCTTTTTCGTGATCAGTGTTGGCCGTGGCGCCGTCGCTGCCTAATAACACTGAGATAGATCGGCCTACGCCTTTTGACGTAGGCGAAGAATCGTTTAAGGTTTACGGAGGATGAGTTAGCCAGCTCTACCATTTAGCTAAGTCAAGGAGCTCGTACATGACGCTTGAATGCATTCCGCGCTTCAAGGTAACGCCGAAAAGTACATTCTGAGAGAACTGTCTGGTTGACCTGTTGGAACCTCGCCCGTCTATTCATCGGCCAGTTTACGACTGAGTCCAACCATGGTGGCTTCGCTTTGGTAAACTTCTTCACTGAAAAAGGGATTTGGGGGTAGGCTATATTAAACAGGAAGGACTTAACCTTATCCCAAGCCGTCTGTACATCTTCATCCGGCAAGATGATGCATGGGCATCGTACTGCCTTAGTTCTAATAAACGGAACGTCGGCGTGCCAAATGTTCCTAGTCTGGACCATTCGTGAATTAAATAAATAAAAAATAAATATTTATTCTCGACTATGCGAGGCACACCAATTGAGGCATGATCAGGTATGTACAGCTGTACAGACATTTTATGGGAACTGTAGTGACAGTAGAAAATTGTTCATATGTCCATGCTTGGAACTGTGCGATGGTGAACATGCGAAAGAACGATTTGGTTGTAGTGGGATCGGGATCCATTTGTTTGGACCTAATCGCTCTGCCATATATCGCAGTCATACCTCGAGTAATAATAGATAAATCCTGAGTGATCCATTGGAAGATAATTGAAGAGCAAGCTATCCAGTATGATGATTCTAATTGAGCCGCTAGTGTGAAGTTATGGGCTGTGACTTTATTCGGTGGCGAGTCACAATCGCCACGTTGCAGTGTTGTTAAACGGACATTTGTGGCTTTTTATAGGGAGAACGCTTGCCAGGCGAAAACCCACCACGTCCTGAAACACTGCCGCCAATCCATTGAATGGCAAGTTGTAACTGGCTATGTTTCTTGTTGAACGTTCTTTTGCTCCGTTATTCGCAGTCAAGTTGCGTCCCATTTTTCTGCTGACTGATGCGCTATGCGAGTGGCCATTGCGTGCCTGGGTCCTCTCCTGTTCCAGATCGGTAGGTCAGGAACTAAGCATTCTTTCTGGATATGATGTGTTGATTATCTGCAGAACCACGTGAAGCCTCGAAGAATATACGTTGAAATATGTTGAAGTCTTGGAGGACAGGATAGGTTCCGAAGAAAGAATCGCAGATCCCCCGGGGTATGTAGTGAAATTGATTAGAGATTGTGGTAACCACGGCCATTTGAGCGGTCAAAGCGGGTTGAAGAGCTTAGAATGACCGATTGTTCAAGCTTTGTTTTGGCAGGAGAATGTGCCTTCCGTAGTCGAAAGTCCTCCAGTCAAGAGATATGTGGAAGAGGTATTGTTAGGTAAATTGGACTCAGTGGTTCATGCCGCGGAAGAATTGATTGATTTGTCCGGTTAGTAAGTTGTAAAAAGTTGATAATTTTCCGCTCATGTCCAGGTAGAGGAACTGTGTGTCTTGTATTGTTGTCGAAACGGAGGACAATTCCTTGGGTGCGTGTCGCCGTATCTGTGACAGACTCGGGAGAAAAAGGAAGCGAACAGAGACAGCCACACAGACAGAAGAAAGGAATGCATCTGGAATGCAGTCAATCAATTGCGGCGATGCCTGAACTATTGTACCCCTATGCATGTAATTGTTATTTAAATATCGCATATACACGTATATCATAAGTAGCGAAATACGACGAGAATCGAGCGGAACACGGATCAGTAAAGATTGAAAGATTGAAGATGAAGCAGGAATGTTTGGGGAGGGGTCAGAAAGCAAAAGAGCGTTTAGATGAGACTGGATAAGTCAGTAAGGTGTAGCTACGCAAAATTGAATGACAAACACGTATGTTCACTGGCTCCCAAAGGCGGGCCGTGCTCAAGTTCACTGACAAAGTCAATTGACTTTGAGAAGACTAAGTCCAAGAGAGAATGAGCAAGACCCAACATGTACCTGGTGGGTCGGTCGAGGAATTGGTATAAGGTTACTTCCGGTGTCAAGTCAACAAGCTCGACATCCAACCCTGTTGTCGCTGCCTCACAAGATAGGTCAGGCCAATTTATTTCAGGGATGTTGAAGTACCCCATTATCACGTATCTGTTTGCAGAGCGAATGCGAATGAAGTCAATGAAACTCCTAGAAGCGCTACCTGGGCTCCTATACAGCAGCACAATTTTACATCGCATTGATTCGGTAGAGACTTCAACAGCAAGAGCTTCAACAGTTGTATCAGCTGAGGTAAAGGTATGTGTTTTTGATACGTTTACACCACCACTGATATACGAGGCGCCTCCACCTCCGCGACGATCAGAGGAGAGGTCAGATGGGTGGTCAGATCTCAGTATTGCGTAGCCCGGAACGTATAATGCACGGTCCATGGCGGCAGGGGACAAGCACGTTTCAGTGAACGCGAGTACATCAGGATGGGAATGGTCTATTAGGACCCCTACTTCACACATCTTGTTTCGCAGGCTACACCTATTACTGCGAACTATGTAAAAACGTTTGGTACGGGCTAGAAATTTTTGAGCAGTAATAACTTGTCAATTTCGGAATCGCGCCTAGTGAGATTAAAACAAATGGGGGCGGATAAACTCAGAAACGTGATGAACCTTTTACCGAACGATTTCAAAAGTCGCTTCTACAACAGCAACCTCAAATGGAGGCACAAATAAAACTGCTTGAAAACCTCACACAAGACCTGAGTTTGCAGACAACAGGAGCAGCAAGTGGGGACATGCAGGCGAGTCCTCTTGAACTTTTTACGAATGCAATCACTGAATTCAATTATGATGCAGATTCTGGATATACATTCGAATCCTGCTTCAAGCGCTGAGAAGACATGCTCCGGACGCACTTCATTCGTCAGGATGACTCTTGGAAGGTGTGGTTGCTATTTCGCAAGCTCGGAATAAGTGAACATTCACAGTTCGTAGACCACATTCTGTCCAAACAGCCGAAGCATTTGACGTTCGACGAAGTAGCGTCACAGCTAACCAGAACTTTTGGTGGATTGGTATGCTTATTTAACATCGGCTATCAATGCCTAATAATTGTCAAGGAAGAATCGAACAAGTTTGGGATCCTAGCAGACCTGATTAACCGTGACTGGGAGCTTTTCAAACCACGCTCTTTAACGGACGATCAGTTTATGTGTCTCATTTTCGTCAACGCTCTACAATCCTCCAGTGATGCTGAGATCCGCAGGCGCCTTTTAGCTAAGCTGGATCAGGATCCTGATCTGACACTGAAGGCCCTCGTAAGTGAATGCAAACGGCCGCTCACTCTGAAACACGACACTGCCATGGTCGAACGGAGTGGTCTCGCACAACCGGATACTGTGAATTTGGTGGAAAAGGCCAGGACTTTCAACCGAAGCAAACCCTTCAGGAAGTCTAGGAACAAACCCCCCACAATATGCTTGTCATGCGGCGTATGGCATTTCATGCGCTTTTGTCCGTTCAAACGTCATATTTGTCAAAACGTGCCATAAGCCCGGGCATAAGGAGGCATTCTGCAGTCAGGGCCGGTCGAAGAACATGAAGTCTTATCCAAAGGGGAATTCTAGGAACGATGTTGCGGAGTCTCTGAACATGGTTACCGCATTCCAAAGGAAGTGTAAACCGTGACCACGATGTATCAATGTGTTGATCAACGGAATCCCAACGAAACTGCCACTTAACGAGGCCTCGGAGAGCACGGTTATTTCTAGCAGCACGTGGAATCACAAAAAGAGGCCAAAGCTGGGCGAGTCTAAGGAAGTTGCACATAATGCATCCAGCGGTGTGTTAACACTTGTGAGCGAACTTAATTGCATGATTGCTTTCAAAGGAGTGAAAAAGTGGGGAGCATGCTACATTTCAGACCGGCTGAGTTGGCGAACAGGTGCCAAACCAGTGTTCAAGGCTAAAAGCCCGGTATCATATGCAGCCAGGTCAGTCGTTCATCAAGCTCTCCATCGACTGAAACGTACAGGAGTCAGCCCAGCCATCAAGTACTCGTCCTGGGCCGCACATGTTGTCGCAGTGTAGAAGGCAAACGGCAAGGTACGCGTCTGCGCTGACTTCTCAACTGGCGTCAATGCCGCGGTGGACGACCATCAGTGTCTATTACCTGTACCGAAAGATTGCTTTGCAAACCTGCATGGTGGTACGTACTTTGCTACGCTTGATTTATCCGATGCCTATTTTCAAGTGGGTGTTGGCGAATTCTCGAGGGAGTTGTTGACGATGAACACACATCGTGGGCTATTCCGATACCACCGCTTGCCATTTAGTGTAAACACGGGGCCAGCCAACTTTGTATACGAAAGATCACAATGCACGAGCGAGTTAAAAGGTCACTCTGGTAAACAATGTGCTATAACCCGAGCAATGTCTAACTGGGTGAGTACATCAAAGTGTTGCAAGGAGAAGGATGAACCAATATGGAAGCAGAGAATTAGACGCTTGTATGTGTGTCTGGGGTTGTGTGCACGTGTCTGTTTAGACTAGTCATCAAGAATGCCGACAGAATACACAACATCACCTCTCCGCTTAATCGTATCATGCGTTGAAACCATATCAATTCGGTCGTCTTTGTTCTTGGCTCGGCCTGCGGAGCTGCGTGCTTTGCGTGGTTTCGTCAGTGAAGGTGGGTGGCGTATGCTCCGTTCGGCTGATACTTGTGAACAATCCTCGGGCGTTGAATGTGTGGCCATCCTCCAGCCGGTAAGTGCCTGGCCCATCTGCACGCGTTATTCTTATCGGATCTGATAACGTGGACTGTCCTTTTAATGCAGCGTTTACCTTCACGTGCACCAATGTTCCGGGCTGGAGCGGAGCAGTATGTTACTGGCAAGTGGTCTGATATCGATGGCGACGATCTAACTCGTCGGAATTATTGGTTTCAGGAATAGAAAGTGCGGCATTCAACTTTGTCAGAAGGGCACGCACGAGCATGTGTATAGCTGGCGTTTTGTCTATGGCTTGGTGATGTGCGGTTCGGTAAGAAAATAGTGCTTGTGGCAATGCATCCTCCCAACCTGTACCAGATAAGCGAATGGTTTGGATACTCTTTTTCAAGGATCGATTGAACCCTCCTACCATGCCGTTTGCCGCTGGATTGTGAGGCGTTGTACGTGGGTGCCGGATAGCATGAAGTTGAATGAACTAATGAAAATCGTGGCCTGTAAACGGCGGCCCGTTGTCCGTCACTATCTCCTCTGGTTATCCGAAGCGGGAAAACGTATATTTCAGCCATGGAAAAATGCTGACAGTAGTCACCACTCCACACAAATGGACTTCCGGCCATTTCCTAGAAACTCAGGTGGCCACCAAACAATTCCTTTGATGATGAGGCGCTGAGCTAAATGGACCCCTGACGTCAAGCGCTATCTTGGCCCATGGTCGCATAGGCGAGTCAATGGGTTGTATAGGAGATGAAACCGGCATTGAACTCTTGTTTGCCCTTTGACATGAAGAGCAGTCATGAACAAGATTTTCTATTTCGTGTGACATTTTGGGCCACCAGAAACATGCGTTAACCTACCGTTTCGTATGAACGATATCGGGGTGGCTTTCGTGAGCACATAGCATAATATTTTGTATCTGGCTCTGAGCAACCACAAATTTTTCGCCACGCATCAAGCATCCATCTATAAATGAAACTTGGTGACGCAACACATAGTACGAACGAAACTCCCCTGTGCCCTTGCTATTTTGTGGCCAATCGTTTAGCAGGAACCCCTGAACACGGCAGAGTGTGTCGTCTTCCTGACTAGCCTTCTGGAGTTCTTCCTTTGTCAGGGCTGAGATAGGTTCAGTACTCAACGAAGACACTAGTAACCTCTCATTCTCTGCCTCAGTATTTTCAGCTTCGTTGAAGGGCAGTCGAGAGAGACCATTCACTACCTGGTTTTTGCGTCCGGGACGAAATTTAATTTGAAAATCGTATGTTAACAATCGTGTGTGCCAGCGATATATCCGAAGTGGCCTGATGCCATTTATTCCCCGAGTAAGTAAACTATGTAATGCTGTGTGGTCTCTACGAAGAGTGAACGGTCTGCCGAACAAGAACAAATTCTACTTCTCTCAGGCCCAAAAACAGGCAAGGGCTACTTTTGCCCCGGCGGAGTAAGGAACCTCCGCCGCCGACAATTTTCTGGAAGCTTAAGCAATAACGCTTTCATGCCCATTTTGAATATGGGATAGCATAGCACCCAATCCAATGTCTGATGCCTAGGTAGAGACAATCGTTGGGCACGTCTCGTCGAAAATCTCCATGCCTGATGTGGAAGCGTTGCGGCGTTTTATCTCGTCAATTGCCGTTTGTTGGGGTGGACCGCAAACAAACACATTTTTCTACTTTGTCAATTCACGCAGTGGCTCAGCAATATTCGTGAAACCCTGCAGGTAACGTAGGCTGTAGGAGCACATAACCATAAAATGCTTTATTTCAGTGAACTTCTGCGGACAAGGAGCCTCGGTGGTGGCACGCGCATAGTCAAAACTTGGCTTCTTGCCGTCAGTTGTTATAAGGTGGCCCAGGAACTCGATCTCACTAGCATTACCTTTGCACTTCTCGAGGGTTAATCGGAGATTAAGGTCGTGTAGTTGACGTAACACAGCATGCAATCGTGAAGAATGTTCTTCTGGAATCCTACCGAACCAGCAGATGTTGTCCATGTATACTATTTGGCCAGGTAAATTGGCAAATGAGTGAACCATAAACTTTTGCCAAGCTGCTTAGGCTGAACCCAAGCCAATTGGCAAGACTTTGTAATGAAAAAGCCCGTTCATAGTGAGAAATGCTCTCAGCAGTCTTGACTTCTTAAGCAGAGGCATGTGAAAGAAAGCCCTCCTAAGTCCAAATTTTGGAAAAATATCGGGCGATGGATAGTTTGACAATTGGTTCATACGCAGGTGGAAGCACAAACTTTTCTACCACGATTTGCCGATTTAGGGCCTGCAGGTCATTGCATATTAAATAAATAAATAAATAAACCAATAGGTATATTACTAGACCTGCTAGAGGCTGCACCCTAAAGGGTTCAGATCAATGCTTACATTTATCCGATGCTCTTGCAAGGAAGTTGGCAAAATATAAGTATTTGTTCATCGTAAGCAATTGCAAATGCATTGGCACTGTTTAGTATACAGCTACTGGGTCGCAGGCGCCCACCTTGACATTTTTCTGGTTCCTGCGGACGATATTGAGCTCCTTGTTTTTTATTGTGAAAACTTCGCGGAGGTGTAGTTTGCCTTTTCTCCTTGGAACAGAATCCAATTTGCCACAAGTTCACTTTAAATTGATCGCACATTAATTGGCCACTCATTTCCCCCAATCGTTGTTGCGCACATGGAAAAAATGAATGAAGGGATTATAGGGCATACGAAAAGTTGAAAACAATTCCGATAAATGCAAACATAATAAGAAGCAATTTGTTAAGAGAGAAAATAAATCTGCCTGCTTCAGTAGAAAAATACCAATTAACAAAAAAATATAGCTCTACTTTTATTACGCTGATTTTGCTTTCCCGCGCAAAATTTCAACGTGTTATTCTCAGATAAAAGAAAAAGCCTTTCTACAGTTAGAATACCGCTTAAAGTAGCACACAAATACACTAGTCTGGACCAGCTTTAGCGCTTGAATACGGTGAACGTAAAAGCAACACAATAAGTGCAGTAGTTTGCGAGTTATTCGCAATTAAACGACGGTCTACGAATAAGGCCATTTTTATTTTTCGCTAAAAATGGCTTTCTGCTTTGCAGGTAGATAGTAAAAAAAAGAAAAGAAAATATAAAAAGTAGGGAAGTGGTGTATGTTCTGGATAGGCATAGCTATCCAGAAATGCTCTAATTAGCCCGTTATGTCCTGCGACAACAACGGACTGCGCAGGTGGCCGAAAAGTAAACTTTGTAGGCATACTTGAAAAATATATGCAAATAAGGGATGAGCTTGCACGAAAACGCTAGAAATCCAGCAAGGAATATTATATCTACAAGGGAATTCAGGGGAGCTTGTAATTAACTCACGGTTAGAAGGCCACAGCATACCATTTTCAGGGGATACTGAGCCACATAAACAACCAGTAAAATAGAGTTTAGCATTTTCTAAGCCTCCAAGCTTTTCTAAAGCTTACAACAAGGCCGCATGAGCCAGGTCTACCTGAGTAACCCTGGGGATCTTTCAGATCCGTTGACAGATTTCGGCCTGCAAAATACACACATTACTTAGCTAAACATTACAACATTTATCCCTTAGAGCCGATTTTCTATATTAATGAGGCTCTGTCTCTAACATCAGTGAGCTATAGGAGCCTGTCACTAATAATAAAGAAATAAGCATAGGAAAATTTAGTAAAATTTAGCTAATTGCATTTGGGCGTGAAATCCGTTTTGGTCTACATTGGTTGGGCTTTAACAACTCTACTTCTGGTGGTTGAGCTTGCTTATACTTGAGGTATAGTTATGCCTCATGTGTAGATGCACACTATTGTGCAGCTCTTTGATGAATTTCGATTTATTTCTCTCCATTTTTAAGTTCCGGAGATAGTGCCGGCGGAGTTCATCCAGATGGCAATGTTAACTGGTACTCTAATGTCACGCCGACTATTTCTTTTGTGATTTTCCTGGCAAGAGCTGTTCTAGCACCGTAGGCAAAGAGCGATAAGGTAAATCAGGAGTAGAATAGTAACAAAAACCAGTGGGAGCTGGTCGTTCACCCGCCATTACGCATAACGCATGGTAGGCTTTGGAGCCAGCTAAAAGATAAATGACACACGGGCGGCCAAGAGAAGAAAAGTGGTGATGGAAATTTTCTGGTGCTCCAGCCAGCCAGTGTGACAGGGGCCTCTCTGTCGTTGGTCAGCTTTCATACCAGTGAAATGAAATCTGAAAATGCGAGTGTTTTACGAGCAAAAGCAGTTAAAGAAGAGGATCTGGTTTTCATTATGCCTGTCTACTAGTGTCGCCAATAACGAAAGGCACATGTATACCAGATAAAGCTAAGTATATGCGGCCAAGAGAGAGTAAGTGGAGAGCAAAATGCCTGATTTTGTCAACAATAAGAAAGATTTATTTTCTTCTTACTGTACCGTCATTCTTGAGGACTGTAACCATTGGGTGGACCCATTCAAAACAGTAAATGAGATCATCTGCTATCATCTGCCGTAATGCTGATGACACAGCGTCCCTTCTGGCGGAAGGAATTGGACGCGGCTGAGCAATAGCTACCGGTTTAGCATCCTGCTTCAGACATATGCGGTGAACGGAGGTGGCAGCGCGCCCTACTGTTTGTGCAAATAACTTCGGGTACTGTATCTGTAGGTCTGATAGTTTGTTGCCATGGTACGCATACGAGGTAGTGACAACGTGACCCCCAGTGCAACCAAAGTGTTGCGTCCGAGTAAAATATGGTTATTTCCGCGGATAACGTACACAGCAACTGATGATTTCTTGGCCCCAAGTTGCAACACAATCACCACAAATCCTCGTATTTCTACCGAGGCCCTTGTACAACTGTCAAATCGATAGGCTGATGGATGTATAGGCATGTCATGTAGGTGAAGATTATAAAAACTACTCGGTACTATAGTGATAAGAGAGGCTGAATAAAGTTCCATATCAACATGTCTTGTTCCATCGTGTGCGATAACTCTAACAGTACGAATGTCAAGCATAGGTAGTTTAGGCTCTGGACAATTGGAAAGATAGTTAGACACAGTACCTGGCATCAATAGAAAAAACATTTTCAGAGGACTCTAACTGCTGAGTAGCAACGGAATATGTCAGATGCAAGTGAGAAATGCATACTGAACGACAACAACGGGCAGAATGTCCACGCTTACTGCACTTTTTGCAACCTATTTCTAAGGCAGGTCGCTTGGAAAAATTGGCTGTATGCTGTAAGCTGTCGCAGCGAAAGCATTTCTGTGGGGATTGGAATTCGATTCACGAGCGCTGGATCTTGGTAACCTCCTGTATGTCTGCGTGGGTGGCAAAACATCGCAACTGTTCGGCCGTACGTGTTTTGTGGCGAGCTAATTCCACAGCCATATCCCAAGCCAATTTGGAAGCGTCTTCGGAAAGTAGACATTCCCGAACCCGTTGTTGGTGATTCCACTAATCAACTGCTGCACCAGCATTACGCCCTTGATTCTATTTTTCGGTATGGTTGGATACTCGCGGGGTCGTACACCGCGCATTAGGCGATCCACGAAACCGTCTAGTTTCCGATGGTTCCTGTGAAGTTCGGCCGAATTAATGCGAGCCAGGAAGAGGTTTGTACGCTGTCCTCATGATTTGTCCAGCACCTCTAGAGCTTTCGTTAAGGTATCTTGTGACTGGAGCTCCAAAGCATCAAAATAACGTTGTCACTCATCATCGAGTAGGTGTCTGGGAAGCTTTAGTTTCTGGCCTTCAGTGTAGTTAGAAGCCGCAGGTAGTAGGTAAAGCTAGTTTGTAAACGAGGTTTTCCACTGGGCCCATGAACTTTCGGTAGGACGTAAGGCCGGATCAGACCAGTAACCTGTAGGAGCATGTAATTCCATGGCGTAGGTTTGTAAGCCGCGACGCCAGTGTTGTATACGAAAGGTCAAAATGCACGAGCACGTTAAATGGTCACCCTGGTAAACCAACTGCTATAATCTGATCAATGTCTAACTGGGTGAGTACATTAAGGTGTCGCAAGGAAAAGGATGTACCAATAGGGAAGCAGAGAATTAGACGCTTGTGTGTGTGTCTGGGGTTGTGTGCACGTGTCTGTTTAGACTAGCCATCCAGAATGCTGACAGAATACACAACAAAACAGTTGATGGATCCTATGCTAGCGGACGTTTCTCGAACCGCTGCATATCTGGATGATTTCATAATGATCGATCGAACACCAGAATAACTATTTGACCGCCTAAATGAAGTGCTTGGTTGCACACCGTTCTACGGTCTCCGGATCCGTGAAGATAAACGCACCTTTCTCACGCCGCTCAGCAAATACCTCGGTTTTATCCTCGAAAGAGATGGAAGTCGACCAGATCCGGAAACTCTAGAAGCCAATAGAAAAAGAGTCCACCAACAGATTCAAAGTTCTTGACTTTTATTTTGTGGGCTTATCAACCACTACAGCGCAGTCTTGCCTCAGTTGCATCGCCTGCGTACCCCGTTGTACAAGCTACCAACCATAGACCAAGCTTGGAACTGGACAGCAAAATTCCAGAATGCCTTTGAACTCGTTAAGACACTGCTGCCCTCAAAGTTGCTTTTGACTCATATTGATCCCTTCAGAGACTGGGTTAACCACAGATGCATCAGGCCATGGGATTGGCTCAGTACGTTCATGCACATACACCGATGGCTCTCAAAAAACAATCGCTCATGCCGCCAGAACACTTACGCAGACCGAGAGAACTTACAGCCAGTTTGAGAAGGAAGCGCTGGCCATAGGGTATGAGGTCAAGAAATTCCACAAAATGCCAAACAGCCGCCGCTTCAAGTTTCTGACAGACCACAAGCTCTTGCTGACTATCTTTGGTACAAAGAAGCGCATCCCGACCTAAACAGCCTACCTGCTATCACGTTGGGTGCTTACCTTAATGAAGCATGATTGCAAGATCCACTACCAGTCGACAACTTCAATTGGCCAAGCAGACACAGTCACGCCTAATTGCTGCCCATCAGTAAGAACATAAGGACACAATCATAGCCTCGGTGGAGAGTGAACCTAACGGCAACTACCTGGTAACTGATGCATTGCACGGTCTACCAGTTACCGCAGAAGCTGTACGAACTGAAATGCTTTGGGCCCCATTACTCGGGAAAGTTTCACAGTTCCACAAAACAAATTGTCCACGCTCATGCCCATCTGCCGAGTTGCAGCAGTACATCCAGAGGAGAAACTCGCTCCCTATTGTAAACGACTGCAAACTATTTCCGGAACTAGTGGTCATCCTCAAGGCACTTCTGGGCCCCTTATTCGGCAGTTCCACGCCAAGCGTCCTGGAAGCAACCGGATAAAGGCGCTTGCCCGCAGTTTTGTATATTGGCCCGTTAGGGACTAACCGGTGGAAGAAACAGCTAAATGCTGCCAAAAGTGCGCCAATGTTCTGAAAGCACCACAGTAAGCAAAACTGTATTCATGGCCAAATGCTACTAAGCCATGGTACCGCATCCATGTCGAAGTTGCAAGACTGATCAAAGGCAGAAGCTTTCTTATTATAGTCGACGCATACTGTAAGTGGCCTGAAGGATTTCGCATAAATAGCACAACGACCAACGTCATTGCATAAAAAGTGCACACAATTGACTTGGCAACGTTTACGGAGTTTTGCAAGCAATGCACTGTTCAGCACATTCGCTCGCCACCGTTTTACCCACAGTCGAATGGCCAGGCAGAAAGGTTCGTCGATACGTCCAAGCGAGCTCTTCACAACTCAAAAGAGGAGGGACTTATAGAGGAGGTGGTTGACCGACACCTTTTTCTCTACCGATCAACACTGAATCCACAAGCGCTAGACGGAGTTACTCCAGCACAGGCTATGATGAACCGAAAGCTGCGCATGCATTTTGACACCATCAGACCGCGCACGGAGTCCTTAAATGGTGAATGTAACTGCAGAATGGAATAGGATGTTAACCAGCGGCATGGAGCGAAGAAGCGCTCGTTTACGCTTGGACAGAATGTGCTAATACATGTCTATCAGATACGCCATGCAAAAGGGACGACAGGGCTTATCAAAAGCGAGCGCGGAAAGGTCATTTATGACGTACTAGTGGGCGCACAGAGCTGGGTACAGGATGAAAACCAGTTACGGCCTGCATTGTGCCAACAAGAACAAGCAAGGTCTACAAACCTCCTGTTCGATTTATTGATGGAAAGATTCAACTTGTCAGAGGTAGCAATGGACGGCTGCGCACAGTCGAGCAAACCATCCAGAACACAGACAGCAACTCATAGTTCTCGTGCACTTCTGCCAAGGAGATTGACCGACAGGCAGAGCACACCATGTCACGAGACCGCAAGTTAATCCCAGGCTTTCGTCGAATACCTCGGAGGATATCTCATGAGGGGAGGTGTCCGGGAGAAAGTATGAATTGCCAAGGAAATCCACTATTTTAGCGAGTAATCTTGTGTTAACGGCTATCGCATCGATTTCGCAAGTTCCAGAATGTTCTAGTTCTGCAAGTGACTAAAAACTGCCTGACAACTCGACTAAAGGTGTTGGGAACTACTAACCTTGGTAGCTTACCTTCCAATTATAGAAGTCGAAAGTCAGTAAGAGACCATTTGCATAGAGCCAAGGTCCACGGAAGTTGCACAGTGTTTGTTGACGACGATTAATCCGTTATTTTGTCAAGATCATTGGAGTTTCATTTTTTTCTTCGGTTGGGCTAGAAGATTTGTTTAGCAGCAAAGTGGTAACTTGGGAATCGCGTCTAGTGGGATGGTTATAACGTTTCCAGATTAGGCAAGCAAACTTCTGAGCGCGTATGGTTGCTAGGCTGCTCGAAGAGCCGTGTTGACCGCTTCTGTGGGTAGTTACGCGGTGTGAAGGCCGGGTTAGTCGGAGACGAAATTACAGAACCAAGCATAAGGCAAGTCGTGGAGAAAAGTTCGCTGGGAATATCGCACCCGTAATGCGCAACGATGGGAACACAAACCGGGCAGGTGTACAACATGTCCGTTTGTGGATGAGAGTGATAAAATTCGAGGTCAGTTATTTGGAGCGAACTGTCACAAGGAGCGTGAATACGGTACAGACAGAGCGATTATATGATGGCTTCGGATCGAGGCCCTACACGTTGAGTGCAACTGAAGCAAGTGTTCAGTAGCCGCATGGGCGTATTGGGCGAGACTGAAATGATCGGCTCAGTCAAACAGAGGACAAATATGTCTGCAAATAAACGTAGGTGGTTACCTGACTCAGGAGGACAGAAAGCGCAAGGGGCCACGACAGCGATGTCCAGGGCTGGATAAAATCATAATAAGGAGGTAAGCCAAGTGTGAGCCAATTTGCGGCAATCGTCTAGGCTCTTGGATGTCATATCTTCCGAGAGAAAAACTTAACTGCAGTCAAATTTTGTCAAAAATGTCTGTTTACACACTTTTCTTCACAAGAAGTTCGCGTAAAAGACTCGAATATATAGAACGCCAGAAAGAGGAGTAACCGCGTAGTACGCACAGTGTCACCAAAAAGACCGGTGTTCATTTGTTCATGGTTGATAGAGAGCAGAATGGTGAATGGCTGTAGATCAACTAGTCTTGACCCACGTCCCCAATAACAGAGCAACACTTTCGGTGGAACGTACAAAAATTACCTCATTGGGTGAAGAGTAGCGTAATATAGGGCCCAAAAGATTAACGAAAGCAAAAGCGCCAATAACCCTGTGACTAAGTCAAATGACAGAATATATAGCCACAGCTGTGGTAGTTTTAAAGGTTCCCACAAAGGAAAATGACAAAACTGGACCGATGCACTCAACGGTGCCCTCGCAGAGCGGCTGTTCCGTGTGCTGCTTGCCTTATTGCGATAGGTTGCGTGGACTCCCGAGCTCATCGACTAGTGAGGTGATAAAGGAGCATGGAAAAACCGAGAATGCATCGGTCCAGTTTTTGGCACTTTGCTGGGTGGGAACCTTTAGAGCTACCGCATCTGTAGTTATACCCATACTAGCACACGAAGACAAATTTTCGTCTTTATAGGCGTCAAAAACAGCTCAGTGAGTCGATTGCGGTTGAAGGCTTGGTCTTCGGAAACTATAGCTTAACTGGCAATACATTCATTCAAAATGTTATTTAAGAAGAAATAAAATTATTAATCTTCCTGTTACTTCAACTAAGTTGCGTTAAACATGCTCTTTATTTTTTTGTATCTTATTAAAAGTACTATCATTTGTTCTCCTCGCGGATATTGAAGCTACTTCTGTCACTTTCAGGAACGTGCTCCACAACGATCAATGCAAGGAATAATAAATACCAGCACCAGGGTACATCCGACATTGGCAAATAAGAGAAGTGACAGGAACAAGGGTTGGCATGAGAACATGGAAAGGAAATTACGATTAGACGAGCGATAATGCCTTTGTGTGATGTTAAACGTTAAAGCAAGTATGTGTTTAAATGAGCGACCGAAGGTCGAAGCATGTAGTCACGAAATACGAACACTTCATTGCCCTGACAGCAACGGTCGCTGCTTGAGTAATTGGTGATTTATTATAAAATGGAGTATATAACGAATGTAAACACTGATAAATTGCAGCTATGGAAGCTGCGCTATGTTTTAAAGGAACTGAATCCTGTTAAAAGGTGCGGAGGGATGTAATATGTGGTGAAGTTTACCTTGACGGCACGAGAAACGTTACCATACATAAAAGTATAGGCTTTTGTTTGATGCCCTTCATGCGTGTTAGGGAAAAGCAAGATGATTAAGTTGTTAACTGTTCTAATGCGGTGGTTAGTCTAAGGTATTGGTAACTTAATAAGTTTCGCACTGCAACCGCTAGGGAAATGCAGATTGAAACTCCATATTTCACGTATTTGTTTACAGAATGGGGTTAAATAAACTGTAGTTTGCAACCTTAAAAAGGTATATTGCATAAGATTTCAACAATTGAGTTCATTCAAAATTTGAAATATATGGGATAAATATTTTGGCCAGAATGTTATAGTGGGTAGATATGCGACATGTGATAATAAGTGAAGTTTTGTAAGTTACTTAAAAGGAAACGAGAAGTCCTTGCGATATAGTCCATCAGTTCAATCCATTGATCCGATTTCTGTCTGGGAGATTTCGATGTACATGGATTTTGTGATATTTTATACTTTCGGTATGATATATATGATATTTGCATTACGACGTTAAATATTTATATAATACATTGATAAGTTATCTGTTACATAAACTATATTTATTATATGTATGTTATATTTTTAATTGCCTTTTAATATGGTACGTGGCATATTTTTGTATGTAAAAGGGTAGTGAAACATAATTGCCAGGTATTTACTAAAATCATGTTGCTGTCACTGTTTAAATGCCCCATAAGCTTTGTGAGTCCATGTTCTCAGTTTCTCAGCGGGCGTAGTTTATCACGTGAGTGAGTCGCTGTAGGAAGTAACTTGGTTAACTGTTGTTTGTTAGTTCACTGGTTTTTAACGGTTTACTCTTCTCCATGTCTGCTGGTCTAGTGTTCCATGCAGCTGCAATCATTATCAGGCCATTCACGTGCCAATATTGATTTACTTCATGTACGGACAGTTATAAGACATTGAGCACTGGAATACGGGGGATAATCCGGTGGGTGAAGTTCAGAATTGCCCGTAACGATGGAGGTACCTCAAGAGTGTTTCATTTTTGGTGGATGGTTGAGCTGGGGATTGATGCAGGGCTTAGTTATTGGTCGATCTAAAAGGGTACACCCCTATGGCGCCCTGGACAAACGGTTATTGCCCACGTTTCCTGCCCTAGCAGTGAGTGCTTTAGTAATCACATGAAGTAAGTAAAGGATATGAAGTTAGAAATGCAAGGTACGGAATAAAGAAGTGCACTGTAAATAAGAAAATAATGCCAATGCGTGAAGAGAAAGAAGTTGAAGTGCGAAGATGTGAGTTACTCATGGAAATGGAAACGTTTTGTGTTGCCACCCAAAAGCGTCATGTTGCCACTGAAACCCTTAACCGGAAGGATGTTAAAGCGCTGGATGACTGCGTGACAGCCGGATTTGAACCGTAATGAGATGGGACCGCGGTTTGTCCAGCTTCAAGGAGTGACCGCGTAGAGTAGACAATGCAGCGAGATTAACTGGCTCAGATGCGTATGGACCAAGCTTCGCAGTTAGGATGCTGTAGGTTAGGATTAGATGTCCTCTAAGCCTTCGGTGATGCATAGAATGTATTCCCAAACAAAGTAGACGCTTGGGGTACGTCCGTCCCAGTATTCCCTGGACTAACATGCTAGGCACTGGTGAAACCCTCATTAGCTGCATTTTGTCTCTGACTAGGCTGGGTGGACAAGTCTGGCCGCGGTAATCCAGCGTACTGGGACGACACACATCTACAAGGAGACCTAACTGGCAAACCTGCTTCCCCGGGGTGCGCACGTTACAGCAGTAGCTGAAGGTATTCGTTAGATGCAGACTTGGGTCTTGCGCTACCGGAATTAGCTCTGATAGAGCGGACAAGGACCGCCGGATGACCACCCGGAAACGCACTAGCCGGAGACGTTGTTCGCCGGCCGCTCGCCTGCTGTTGAGGTCCTTCATGGCCTCCCTTATCGGCAGGCTGTTGGCCAGCGGAAGATCCTGCTGAACCCTAGTGTTAGTACCTATCAGCTTAGAGGGGAACCGCATGACAGCGCTGCGTTCCTCCGGGGTAGACAGTACCACGCCAAGTAGCCGTCGAGGGTTTGGTACATTAACTGGGAGGTTCCCCAGTCTACGCAGCTTCTCATAATTTTTTGTTGTTATGGTTGATTATGTGCCACTCTTTCGCAATCCCAACGGCCAAATTCTTTGTGAAGCTATTCTCCGCATTCATGCAACCGCACTTGGAATATGGTATGCGCGCTTGTCGGAATGCGGATGTACCGCATGCACTACGGATGGATAGCAGGCGAAGTGACGCTCACTTATCGTATTTGGACGGGCATGGAGCTATCAAGGCTATTTAGTACAGCTGCGTTACCTAATGTCCGCGGTCACCCAGCCGGAGACGTCGCGACATGTTACGGTGGTAACATAGGATATATAAGCATGGTGTCCCGGTTACGCCGTTCATAGGTTGAACCTAATAAGCCCCCAGAGAGACTCGGTGTGTAAGCCTAAACAAAATGTGTTGGGGGCGATGGCGCAAAATCTGTATATAGCAACACAAGGACATGGTCCAGTAGGTGCATGGAAGGAGCGGGGAACGGAACAATTCTTACGCGAGGCTTCACCAGCAGGTACCTTCTAACAATGAGGATGCCACGTATAGCTGATGTAATAAATGACTGACAGAAATGGAGATAAGTGAAGACCATAAAACGACCCTTAGAACACGTTGTGTAAGGGAAAGGAATACATTTACTAGCGGTCAAAGTGACATCACTTGGCCGAAATCGCTGGGGTGGCCGTTTAGGCAGCGGTATCTAGAAGCGGAAAGAGCAAGGGAACGAGAAGCTGTTCAGTCCCAGGCAAAATGGTCACGCACGTATGGGTGAGGTCATGCACCCTCATCCCCACGCGGCGGATCACTAAACAGCTGGGACGTAAGATAATATCAGAAATGCAGTGTGAGCGTAAGCAATACCTGTCCCACCGATGGCGCTTCAACCGCACTGCTTACATTTTCCACATATGTTATCCTGTTGCTTGGCAAAGCAGAACGGTTCTTCAGATTGGTTAGAAGATGAAGCTTTCATAAAGGAATGTAAGAGGAAATATGTATCATCACAACGCCTCGGATTTGCAGGGGCTTCTCATGTCCTTAGGTACACCTGACCACCCCATCATGTGTGATCCCGATGGCGAGGCACGCATACGTGCCGTAATCGTCAAGTAGGGGAGGCACCGCATATGGAAGTATTGGGTGTACCTAACGATCAAGCGGAAGCAATGGCCTGGTTATAAAGAAACGGCAAAGGTAGTAACCTGAAAAGGAGGACTAACAAACACCGATGACAGGTAAAATGCTCTCGGTTTACCGTACGACGCGCACAGCTGATGATACCAAAAGACCACAGTCGAAGCACCTGACCCAGTCAACCACCGTCCACTCTGTACTAGGCAGTGATAATCATGCTAGCTCCCTTGAACAACAGATAGCAATGAATAAGTTGCGCTGGCTCGTGCACGTGCTACGTATATCTGGTCACCGCTTACCTAGGAGGGCCTAGTTCAGTCTCCCTGGTGTAGGATGCCGCAAGGCTCGAGGTGGACAGAAGTTGACTTGGCCGCGAGAAATAAAGTCACTGACAACCAAGCTGGGTGCCGTTGCTCCGGTTTGCCTTCCGGGTTAGAGTCCACGTGACTCACCTTGCTCTTGGCTCGAGACTTTGCAGGACATGCCTCGCAACCGACACCAGTGGCGCGTCTGCTGCCGTCTTCTAATAGGATTGCCTGTTTAAAGTATGTTTGGTGCCGGGTAATGGCTGATTATGACGCGTCGCAGTGAAAGCCGCAAGCAAGCTGTTTCGCCGATGCCGCGTTATCTTTGCACGATATCCAGCTGTTTGTGACGGTATGTTTTCTACACAAGGTGTAGTCGCCTTGACGCTGAATGTTTGTTTAGGGCATTGAGGTTTTCAGGTAAGTCCCCCTTTATCTCCCTCTTCTTATTATTTATTTCATAATTCCTCATGGTTGTATGGCAGCGAAGCATCAGTTCCAATGGCTGATGTACTGCTGTTGACCATGATGACTCTATGCCTTGCAGTCTGTTTGGAGACACGCATGGCACTTGTCATTGTCGTAATTGGCTGGGAGTTTCGCATGGCAACAACGCTTATTTGGAGGCTTATACACACTGGCGGTTTTCGTGTGCAAATCTCTAAACCGGTGGCTTCCTTTCCTGCTCCTGACCGACTGACGATTCCGGAATGGGCACTCAACGTTGCTTACGTCTTGCGCCTTCCCTGGTAGGTTCACTCATCCTTTCCGCAGCTGACTCAATGATGTTTGTGGAGGTGCAAACCGTAACGTCTTCGTGAGAGCTGCTTAGGTAGCATAGTACCGCTCGCAACTGATACATAACCTCCGTATACTTCGAAGCGCCAAGGCCGCAAAGCTGCACCTGAATATCACCCAGAACCTGACTGCTTTCCCGAAGCTGCTGTTCCCTACTTACCGGTGCCACTGTGGAATTTTACTGTAGGTGGACAATGGCGGAGGACTTGGATGCGGTTACACGCGGAGGTCGCGCGTTCGACACAACCCAGCTGTTGTTACGCAATATGTCATCAACCGGTCTGTCTGCCGCGTGCAATGCATGCGCAATGTGGCCGCACGGAAGCAACCATTGCCGTCTGAAGCTGCATTGGCAGGTTAGCTCCTCACGCAGTAACACTTTGTGTTGTCTATGGCTGCCTTCCGCTTGACATCTATCATCGGACAACTCCGTCACTGTCACCTTCTCCTTAGTGTAACGGCATCGCAAGCGCGTCCTTGCATACCCTGAAAACTGATACGCAGCCTGCCCAAGGCTATGGAAACAAGAGTCTACTGGGTGCTCCGACAAGTCTGTTTTGCCCGGGAGATCTTCCCACTGAGGTTGAGCATCAAGCACACGGTTAAAAACCGCCGTAAAGAGGCCTAATGAAGACGTTCGCTCGGAAGGATCGCTCTTTAAACGCCTGTTTTTGTTTTCCACGCGGTTTGTTGTAAAACATCCGAACAAAGGTCGACATCAAAAGCTGCGCTGCCCATGATTTGACGAACGGCAACCGGGTCCGTAGTAAGTACCAGTGTGCGTCGGCGTTTCGGTCGTTAATGGCTGTCCAATACCTGACGAAAAACCGGGAACTCCTAGTGTCACCAAGTTCCGTACCCACTGCTTCATAAGCAAGCTGTCCGTTGCGCTTTTCGCGGATAACCCGTTGCAGCGACGGGTGACATACTTCAGCAAGTGGAAACGGCACAATATCATCCGCGTACAGGGGTACACTGTTTGGAATGCATGGACTTGAGCCATGCACTTATCTATCACCACCGTCCTTGCTGTCTCAGTCGCTGGTAACATGAGGCGAATGTTGCTCACTGCGTTCATATAGGATGCTGTTGTCTCCTTAGGAAGCAACGCGTAGAAAAATGAACGCCTAATGCCATGCACATCCACCAACAAGCAGCGCCACAGTATGTAGCCACTGCAGTTCATTTGGTGTGTTGCATCCGCCAGCCTTGCCTCACTATGAAGCTCCACGAGGTCACGTACGTACCTGGGAACGAAAAATATGAACGGAAGCTCCGACTCTTCATACTCCACACTACATTGACCGACGCTCTCAAGCAACTTTAGCACAGCTTCCACCGAGTTCCTCTCCACCTTTCCCCTCATCTTATCTCTTATGGTCGGGAGGTTGTAACGGTTCAACCTTCTACCGTGGTGTCTCAACGCATACCTGCTGAGCTCGCGTGTGTCCTTAAACGACTGCATCATACGATAGGTGTCCTCTTCCGCGTGCCGCGGGAGCCGTCTATTGGTGACATAGAGAAACGGCTTTCCTACCTGGATGGTATGGGTGTGCTCAACGCTGTAGGATACTATGTCATAACACCAACCGTTATGACGTGTGACAATATGCATCTTGCAGTCATAACTTTTGTACCTACAGATAATAAGCGTCTCACAAACCTTACATGTCAACTTCCGCTTGCATGTGTATCCTCTTCGACAACAATGGACGCATCCATAGTGTACGGATCTGTACCGCACACCCACAGGCAACTCTTTCCCGGTTTTCCTCCTATACGCCTCCGATGTCGGGGCATCTGATTTGAAAAAACATGAAGCAGTACGCATTTTAAGGCGCTTTAAGTCACTTTCGAACTTCTCAAAAGTGCGGCACACACGCTGAAGGAAGACAGCACGGAAGGCAGTGGCATCGTCGACAGCTATGACAGCGACTGAATCCGCCAACACACTTTACGGTGCAACAAGCTATCATCATACTGACATCCACCTAGGTCCGCGTTGCAGCCCATGGCATTATTCTCTATATTAACAGCTCTTTGATCACAATGTCACCTTCGCTTTTCCTTCACCAAGGTAAAGTTGCTTGTTGTCCGCTACGGCAACCTCCAAGTCGCCTGCTGATCACCGACTGTTGTGGAGCACGGTCTCGTCGCTTTCTCAGAAGGAGCTAATATTTTACGGGCGGGAGAGGGTTTCGTGGCCAAGGTCTTCGGTGACATCCAAGGTAGGATGAATTGCTGCATGGTATATTGATAATGCTGATGGTACGACGGAATGGAAACTGAAAAGCAATGGTACATGGGGTTGCTTCCTGAAACCGTTGTGATAAATTAAAGTGATGACTACCGGTGTAGTTGAAGGTCACGGCCTATTCGAAAGCCGGAACACGGTAAATAAAAGTGATGTGTGCAAAGTTCTGCTATGTAGAGAAGGAAGTGCGTTTGCGATGTAATCATGTATGCAAACGTTTTGCTTACTTTAAGCAACTAGTAAATGGAACAGACTTCTTTGGATATCGGAGCTAATGAGCTACTGTCTGAATAAACTAGGTGTTGTATTTGTTCGAAATCCTTGTAACAGAGGCGCCACTTGTTCTCCAAAGTTTAAGTATTCGTAATAATGAAACCGTGGAATCATTAATCTGCGTTGCAGGGGTACTTTGCTGTTAGCAGGCATGATTTCAATGAAATATTGTATTGTCCAATAATGCAAGCGTTTACATGAATGTTCGTTGGGATCGGTGAATGTTAAGGAAAGATGGTCATAGAACTGATTAATGAATGCTCTACCTAATGCCTCGGCCATATGTTTGGTGCTATTGGGTATTTTCGGTTGCTGTGAGGTGTCATATGTAAGATATATATTTGTAAATTTAAGGATATGCAATATATATAAGTATATTTCTAGACAAGCGCTAGATGTTGTTCCTGCGTGGGATCAGATCAAATTGTACATAACATCCATGCTCATGCATGGAGAAGAAATATCGTTAACAACTGCTTTTGATCGTGTTTATGTTTCCGAACAGTAAAGCAGAGATAAATACAAACGTTTCGTAGGCCTCGACGTTTTTGAAGTTTGGGTCTCCGTAGCTTATGTACGAATTCTGCGCTTTTTACCGGCTACCGCCGCCAAACCTTGAGGTGCCTAATTCCATTACTAAACTATCAATTAGAAGAAATTGGATCCATTTTCTTTGGTCACATACCCACATTTTGAGCATCCATTAGTAGCGGGCTCATGGAAAAAAATAAGCAAGCCAAAATTAGATCGTAAAAGTGGAGGGTGGAAACAAAGGAAATAACAGTAGTGGCTAACAATTTAGACTTTCTTAGCAAAGTGCGACTGAAAAGCCGGCCCACTTAACTAGAAAATACACTAATATTGGAAAATGGAGCCAAAATATAGCCCAGAAACAGCATACCAGAACCGCAAACCTGGCGCGAATTTTAAAGTGTAAATTTCCAAACAAGCGGAATCATCGCCGTTTTAAAGCCGAAATGTTAACTAAAACGGGACAACAATGGGCGGTCTAAAACAAACCCAAGGCGCTGGTTACGACAAAGGTAAAATAATTAAGCTAGGTGCAGTGGTTATGGAGAGATTTGCATTTTTAGCGGTCGGCTGCGGATAACGCCATTTTCGAGCCACCGCTAAATTGACGTTCTGCTTTGGAAGCAGATACAGAAAAAAGAAAGGAATAATACAAAAAACGGCCAGGCGTAATTAGTTCCGAATATGGAGTAGTAACTGGGAATGCCTAAGAGAACATGTAATTCGCTGAGGTAGCGAAGTATGACGCAGTGAGCCGAAAAGCATACTTTCTCAGTAAACGTATTAAAAGTTGGGAAAACAGACGGAGAGGTTTTAGGGAAATACTAAGTAGGCTGTAAGGATTATTATATAGTTGGAACAGCACAGGATATGGTGTAGCTAGCCCACAGCCAGAATGCGACCATGTGCGATTTTCAGAGTATATTGGGCCGCAGAATCCACTATGAATGTGGAATTCAACGTTTTTAATGCTCCGATGTGGATGCGAAAATTATACCAAAGCCGCATGAGCTGAGTCCATATGGATAAGACAAGGGAACATAATGGGAACATAATGGAGTTTATACATGTATAATAATGTAACAAACGAATGTAATTACCAAATATCAGTCTATTTGTAGTACGTATATATATATATATATATATATATATACACGTGCCCCATGCTGGGGCTGATGTTGCACTTGTTGCTTTTTCACTGCAGTTGGGCTAAACCAACTCATAACTAAACTAGGTCTTTTAAGCTGAATAAATTTCATTCCACATTGTAGTGACCTGGAGATTCCCCTGTTTGGTTGCTGCATGCTGCGTAAAATATTACAAAATCACCAAATTATATTTTCTTGACGTACATAGCAAATTAGCCGGTCGCCTGTTTGAACGTTGCTCGCGTTTGTTTGAGTCAACGTAGCATCCGCCTTCGAACGGCGCGACGCGCATCGGCTCCGCGGCCATCTTTGCTCTCCGTGCACGAGACCACACCTTTCTCCTAGCTAGCTATCTTCCGGTGCCTTATTTTTAGCACTAGATAGCGCTTCGCCCCATTAATAAATTTTTCCTAGCGTTACTTTTAGTGTTCTCCACTCATCGGAGGTTGGCCTTATATTCGCGTATTTGTTCTAAAGCGTACCGATCCCGCTTCCCGCTTTAACATTATGTTTTGTCCTGCCTACCTGCATAACAATCTATTAACTGACCACGTTGCTTACGCTAATTGCGTTCATCTTCGGTAACTTTATTGCATTTGTAGCATTATTAAGCAACTTGTGGATACCTTTTCCTCATTGCAGATTCATTGCTAACCAAGTTACTTCATATGCTAATTTAGCGAAGAGTTCTGTCACTGTCTCTGCACGCATTATTTGTTTTATTGTATTTCATCTTGTCGTTTCAAGTGATTGGCAGTTTTTTATACCCCGGTTTGGTTGCGCTTGATGTGCATGTTGACAAGCTGCCTATCTGTCTATTACCCACTACCTCGTCCATAATGGCTCTAGGAGACAGTTGGTCGTTGTTGGAGGGGACGGGGTGCACGGTCCTTTTGGTCGTCCTAGGCACGAAGAGTGGTTCCGTGCACTCAGTGTGGAGCGGACTACGGTCCAGCCACCGCCTTGTGTGCACTTGATTCCCAAATACAGCGTGCTTGTGTTTGCCTGTAAAGAAGCGTGGGCCGGCTTCGTTGAAAAAACGTGGCTCCCATCCACACGTTTCCCGACTTTATTCCTTCGGGTTTACACTGGATATGGGGTGTGTGGCTGCAGCTCTGGGTAGTACAAAGCAAGCCACCCATGCTCTCTCTATAGGTGCAGGCGTCCTTTGGCTGTCCACAGTGACAGGCGAATGCGAAATCTGATGCCGCCAACCATATATATTTATATATATATGGATCAGCATATATGAACCTTTAAGTAAATATTATAGTGAGTAGGATGGTTTTAATGCGTATATATATATTTATATATATATATAAACGGATACGCAGTGTGAACGGTGTATATATAGATGTGCATCTTGATATTTATGTATATATGTATAACTGTATACCATATAATGTGTCTCTATCCAGTTTGTGACAGATCACACTTCAGTTTGGATAAACGCATGTACATATGTTGTATTCGAACTGCCATTGGACACGGATAACACCAATCTATGTATATATGTATACGGAATGAATTCGATGAGGATACTCATACCGCTTTTGTACGGCTAACCTAGTGCAGTAAAACGACATTCGAGCAAACCGAAAATAACATTACCAGAACATGAAGAAGGTGAGTTTATGACAAACTCACGTTGATTTCAGGTGCTGCGAATCCAAGGCAAATTTGATCGATGCGAATTCCGTAGATTGCTCAAACGGGCGGTTTCTCAGTTGCCGGAGATGGCAATATAGTATGTGGAATAGAAGCACCATGAGTATGTTCCCATTCAATTTACTAATCCAGGCCAAAAAGGCTGCGGATGTGGCACGTTTGCCTGCGTGATGAGTAACCTTGCATTTCAGAAGTAGATGTTGCTGGAGCTCCCCGGTGTGGATGCGCTTGATGTGAATGTTGACAAGGTGCCTACCTGCCTATTACCCACTACCTCGTCCATACTGGCTCCAGGAGACAGTTGGTCGTCGCTGGAAGGGACGGAGTGCATCGTCCTCGTGACGGTGCTAGGCTCAAAGAGTGGTTCCATGCAACCAGTGTGGAACGGGCTACGGTCCAGCCACCGCCTCGAGTACGTCTGGTGTGTATGATTCCCCAATTAGGCCGGAATGCTTCCGTTCTGCTTCTTGAAGGACTGTGGGCCGGCTCCGTTGATGAAACGTGGCTGCCATTCACATGCCTCCTGGTCTCATTCCTTCGGGTTTACACGGGATATGTGGTGTGTGGGTAGAACTATGGGTGGTGCAGCGCAAGCCACCCATGGTCTCCTTTGTAGGCGCAGGCGTCCTGTGACTGTCCCCATGGACGTCACAGTGACAGGCAAATCCGGATACGGACGCCGCCAAATCATGTGTGCCCCATGCCGAGGCTGATGTTGCATTCTTGATGCTTCTTCACCGCAGTTGGGCTAAACCAACTTACACTTAAACTAGGTTTTTTTAAGCTGGCTAAATTTCATTCCACTTTATTTGGTTTGTTCTGCATACCTGAATACTCTCCTATTAACTGGCCACGTTGCTTACATTAATTGCGCTTATCTTCGGTAACTCTGTTGCGTTTTGTAGCATTTTTAACTAACTTGTGGACAATTTTTCGTTATCGCGGATTTGTTGCTAACCAACTTACTTCATATGCTTATTTAGCTTAGAGTTATGCCACCGTATCTGTATGAATTATTGTGTTTGTTTTATTTCAGCTTATCGTTTAAAGTGAATGGCTGTTGTTTGATATCCCCGGTGTGGCTGCGCTTGATGTGCATGTTGACAAGGTGCCTACTTGTCTATTACCCACTACCTCGTCTATTATGGCTCCAGGAGACAGTTGGCCGTTGTTGGAGAGGACGGGGTGCACGGTCCTTGTGGCCGTGCTAGGCTCGAAGAGTGGTTCCATGCACTCAGCGTGGAGCGGACTACTGTCCAGCCACCGCCTGGTGTGCGCTTGATTTCCCATATACAGCGTGCTTGTGTTTGCCTGTGAAGGAGTGTGGGCCGGCTCCGTTGATGAAACGTGGCCCCCATCCACATGCCTCCCGGTCTTATTCCTTCGGCTATTCTCTGGATATAGGGTGTGTGGGTGGAACTGTGGGTGGTGCAGCGCAAGCCATCCATGGTCCCTCTGTAGGCGCAGGCGTCCTGTGTCTGTCCACAGTGACAGGCGAAGGCGAAATCTGATGCCGCCAACCATATATGTATCTCTGTACATATATTTGTAGAAATAACAACATTGAAACAGACGTATATTTATATAAGTATTTGTAAATGGGAACATACACATAGAGATCTTACTTGAGGATACATGCTGGGGAGGATATGGCATTTACTTGGTTTCTTCACCGTAGTTAATGGAATACCACCCACACTCAGTTTAGGAAGTTTTAAGCAGTATAAATGCTAGTACTTTTCACTTTCATCCTTTGGCGGTGGCTCAAGAGTTTGATATGAAACGGCGCACTTAACATACGCTGATGGGGGCGATAATTTGGAACGTGTGTTTCGTTGGATTAAATAATCTGGATAATTTTAGGGCGGGTTCAAATATTCCTGTTACCCTTGCTGACCAACTTACTTCATATTCGATTTAAGGCTGTCGGTACCTCGGCTTAGCGGAATGTCTAGAGAAAGACATGTTACGTTATACTTTGATTAGTAGTGATAGCCTGTTTGTCTGTGCTACATATGCCTCTTGCTAATTTTGGTCCACGACTATGAAGCAATACCTCATCTAAGCTGGCTCCAGGCTTCTGTAAATGTTTGCTGTAGAGGTTGGTGTGTATACCCGTTTCGTCCGTGCTACCATTGAATGGTGTTTGCACAGACTCTGTGTTGAACGTACTGCGGTTGAGAGAATGCCGTGCTTGTTATTTTATTCCAAATACAACGCTATTGTGTTCGCATTTGTATGAGTCTTTGCCCGTTTTGTTAAGGACACGTTTGTCCCATGCACCTTCCACCGTGTCATAGCTCCTCCAATTTCACACTGCATTCAAGTTGCGTGTTTTTAACTGCAGATGATGCATCGGAAGGAGCGCATGCGCGTCTTTTAATCACGGACTTACTGTGATTGGAAGTTAGCAGTGAAATCCGTAGAAGGCTGCTGCCATTCAGCTGTGATTCATTGTATACCGGTTAATGGTGAAAAGGCACGGTGACGTAAGTGATAGTCGAACTTCGTGAACAAGAATGCTTGAGTGTAGCATTATGCTGTGGAGCGATATAAGGAGTGTAAGTGTAAGCTATTGTTATCGAGCTGTATAGTTGTTACCCCTGATTTTATTCTCTAAGTTACTGAAAGTTGTATCTAAATTGTTCTGCTGTACAGTGGCTATCGAAATAACTGATAATATTTGTGCAAATGTAAATAACCGGCGGACTGTCCATTGGGATTCAAAGACAATGGAATGGCGTTGCATGTGTAAGAGGATAAAATGGAAAACAGCACTTAAACTGTTCAGTGCAACGTCGCTCAATCCTAATCAAAGCGCTCGCGCGTATGCCTGGGACGAATGCAAAGCGTCACGTGAGCACAGCCGAGCACTGAGTCATGGGATATAGGTGCTATCGAAGGTATAGGTGTTAACGAATATGTTGAATGATTACATGTGGCATGCTACCAGGTTTAGTATGAGCCAAGTAGGGGAAAACTGGTGACTGTAGGACCTGGGGCTGCATAACTGCTAACTTACATATGGAAGGCTATAAGAGGTATGACATGACGTGTTAGGTGCGCTATAGGAAATGAAGCTGGAAAGGTGAATACGTATGAAGCATAAAAACCGAGGAGGAAGTGATCGACATCCACGCCAATTCTAATGTCCACGTCATTTTGGGGCCGTGTTTATGGAGGCACTCTACCTGCAATACGTGCACACTAAAATTGGTAGATCCTTAAGAGGGCAGCTTTCGCGTTCCTTTCTGCTAAGCCCTAATGGGCGATATGGTTGTGTTCCCTTGTTTGTAATCTTTGAACCGGATAGAACAGTTGGGTATTGTGCCGGTGTACTGTCGTTAAATTTTAGCAAATATATGCATGCTTACATAGAGCCCCTTTCAGGTTCATTACAGTTGGCGCCTCGGGCAGGGTGGACAGAATTCACTTGAGACGGGGAAGTTGGTCGCAGAAAAGGCATGCCTGACTACGCTTGGCGTATAAGCATGCAACAAACGGGCGCGTAGTTACTATGAAATAGCAATTAATACGAAAGTGCTTTCCACTTAGGTTGAATGATGGACATCAAACGAGCAGACGACATATGGACACTGGTGGACGTTGTTCACTTGCCAGCCTGCGACAACTGGGAACGACGACCAAGCGGTAAATGGGTGGACGGAGTATAAGCCTGAAAACGAAATGCCACACAGCGGCGACGTGAATACTTACTCCAAGAAAGTGTTTCTGTTAGCACATAGGAAGTCTGAAACAGGGCTGACGTTGCTCACATGCGAACGTGAAACATGTGAGACATAACTGCGGCAAACGGGTTGACGGTAGGATGCGGGCTGATATTAGCTCGCGTACGGATGTAAAGGCACCATGAAGTGAAATTTGGGAAAACACGAGGGAAATGTCAAACATGGCTGGCGTTGCTGGCATGCCAACGGAAGACAAGCGATTGCGCCTAAGAAGTGGCTGGCGGGTGGGCGTCAGGCGCAGTCTATGAACTGAAATGTAAGCGTAAAGCAATGACTACCTAGCGAAAGTGACTGGCAACTAGAAGACGAAGGAGTTGGAAGCCACGGTGGACTTTCCTGCCATGCCAACAGGCGAGCATTAGTAGAGGTGATCAAGCCGCAAACGGGTTGTCGGTAGCATACAGTCCATGAACTGAATGGTGTGACGAGAGCCATGTGTACTTACGTTAAGGAGTTGTCGCCGAAAAGACAAACAAAGGATGACACGTGGCGGACCTGCTCACCTACCAATTGGTTGCGGTTAAGAGCTGCGGCATAAGGCTTCCTGATGTGACCCGCCGAACTTAACGACGTGAAAAAGACAATACAGTCCGTGACTCTATATCGCCTCTATATATAACAAGTGTCACTGGGAAAGCATGGACGGAGCGAGGCATCTATGCTGGCTGGCTAAAAGCTGCATCACTGGAGACTATTTACTTACTGGAGTTGAATGGGCGACATAATCAAGGGGTAAATGGATGGAAGGTGGTACTGGGGGGCCAAAAATTAGGGCGGAGCATATGAACCGGGTGTCGGAAGTCTCGGAAATGGCGGGTCCACTCACTGGTGGAAGGTCTAAATGCCCAATGGATCAATGTAGGTAGAGGACTTTGGCCTTAAAATGTGACGGAGCCCAACGGCACCTGCGTACTGAATGGCTGCAAATTACATTACGGTTGAATCGCTCGATTAAATGTAATGTTCATGGTACTGGGTGGCTGCATGGTACGGAGACAACATATTTCAAGGGGCCGCATATCTACTACCGGCCTAGAAACCACTTGTGTTAGGATTGGGCGATTATCACACGCGAACCAGATGACTTGGATCCTGGAGACAGCGTCCAACTGTTAAAATGCAGTAAGTAAGGATTAGATCTCCTCAAAGTCGTCGGTAGTGCATCGAATACATACCCATGCTTTGTAGATGCTCGGGGTATGACTGCACCAGTAACGCCTCGACCAACTTGGTAGTGGCTCTCTAAACCCTCTCGAGCTCCAGCTCGTTCCGAACAAGGCAGGGTGGGAAAGCCTAGACAGAGTAATCCAGATGGAGCCTAGTGGGGGCTGAGAACAGCTTCACAGATATGTCTGCAATTAAGACCCCGACAGGGCAGCCTAGTAACCATAGTATGTTGAAAACTCTACTTGCGGATTTCTTCTGGTTGTCATCAGAATGCAAAGACAAGGAATGGACGACGACTAGGTCTACCTGGTTGGAGACAAGGGAAGTCCGATCCCACCGAGCACGTATCTCGGAGGTGGAAAGTTGCCCCTTTACAAAAGTCGGAACACGTAGCTTGATTAATGGGCACTAACCACGAAGTAGACCCGCGCCAGAGTCTGGCTATGGCATGCTGAATGGTCTGAGAAAACGAGAAACATTTACGACATTCTATAGATTAAGGTCATTTGCAAACAATAGTGATGATACCCCAAGCTCCCCCAGGTTGATCATTTACTTAGATGAAGAACAGCATCGGTTCATGGACCGAGCCCCTTGGAACACCGCTATCGACCGCTTGTCTAAAAGATAATCTGTGACCCACACGTACACACTGCTCTCCCCTGCAAGATTGCAGATGCCCAGTGGAGGGCGTGGCTAGATACGCCGTCGGAGCTCAGGTTTGTGCTATCCTCAAGTAAGGTATGTTATCAAATGCTTTCGAGAGACAGACGAAAAGCGCATACAGTACGGGGCCATTCTTCACTGCATCGGCCCAAGATTCACGAGCAACCAACCAATTCGTCAGACACGGAAACCCCTTCAGGAATCCGTGCTGTGCACTACGGATTTGATGAAATCCATTCAGGTGACTTTCTATCGATTCGCTTACCGGCTTTTCAAGCAGTTCGACCACTTTAGTCAGACCCAGCGGCACCTGTTGCCATTTTTGAATATAGGGCAGAAAACAGCCCCTTTCTGTTTAGCAGGTAATGTACAGCTGTCAAGTGAATTTTGAAACACCATCGTTCCCGATCTTCTTAGTTCAACCGCCAACTCATGCAAAACTTCGGGTGAATTGAATTGATCCCTGCTGCTTTGCTAGGGTTCAGTACTTGCAGCAGCTTATGGACTTGCGTTTCCATCACAGTAAATTAAGCTAAACAAGAACCCTCAGGGACTCTGGGGACAAGTTCAGCGCTAGTAAACGCGGCCTCACGTACAAATGCCTTTGCATTCTGCTCACTAAGTACACGAGCCTTGTCAGAGTCCTCATACGCATGAGTGTCATCTGCTCGAATAAACCTTGGAATTACCGAATTTGAACCACAGCCTCTCTTAACGTAAACGAATTGTTTCGGATGATCAGAAGCTCAGTACGCCAAATCCTTTTCGTACAACAGCCGAGCTATCCTCCAGTGTTGGTTACACCGATTTCTACCTTCTCGGTACCTAGCACAGGTGCTAGTTGATGGAGCCGCACGGTAGGTCCTCCAGCACCTAGAACGCTTATGGAGCAGGTACGTGCCAGTGGTATCTATCCACGGCAGCCGCGCTAGGGTGGCCCTGCTCCTCGTAAGCTGGATGTAAGGGTTAGATACTTCCATGAGCTAAGACTTAAATTTGTCCCAGGCCGAATGAACCGTATCGGCCACCGAGATTTTGCAACGCAACACAGAATCCTTGAAACGTGTTGCCTGGCAGTTAACAAGCCATAGGTTTGGAATGGTTCAGCGACGCTCTGGTGACGTCTGGTCACAGTAAAACTAAATGCTAAACCGACTTGATCACTGACACCTAAGGAAAGGCGTTAAGTGATGCCACATACGACGTCTGGTGAAGGAGCAAAACGAGATCAAAAATAGACGGTACTTTAACATCCATGTGCCTACTAGGGAGGTCCACGAGCTGATGCAACGGTACTTGCAGCATAAGCACAAGTAGCTCTGCACCAAAAGTACCTTCCGCCGAGTTGCAAGAAAGATTTTCCCAACAAAATTCCGGTAGATTGAAGTCCCCCAGTGTCAAATACCTGTTTGAGGATTAGGAGCGGATACCGCCAAGCACCAATTTGGACGCACTCACAGGTCTCCTATACACAAGTACAACTGCCAGTTGTGCCGAGGAAGTGCTGATCACTACCAACAAAACATCGACAGTTTTATCTGCCGATTGCAACACGCAGGTACGCAGAACGTCCACAGCGAACATAAAGCTCAACGCCCTCTCCTCGTCGGCCAATGAAGCGATTACATCTAAATAGTGTGTAGCCAGACAGAAGTACTTCACTGTCCGTGGTGTCCTGAGACAGCCACGTTTCGGTGCATGCGGGTATATCGAAAGGAGATTCAGCTACAAACAGTCCTATCTGGCTGGCTAGCCGAACCACCTCCTCGTGGTGTCAGCTGGGTGGTTCAAGTTTAACCCGTTCCAGCAAATAGTTCGGCGGCAGTGTTCCAGGAAGTGGTGGGTTTCGCCTCGCAAGCGTTCTCCCTATAAAAAGCCACAAATGTTTGTTTAACAACACTGTGACGTGGCGGTCGTGCCGCGCCACAAAATAAAGTCACTGCCCAGGGGATATCCGGATAATTCTCTCCAACCCTTGGACACCAATCTCCTACTCTCATATTGATGACAATATCGAACATTGAAGATTGCATCAGCACAACTACAAGCATAAAATACACAGCTACATACACATACACACACAATGATCTACATACATACCCCCTACCCAAACAAAAACTGCTACGGCAAACACATGGGAGTTTTGCACATTCTTGATCATGCATCTTTGTGTCAAAATGATCCTGCTTGTAAAGGCGTGCCTCGCCTTGTTGCGAATAAAAGATTTATTTATTTATTTATTCCTTAGTCTGCGCACATTGCTTAGCTCTATCTATAGGTACGCGTAATGCTCAGCCCTTGGTCGTGCGCTGCCAGGACTGACACTGCTAGGGCGGAAAAGGACCGCCGGCTGACTACCCGAAAACCAACCCAGCGGCGGCCTTGTTCGCCGGCCGCTAGCCCGGTTTTGAGGTTATTTATTGACCTCTTTAAGCTTCAGACTGTCCGCTAGCGGGTCTGGCTAAGTGCTAACATTAGTACCTTCTAGTTTGAAGGCAAAGCGCAAAAGCGCGTTACGTTTCTTCGGGGTATATGGGACTACACGAAGTAAACGCGGTTGAGAGTTTGGGGCGCTAACTGGGAATTTACACAATGTACTCAGTTTCTAGACAATAATACCGGAAACCCTGGCGGAAGAATCTTCCTTCAGCACAACTTAAACCACTGTAGGTCGTACAACCTACGTTCGGCAAGAACGGCGACACTGGATGCCACTGCGTTACGGAATATCACGCTGCTGTCCATGAAAGAGTTACCTCGACGGGGTTAGTTACCCCAAGGGGATTGGAATTTAGATGCAGAACAGCCGGCTTAGCTGCAGACAATGGGACTGGGCACACGTTAACGGACGACGCTAAAGCAACTGAAGCGTACGTTTTATGCTCCAGTAAACGTCAAGTCTTAGTTCAAATGGGATTGGAACGATAGGATTAAGTGTTCTTTCTTGAGCGGGTCGTCGATTCAGTAATTGCTAGGGGTGTTTCGACTTCTTGATGGGTCTAAAACAAAACCCGAGAAAGCACCCTAGTCCACCAACTAAATGCTCACGTTCCATGCATTAGCAGTCCCTGCTATGTCAGTTAAGTGAAGTAGGTAACAGAGGAAGAAAAATCGAAGGTAAAGAGCACGGGAAATCAGTTTAAAGCAGGGAATAATACCAATGGTGAGGGAAAGTACAGAAAATAGAATGGAAGTATGAAGATGGGAATTAGTCAGGAAAAAGGAAAAAGTTCGTGTTGCCACCCAAGAGCATCTAGTTGACACTCAAACTGCTTAATCGTAGCTTCCTTGACAACCTTTTCTGGAAGCAAGTTCCAGCGATCAGTGAGTAGACGCGATAACCGTGTCTCCGCTCTAACTGGGTCGGACCGCGGTTTGTACAGCTTCATACTGGGCTCGCCGAGACTAGGTAATATAGCAGGACTAAACAGCCAGGATAAATCAGGACCAACCTTCCCAGTCAAAATACGGTAGATAAGGATAAAGTCCCCGCTAATCCTTCGACAGTGCATTGCATGCATCCCCAAAACTAATTAGGTGTTCGGGGTATTTTGTCCTCGTAATCCCTTGACCAACCTAATACCGACAAGCAACACCCTTTGTTTTGCCATTTTGTCCAGGACAAGGCAGGTTGGACAGGCCTGGACGCAATATTCTAGGTGGGGTCGCACAAACGCTGAGAAGAGCTTCACAACCACATTAGCTGTTAGGGTCCCGAAAGAACGACGGATAAACCGCTACGTCCGGAATGCTTTACTAGCCGCATTCCTTCAGTTGTCTCTAGCGTCACACAAACGCTGGGGGCAACAACATTATCATCGGCGAAAGTTTCCTTTGAGCACGTAGAATTAGACAATAGCCAAAGTTTGTTTATCGTGTTTAAGCACACACTGCTTTCCACAATATTTCCGCTAAAATACCCATTAGTATGCCACACCCGAGATTACACTTACCGCGTTGAGGCCATCACCGAAACCAGTGGTCATGAATTCTATTATTGAAAACCATCAGTGCAGGCAAAATCACATACCGCTTCCTATGTGAGGTCCCAAGCTTGGAATGCCCTTGGCGTAAATTAACATACTACTACGTGAAACTCTCAAGCTGCGAAGTTACCAACGAATCCTTGGAAAGAGCCTGACGTTGCGAACTCGTTATTAGGCACCGCATCCTCTACTTCCTCTGCGCGTTTGTAGAAAGCACAAACAATACGGAAAAATACAGCATCGTCATCCAACATAGCAAATGTGAAACAAATTCAGCTTCAGTTTGGACCGGAACGATAGGATAATCCTGTGCATGTTCACGCTGGTGAGTATCGTCGGATCAGGAGTCGACAGGTCTGCGTGAGATGTTAAAAAGCCTAAAACAAAGACCGCATCACACCCTGTCCAACCAATTACTGCCCACATTTACCTGTTTAACAGGCCCCGCCAGGCGGGTTTAGGTGAAGTGAAACAGTGCAGGGTAAGCTACGAAAACAAGCAGAGGAATGTCAGTTAAATAATGATAATAACAAGGTGTGCGAAGAAATTTTAAAAGAAACGAAGGGAAAGTTGAAGATGCAAGTCGGTTAGGAAAAGGTAAAGTTTCGTACTACCACCCAAGAGCATCTAACTGACGCTAAACACCCTCTCCCGTTGACTCCCTAACGACGTGCTCAAAAAGAGTTTCAACGTTCAATAACTCGGCGCGACAAGCGAGTTTCCGTCCTTACCCGGTCAGAACGCAATTTGTGCAGCTTCAACGGGTGACCACGGAGACGAGGCAGCTTGGCGGGACAAAATGGCCAGGACAAGTCTGGACCGGTCTTGCTCATCAAGGTACGGTAAGTGAGGCTCGAATCGCCTCTAATTCTGCGGTAGTGCATTGAGTACATACCAATCTAATCAAACGTTCGGGCTACGTTGGCCCCCGTAATTTTTGCACTTAACTTGTACCCACTCGCAAAACCCTCTCCAGTTCCATTTTGTCCCTTACAAGACAAGGTAGACAATCCTGGATTCAGGACTCTAACTGGGGTGGAAAAAGATCCAGGAACCGCTTCACAAAGGTATTGGCCGTTAGGACAACAAAGGAGCGACGAATAACCCACATCAAAGGAAACCCACTACAAGCAGCCTTCCTCCAATTGTCCTCAGAGTGAAGCAATGAGGTGTGGGTAATATCCAGGTCAACCTGCTGGGTGGCAACAGCGAGTTCCTTTCCACCAGCCACATGGCGCGTTGAGGGACTAGCACCACCAATGTGGAGGACAGAACATTTCGCCTGATTTATGGGCGTCAACTACAGGGTTGCCCAATCCAAGAGAATATCCAAGGCACTCTGAAGTGCCTCAGTGCCACCAGGGAAAACCTCAATATTCCAGAGCTTAAGATCATAAGCAAACAATAGCGACGGTACTTCAAGCTCCCTGGGTAGGTCCTTGAATAAACTGCGAAAATCAACGGCCTTAGAACCGAGCCTTGCGGAACGCCACTAAAAACAGTTTATCTAGGCGAAAGGCTACGCCCCACGCGTACACACTGTTCTCTCCCCTCTAGAAAGCAGACACCCATTTAAGGTGGACTCCAGGTATCCCATACGATCTCAACTTCAATGCGAGTCGTTGATGTAGGATAGTATCAAAGGCTTTCAAGAAAACAACAAAAAGCACGGCGCTAGCGTGACTGTTGTCTACTGCCTCAGTCCAGCTTTCACGATCTACAAGTAAATTTGACAGACATAAAATTCCCTTACGGAATCCATACTGTGCCGCACTGAGAAGGTTACATTTCATCAGGTGATTCTCCACTGGATCCCTGAACAACCTTTCAAACAACTTAATTACTACGCATCTTAAGCTGACAGGGCGGTAGTTCGCGGGCAGAGCTCTGTCACCGCCCTTTAAAATCGGACAGATGATTGCCTTCTTCCATTCCGAAGATAAGGCACAGGTGTCGAGTGATATTGTAAACATGCATGTCAGAGGGCCGCTTAGCTCAGCGGCCAGTTCATGCATCAGCTTCGTGTGAATTGAATCAGGGCCAGAAGCTTTAGAAGGATTTAGCCCTTGCAATAGCCTGAAGACTTGTGTCCCCTTTATGATGATTTCTTTTAAGCACATACCCTCGGGCTTTAGTTACCAGGTCACCTGAGGTAGAGAGGTTTCACGGGTAAAGGCATCAGTATACGCTTTGCTAATTATACAAGCATTATCACTGTCGGTATGCCCCTGTGTCCCGTCCGCTCTTATTAAGGCCGGTATAGAGTTTGTACCGATGCGTCTCCTTAAGTAAGCAAAGAACTTCTTTGGATTTGTTACGGCTGCGTTAGCTAAATCCTTCTCGTACTAAAGACGAAGAGTGCTGAGATGTTGCTTACATGGATTTCTATCCGCTCGATAGCTTTTACAGATTCTGGTTGATGAAGCCGCTTGGTAAGTTCGCCAGCACTTAGCGCGCTTCCGGAGCAGGTATTTACCCGTATGCCCTACACAAGGAAGCTGCGCCCGTGTCACCGGTCCCTTAATGAGTGGGATGTGGGGAGCAGAGATCGCGGTGTGGTATGCATTAAATTTCTCACAGGCTGTCTTTACGATTGCAACCACGGTGAGCGCCCAAAGCAGAAAGGAAGCTTTGTCTCGCCTTGCGTTAAAGTCGGCCCGCCGAATGTTTGGACACGCCGTAGCGGTAGCTTACTGATATTTAGTTAGCGCACATCGCAAGGATATACAGATAAGAGCACTGGCTCCTAGAGGACAGCCGTGGGTAATATCACTCACGAAATCTTGTGACTTCGCAAAAATGTGATCCAAGGTAGACGGGAGGTCCACGAACTGATGCAAAGGCAGTTGTAATGTTGGTTCGAGGAGATCCGAACCGAAAGTGCCAACCGCAGGACTGTAAGATGGATCAGCCCAGCAGACTTCAGCGAGGTTGAAGGCCACCAGTATTAGGCACCTGTTGGCAGTTTGTGTACGAATAAATTCAATAACCTCCCTGGAACTACTTCTAGGACTCCGATATACCACTGCACCTGTAAACTGAGCAGAGGAAGTGCGCACAGTGGTTAACAGGGCTTCAACTGTTGGATTCGAAGACTGAAACACAGTCCTCAATACATTAAATGTACAACGCACCTAAACAGCGACATCCAGGCACTGCGTAGCCTGGTAAACATACTTCACCGTCTGTGATATCCGAGGACAGCCACGTTTTGGGGCTAACAAGTATGTCGGGAAGAGATTTGTCTACAAGTAGACCAACCTCGGGTATCTTGTTCCTTAGGCTACGCAAGTTACTAAGCACCATCCGAGGGAACTCGGCACGACCAGCCCTGGGTCATACGCTGCGAGGAGGGGTTCTGGTAGGACAGACTTTGACTTCCGGCTGACCACCTGAAAACTCACAAGCCGAAGGCCTTGCTCACCATCAGCCAGCCTGCTCTTGGGGCTTTTGGTGGCTTCCTTTAACGCCAGTAAATCTGCCAGTGGGAGGTCCGGCCGAAGGCTGACATCACTACTCGTGAGTTTGAACGCAAAGCGCAGTAACTCCTTGCGTTCCTCCGGCGTTGAGGGGACTACACGAAATAGTCGAGGTCGCTGATTTGACTTATCTGAGGGACGTTCCCCAACCTGGTTAGCTTCCTGATACGGACAACGGGAAAACCAGGTGGAAGCATCTAGTTGACGCAGAGCTTGAATCACTGGAGGTCATCCAGTATGCGTTCCTTGGGAACAGCTGCCGCGGATTCAGCAACATTACGAAAGATAGGGCTACTATCAGTAAATGAATCACCTCGACGACGCGTACTGACTCCACGAGCCTTCGACTCAACCCCAGTTTTGACTGGTTTAGTAGGTGACACGGCGCGTTTCTTCTCCAAGGTGCTGGAGTAATTGAGGTTGGCTTTGTGTTTAACCTCAAACCTCCTCACCGGTCTAGTCTCTCCCGACTTTGCGGTGTGGCCGAACTCTACACGGCGCGTTGCTTTAACAACAGAACTGGGGTGATTGGAGTTGGAGCTTTGTGCTCCACCTTCAATACTTCACTGGTTTCAGTAGCTTCCAGCTTTGAGCGAGCCTTAGAAGCTTTCCTAGCACTCTTCCTCTTGCTGTTATTGAGCACAGGGGCTATAAATTTGGTCTCGCTTTGGACGGCTTCCAGTACCACATCAGAGGCCTCTTTAAAGGCATTCTGGACCGCTGGGGCACACGCCACGGTAGCCATCAACTTAATCGGATTTTCATCGACAACAATTAACGTTACTTGCGGCTTCCTCCAATGAGACGACATCAACAGAGACTCCCATTTTCCTCATCAATAACTCCACTTTCCGATCAAGAGATATGACCTTGACCTTGGCAGCCTTGAGTTTAGCATAGGGGGACTCTAGGGGCATAGTGTCAAGAATGTCAATGACCTCAGAGGCGACGTTGGACGGTAAGTGAGCAGGCACATATGAAAACATTGTGGACTTTGAGGTAATCTTACGAAAACGGAAAACAGCTTCCACTTGAACAAACCAAACACGTGGGTTAGAAACGTCAAATGAAGGCAAAACGAGTCCAAGAGAATGCTCCGACGCATTAATGGCCGACGCATGATCAGGCATTGTGAGTACAATAGGAAAAAATATACACAAAATGTTGAATAAAAAATGCGGGGTCACCAATTATATGGAGGAACCGGTAAAGGAGAATACCAAGTCAGTCAGGTTTACCTCACATATAAAGTATCCTAATGCACCTTGGCGTCGGACGGCCGTAAATTCCGAGGTATGCCGAAATGTACGTGTACGTAGAGTCCAATCGTGAACCAAGCATGCAGCGATGCGTACAATCACAACAATCCAGCGGCAACCAAGGAAGAACCACGGAAGACGAGCTCGTAACCAAGTGTGTGTATATACAGTTAATTAAAACAAAGCTGTACAACAACTGCAGCGAAATAGGTAAACGTGAAAATGCAAAATAAGCAAATTATTTACAATCGCTAAACACCACAGGCACTTGCATCTGACTGTCAGCTAAGAGAAATAGAGCTCTAAACTAGCAAGTTAATGCACGGTTGTGTGCTTTGACACCTGTGGCCCACTAATCGGTCATGCTTGAGATGGCGCAGCCCCCAAAAGAAGTGGTACACGTGTCTAACTAAAGCGGAACCCAGGGTGTTTCTCACCTGGACACATTTTGTGAATTTTCTCACATTAGTTTTTTTTATTGTTATCATTGGAAGACCACCCTAGATCATTAGTGTCAGTCATACAAACATAATGACATATAAAATGGCCTCAAAGAGTCGAAACTGGTAATATTTCTGTAGGAAATGCTTCGTTATCCTAGTTCAGACGGGGCAAATGAGTTTTATGTTCCCTTGTCTTATCCATGTGGACTCACCTCATGCCGCTTTGGTAAAATTTTCGCATCCACATCGGAGTATTAAAAACGTTGAAGTCCACATTCATAGTGGATTCTGCTGCCCAATATACTCTGAAAATCGCACATGGTCGCATTCTGGCTGTGGGCTAGCTACACGATATCCTGTGCTGTTCTACCTATATAATAATTCTTACAGCCTA
>OX104063.1:229926538-230049516 GCA_944474145.2 Dicrocoelium dendriticum
CGGACGACGCTTATGTGGCTGGCGGTAAATTGAAATTTTTGAGCTTATTGGCTTGGAAAGTTGAATCAATATGACAAGCGAAATTAAGTTGCAGACTGCCGAACTTGAGTACATCATTTTCAACGATATGGAAAGTAAACAAATGTTATGACATCATATGAACCATGTACAAAATATAATGCTTATTAAAACTATTTCTTGATTGGGAACGGCATAAGCTTTTATTTTAATACGCCGTTATTTAAGGGCAAATAATGAGCGTAAATACGAAAGGTGTATGCTGTAATCGGCACTAGTTCAGCGGATGGTAATGGCAGGCTCAATATTGAGGATATTTACAAGGAGTATTCATGCAGTTAAAGATACTGTGCTATTGCAGTAGCATGAGGCGATGTCAACAAGACATGAATAGGCAAGGAACAGGCGGAATTTAGGAAATCTGTGCATTTCGTGACTTGCCAGGTGATATATTATGCTGTAAATGGTGAAGGTTACATGCAGCCTTTTTAATTGGGTGACAGAGCTTTTAAACTTATCAGGTAGATAAATAAGCGGTAGGCTGTAAATAGGTATACATGCTAGCAAAGGCTTTTTGAATGGTTATCTTCGGTCAACAAAGATATAACGAGGCGATTAGGTGATTCAGTATACGCATTACGTAAAGCCAACTACTAAACTAATTTCGGTTTCCATAATTATAATATGCTAACGGCTTCATGTATTTTCTTACAGCAACGCTGCAATGTGTAATATAGCTAACTGACTACTCAAGTAGGCTGGCCGCTCTTAAGTATTAGTGGTCGCGGGCTTCATAGAACATGTCACAGCAATGCTACCAGGTGCAATAGAGCTGAGTGACTACACAACTAAGCTGGCTGCTGGTAAGTATTAGGTTAACCCGACTCCACTTAAGATGTCAAAGCTATGTTACCATATGCCATAGAGCTAAAAGACCACGCATATTAGGTGGCGACCGGATTTAATACATGTCTCCGACGCTACTTACGATGTCACAGCCGTGCTACAATATGCAGTAGAGCTAAATAACTACCCACATAAGCGGGCCACTGGCAAACAAAATATGTTACCGGCTCCACACGATGGTCACAGCAATGCAGCGTCAATGTAACACCAGGGTAAGGGTGAATGCTGCGCAGCAGAAGTGTTGCTCACACCTATGCAATGTGCTCACGCTGATGTTGAGGGCAGTATTGGTTTGTCGCGTCAACAAAGTGGAGCACTGAGGTCCAGGCTATATTCCTCACAATGGCAATAAGGGGTGTGAAATAAATGCTGAACATACCTTGTGTACGATGCCACTATGGACGTTTCGTACGGACACCTGCGAAGTGCCATAGAAAGACATGTGTAAACAAGGTGACAACTTAGTAATATGTGCATAGATACAACGGGACGAAAATGACTTACCATTACCAGTTTCACGCAATCCTTTTTAGCGGCGGTACGCTTGGCATACAGTATATTTGAACTGCCACTCAGCATGCGGCTCTATCGGTAAACAAATAAACATTATGGCATAATGATTGTTCGTAGAGACACCCACTAGGCCGCCATGCGATATGTTCCAAAGCGGTACCCCAGTAGCATTCAATCAGCGTGAGTTACCATCCCGGATGAAGCACGCTGCTGCAGCACTATAGGAGGCCTTAAAAAGAGCCGGTTTATCGTTCTCATGAGCATGCAGGAAAGAAAATTGGGTTAGGAAAACGTTAGCGCATGCAAAAGATGCATGTATGGTGCTCCTCGTCTCCGTTGTACCTCGCACATACCTGATGAAGCCATCTGTTGCATTTGCAGCGCATAACACAGTGAACGACGTTTCCGCTGCTCCTTGATCCATCTTCGGTGCGCCATTGAAGATTTTCTTTTAAGCACGCTTCCATCTATCGCATATTCCCACTACTTCTCTACCTGTTTAGCTCTGGCTTTTCTCCCCCCCCCAGGTGAAAACTATCTACGGTCCTCCAACGATTTATATTGCACACTGTAGCTTCGCAGCTTGTGCGTAAGACCTCAAGTATCCGGCCATGATGATCACCTATAACCTTATCTCATCCTGCATCTTCACTTATCTCTTTGACCATGGCTTGCCTATCCACCTATGTACCACCTATCTCTGATGCTCCACTGACCTATCTTCCACACTGTAGGTCCGTACTTTTGTGCGTAAGACCTCAAGTACCTGGCCATGATGCCTATCTATACCCTTATCTCGTCCTGCGTCTTCCTTATCTCTTTGACCATGGCTTTCTTGTCCACCTATGTACCGCCTACCTCTGCTGCACCACCGACTCATCTTTCACACTGTAGTTCCGCACGTTTGTTGGCAGGATTATAAGTAGCGGCCTATGTTTTTCACTTATATCCTTAGCGCAAAGCCAAAAGAGTTATTTCCATAAATGCCATTCTATGAACCAAAACACCACAGAAACTTTTCTCTACATCTAGCTTTGATTATCATATATTCCTAATGCTTCGCTTACCTGCTTTGCTCTGGCTTTCCTCTCCCATTATGGACCACCTACCTCCGCTGCTCCAACGACTTATCTTTCAAACTGTAGCGCCGCACGTTTGTGCGTAGGACCTCAAGTATCAGGCTACCTTGCCCAATTATATCCTCATTGCAAAGCTGGCATCGTTCTCTCTTATAACTTTACCCTGCTAATCACGACACCATTGATAATTCTCGTTTCATCTCGCTTCCATTTACCGTATATTCCTACTACTTTTCTTAAACAGTTGGTTCTGGTTTTTTCTCCTTCTATTCACTACCTACCTACGGTGCGACAGCTACTTATCTTTTACAATATAGCTTCGCACTTTTGGCATGGCACCACATCCATATCTTTTCACGTTCACAGGTATACAACGTCTCTGGATCCTCTTTACCATCTCACCTTCAACTGCAGACTCAGTTTATATAAATCGACGCTCCTCTTCAACTGACAGCTCGGCAGTGTATGTCCAGTACACTCTGACATATGGATTGATTCTTCTAGTGCAACATCCCGAAACTCCCTTTTGGTCATTTCCGTCCATCTGACTAACCCGTGACACCGTGGGGCCCTACCTTCGGGAGACTCACTCAGTCTATTGAGGCACCGTCGTTCCATATTATTTCACAATTAGCTGAACTACTTTGCCGGCACTCCAAGGTTCCATTACTGAAGCTTTTGGTCTAAGTACTCACCGTTCCAATGAGATAGGCCTTTTGTCACAAATGTGTACTGCACTACCTTTCCCTTGAGGCGTTACTCCACATCTTATGACGTCTAGTTGCTGAACACGGATTCTCTATTTTCATCTCCATTATTAGAAGGCACGGACAAACAGATGACACCATAGTTTATAGATAGATATAAAACTAGTTAAAATGATTGGCAGGGCTCGAGTTCGCCAGATCTCCTTACTTCTTTGTTTACTTTCGGAATACTTCCTTGCTGTGACCTATTCTTCCTTGTCCCCCCGCGAGACCTGAATAGAAAATGTTGTATAAACTTACCTGAAGCGTAGCATCTATAAACATGACCTATAAACATATATGGACAACGCATGCCACCACCTCGAAACATTCTGTACCCTTGCTATGCATTGGCTAGCGGTTTGAAAGTCTGCGTTCAACTCATTTTCACGGTCGGATTATCCCCACAAGAAAGCTTCATCTACCGTCAAGTGTTCAACTTACTTGCAATGTCATGGCGTTGTGTTCCGTCCACCTCGCAAGTGGCTTATTTATGGTACCATGTCCTTCATAGGCTTGGCGTCAGTATCCGATGGATACGTTACCCACCTCGCCAGGATGGTCTGCCAACAATTCTAGGCATTTGGAAGCTTATCAGTTTGCGTACTTCGAAAGTAGCGCCACCCAACATCTGACAAATAAAAGCGGCGCTCCTCGAGGAGCGGTGACGGAACGTATATAGGGCGCGCCCAAGCCAACACAACTTATTCCGTGCTACCTGCTGTTATGAGGAACTATTCTGTTATTACTGCTCAGTACTCGCTTACGCATCTCATCGTTGTGGACATGTTGGCCAGCTGGCGTCAGCAAGACCTTGCAAACACCGATTATTAAATGCTAGTAGGCGATGCAATTCCTCGGCTCAAAAGGGTCAAGCCTCGTTTCCATACAAAAGGACGAACTTTGCTGTTGGCTTGTTATTTGAGCTTTCAAACAGCGGAAAAGCGCGTCCTGTCACCACAGATGCAAAAAGGCAGTCCTATCTTGCGATGCTTGTTTTGACTTCAGTGGTTATGCGCCCACTTTGGTGGATGCAGGCTACGAGGAAAGTGAATTGATCAACCACCTCAGGTTCATCGCTAGCTAGGATTAAAGAGATAACCAAGTGGCTGACGGTTCTAAATCAACACTTTGCAGTTTGCAGGTGCCAGGCATACCAAATGATATGAGCACTGTAATGAGATTATTCGGGGTTCATTGCACCGCCTAAAAGCGTTAAATAGCAAGAAATTATCGTTCGCATAATAAAGCACAACTAGCTTTTCCTCAAGCAACACTGTAACGCCTGCATTTTAAGGCTATGCAAGTGTATACTCTATGCTGGAGTCTACGACAAAGGTGAACAACAAGGCGGAAATTGCGCAACGTTGCCCAACGTCAATTGTTGTCGGAAGGCGTCCCACAGGTCACCTAGACCCGGAAGCCGTCTGTTGTGTTCAAATACAGGGCATATAAAGTGTTCACATGTTTCATAAGAACACCTCTCCCTACAGGCATTAAAAGGCATGCATCGAGCGACTGAGACGAACGCAATCTTGAGGACAATGAACACAGCCGTTGTAGTCCTGCGGTTTGTGTGGCGCAGCTCTAACTCCTGCCGTATAATGGATGCGTGGTCTATACAGCCCAGCCTAGGCGAAGCGCCTATCTGCCTTTTCAAAACACGGGATTGTCGTTCCGCAGTGAGACGACGAACTGGAATTGAGACTAGTAATTTTGCTACCGAGAGACCGGCACATGCAACTACTTGATCAAAGTCCACGCTTGTGCACCAAATCGAGCAACAGTTTTGAACACCGCCTCTGCGGCGGCAATTGTTCGCGGTGTGTTCGACATGCGTCCATGGCTGATCAGAGGCTAGCAGGCGCTTTGGCGCCTACTAGCCTACGTCGTGTTGGCGGCCCAGATGCGGCTCATTGGTGGACAGCATCATCCAACTACAGCCTTCAGATCGACGGTCGGCTGTAGCGTATCCGTATTCTTACAGTGACGAAGGAACTCGTTCAGTCGGAGATGCAAATCACCTTTAACTTGCTTTGCACCGGAGTTTGGTAGGGGCGTAAGCAGCAATGACGAATAGGCAGCTATTGTCCTAGTGCCATTTCAGTCATCCTCATCATCATACACGTTAGCTAGAGGTGGGGAACACCTCAGATACTGTGTAGCAATACATAGCAAAAAGGGAGAAAAACAACGGGTGCAAGCTGGCGGAGCTACCGGTAACGGATGGGCATCGTTCCGGTAAGCTGCCAGCCGGCTGCTGTGCACCCAAAAAATTATTAGGCAAAATTATATAAGGCTAAATAATGAGATCGTGGCTGGTGCCATTTCAAAGGTTTGTAAGTATCAGCAAATCTGCCGACACACTTGCGGTTGTTGACTTAGATTCAATGCTTTAAGGCACCTATAGTCTGGGGAATCAAAGCAATTTCAACAAAACATTTATCGGCATTGGAAGTTGCAGTTTGTCCAGACAAGAGAGCTAGAAGAAAGCGCCGTCAGCGGCACGTGTGGAGCTGAGCTGGCTGGATAAGCACCGATCTCAAATCTTGCGAGCGGATTCCCGATAACCAGTATATATCGATGGATTGGGTCTTCAGTGTTCGAACAAGTGCTGCCTGTCGTTCAAGCTGTAACAGTGTGAATGTTGAGGCCTGGTGGCCTTTGGGAAGATGGAGGGCACCATACAGGAAACTGGTGAATCGATGTTATCTGCTTGGCTGAATATATACTTGTCGATCGGACCGGATTGGCTCCATGCTTGCGTATAGGTCAAACCATAAGTTGTCAGTTTCAACTGGGGATTAGGAAGCCATCCTAAAATAAAATGTAAACCGCTAGCTATAACCCTAACGACGTATCGTTGACACGCGACCAGCACCCGTCGCGCGTAGGCTGAGTATACCGCTAGGACGCCCAACCCTAGGCGATTTTGAACAGGTGACATTATGGTTGTTTGCCAGGTGCGTAAACCATTTGGCAACCGGCCTACTATAAACAACACATGTAGTTAGAATAATCTCAACTGCGACTCATTCAAACGCTTGTTTGGTCTCACTCTTTTACCCAAAGGGTTCATCAACTTTTAATAGTTTGGTGGCTTTAGCCGATGCCATTGCAACTGCTAGCTGAGTTTTACGGCAAGCGGACATCCTGTTTCACTTTCGATTCGTGGCCCGAGCGCTGGAGGGAAACGTTTGAGGATTTTTCGGATAAAGATAACTTGAGTAAGTCCTGACTCTCATTCCGGAAATTTGGAACCGTCTAGCACGATCGTTACATTAATTTAATTCTTCCCAAGCAAACCAGATAACTTGATTTTGTGCACACGGTGAAACAATTACGCGAAATTTTCGGTGATCAGCTTTCCATTTTCAACGTCCGGTAACACGGTCTTAAGTTGACAAAGCTTAATGTAGGCGCTTACGTTACTTATGAAAAAATAGTTGATTGTAGATATTCACCAAGAGTAGTTGAAGGTTTTGAGTTTTCTTCGTGTCCTAAATAGCCCCAAGAATTGGGCTTCTACGCTCTACTAATTTTTAAATTTGAACACCAACCAGAAATTGCCGTAAAATCTCGTACCACGGAATGTCAGCACCTACTCAGTTTTAAGCACGATAGTGCTAGGTTGCAACCTACACCAGCACCAGCTTCAAGTAGCGTCTAGGTCAGGTCAGGTCAGGTACAACGGACGATAGCTGCTTTCGCTTACCGAGCGTCCAGTTTCTTGTGCCGGTAAGTAAGGCGGCTACCAGCAACTCGAAGTTGAATTGACTCTTCGTGCTTCTGCACACGAATGAAGCAAGCACATGAGCAAGCTTTGCACTTTCATGCGTCAGCAGCAAACTACACTACATATTCAAGTGTCATTACAATATCTCTGGAAAAAAGACAAATCAACGCTTAGCTAGGCCCCTTTTCAAGGCTGCTGCAATCTCACAATTTCCTGCAACAGGAGAATGTTTATTCCAGTGATTAACTGACCGGTTCGTAAACATTTTGTCCTGACGTCCAAAGGAGTTTTATGACGTTTGCGCTTCAGAAGATGCCAGCGCAGGTGGTCCGACATAGCTAACTCAAACCAATGGGTAGGACTAATACAACTTAGCCCCTTAATGACCTTAAAAGTTTATTTCAATTACACTTTAAGCTACGCAGTTCCAAGGAAAATTATTCCGAGCAACTTAAATGATCTTTGTACGACTTCCCTCGTTGACCTTTGCTCATCTTAGTACATGCGTTGACACGAAGTGTCCAGTCTAACTAAATCCAATAACTACGTGTTGGTCAAGTGGCGACTAACACTACGCCCGCTTTGTTGCTTCAAGAAACATCAGTGCCAGCAACGGCAACGATGAGGTTACAAAGAAGGTTACTGTCCCTCCATAAGCGTCGGAGAAACCACCATGCTAAAGAGCCTCAACAGTTCAGCCCGAGAAATGTCCAGAAGGCAACAATACCGAAAACCTACTCAGAGTTTGATACGCACAAAGTCGATTTCGACTGTAGGTGAAAGTAGGTATCAGTTCTCGTCAATGATATCTCAGTCCGCTTTCAGTTGGACACAGCTTTGAACATTACGTTTATTTCACGTTTCACCTGGGACTTAATCCGTAGACTCGCATTGTCACACTAACCATCATGCAGAGAATGCGTCTGCTAGTACTTTAATGTTGACTGGTGAAGTAATCTGCGGTGTGCCTACCAACTATGTGTAGTTCTCTGGAACTTGCCAGTTCACCGAATCTCCTAAGCTGAACTGAAGTACACTTGATTTGCGTCCAAAGTATGGTCTCCACGATGACCCGCTTTCACTCCTATGCAAAGTTTTGATGTTGTCTTTAATTCACCAACCACAGAGCAACTCACAAATGAACTCAAGCAAATGTTTGAACAGGTTTTTCAGGATGGTCTTGCTTGTGTAGAATGCAGACAAAGGAGAACCACAAGAATTGAGACGTAAGTTCTATTACGCAACACGTAGGCTCTATAAGAAAGAATCAGTAACATATGAAGGGATGAAAGAAAAGTTACAGTCAACTGTTCGCTTCAGGTTTTTGTCCTTCTTCAATAATGGCGCAGGAGTGTCTTTCTGAAAGGCAGACAGAAAAGGTGTCGTCAGAGCAACGATTTAAATTCAATCACGCGCCAAACTAGTTTCGATCACTCTTTACACCGCACTCCTTCTATATAGGCAACGTCCCCGTTGCCACCCCAAAGCCCCCTTGAGCTGGTACTTCAACTTCGGTGGCTACTTCTGTCGGTGGCTCATTGGTATGTTCCTCATCCGAATGCTCAGATTCGATATGGAAAGGTTTAAGCCGATTAAAGTGTACGACCGTAGGCGGCCCAACGGCGTTCTTTGGGTCCCTAATCACACAAGTCAGATCAGATATTATTCGGTCTACCACATAGGGGCCAGCCCACTCATGATGCAGCTTCGCTGGTATTCCGGATACCGGTGCCTGATGCAAATATACGAGGTCGCCTGCTTTCAACGGGACACCGAAGACCTTCTTGTCGTAGGATTCCTTCTGTCGCCGTTGAGCGTTCGCCAAATGGATGCGTGCCGCTTCGTGTGTGCGTCGAACGGAGTCGAGGAGTTTGCTGACGTATTCAACAACCGACGGATATACCTGTTGTGATCTCGGTAATCGGACATCCGAGGGCAACCGAACTTCTCTACCCGTCCACATAAACGACGGCGTTTGTCCGGTAGAAGAGTGGACCGTACTGCGATAGGCCAATAAGCATTTAGGCAATAACGTATCCCACTCGTAAATGTTCTGGTCCACGAACGCCTTCAAGAGTGACTTCAACGACCGATTCGTACGTTCAACTTGTCCGTTCCCTTGTGGATGGTAGGCCGTCGTTCGCGTTTTATCAATACCGAGTACTCTGCACATCTCCTGGACCAGTGAGCTTTCGAAACATGATCCCCTATCGGAATGCAATTGCCCAGGCGCTCCCCATTGGCAAACCCAGTGGTTAATCATCGCTGTTGCCACAGTGAGAGTATCAGCCTGCGCGATTGGCACGGCTTCGCACCATTTGGTGAAGTAGTCTACCATGACTAGAATGTAGCGATTCCCTCTCGGCGTTTCCGGTAGTGGACCAACGAGGTCTACTCCAACTATTTCATTCGGGTAACCTGCTGTCATGGATTGTAATGGTGCCCTATGAACAATAGGCGGACAGTTTCCGTGATCTTGAGACGGAATCCTCGATAGCGCGTCCGCGTTGCCGTGTAGTTTCCCAGGCCGATGGTGACATTCGAACTCATACTCCTGTAGTTGCTCCTGCCATCGAGCAATCTGCCCCTCAGGGTCCCTGAAGTTTTGCAACCACCTGAGTGATTGGTGATCAGTCCGTACTAAGAATTTTCTTCCTAGAAGGTAGTGCCGATTTTGTTTTATGAAAAACACCAACGCCAACATTTCTTTCCTTGTCGTACAGTAATTTCTTTCTCTTGACGTAAGGCTTCTACTACTGTACGACACCACTCGTTCTATTCCGTCCTGCCTCTTCTGTGACAAAACAGCTCCAATCGCCTGGTCGCACGCGTCCGTGTCTAGAATAAACTCTCCGGCATTTGGTGACAGATCGGGGAAAACCAACACCGGAGCTGCACAAAGGGATTCTCGTAACCGATCGAATGAATTTTGACACTCAACGGTCCATTCGAAGGTTTTACCTTTCTGTAACAAGGTATTCAAAGGCGCAGCGATCTCTGAGAACCCTTTCACGAATCGCCGATAGTATGAGGCTAACCCTAAAAAACTGCGTAGTTCATCAACGGTGGCAGGGGTTGGCCATAATCTCACTTGCTCCGTCTTACGAGGGTCAGTACGAATCCCCATCCCCGAAATGACGTGCCCAAGATACGTTACCTCGGTCTGTAGTAAATGACACTTTGTGGGCTGGAGTTTGAGACCCACATTTACTAGGCGTGTTAGCACCTCCGCCAAGTTGTTTAGGTGCTCGTCTTTTGTTTTTCCGTGAACAATGACATCGTCCAGGTAAACGAGACACTTGTGGGGCATCAATTCGTGTAACACTTTTTGCATCAGTCGTTGAAAAGTCGCAGGGGCGTTAGAGAGGCCAAAAGGCATGGTCTGGAACTCATAAAAACCTGATGGTACTACAAACGCCGTTTTCGCTCTGTCGCTCTCCTCCACTTCTACTTGCCAGTAGCCAGAAGCCAAAGCTAGCGTACTGAAATAAACTGATCCTCCCAGTGCGTCAAATAGATCATCGATCCTGGGGAGGGGAAAAGCGTCTTTTCGAGTAATCTCATTTAATCGTCTATAGTCGACACATAGGCGAAAACCACCATCCTTCTTTTTCACTAGAACAACCGGGGCTGCCCATGGTGAAGTCGAGGGCCGTATTACCTCCTTTTCTATCATGTCATCTATGAGCCTTTGCAATTCAGTCTGCCAATGTAATGGTATGCGTCTTGGGGGGATTTTAATCGGGATTGCATCACCGGTGTCGATACGGTGTTTCACGAGATTGGTTCGACCCAAGTCGGTACTGCGCCATGCAAATGCGTCTCAGTTTTTGCGCAACACGTCTTTAAGCCGCTTCAGTGTCTGCTCATCCGTGACTCTGTCAAGTGAGCGAATAAAGGCGTTAATGTACTTCTCACTCTCTAAGGTGTCCTCATAGGTTGTAGATGCTTCCAAAGCACCACTTCCACAGGGTTTTAACAAAACTGTACAGTTATCGGTGATTAGTTGGCACCTGTCCAGATCTAATCGACACTTCAACCGGCGTAACAGATCCATCCCAACAATAACAGCAAACGGAATTTTGTCCGCAACAATAAACTCCTGGGTGAAACTCTGTTTCGCGACGTCAACTTGTGCGGTTAGGGATCCTCGAACAGACAACAATTCTCCATTGGCGGCAGTTAGTCGGCAGCGACAAGGCGCGTATACACGTTCTGCTAGCTGGTTAGTCACACTAGATCTGATTAGGCTCTTACATGCACCTGTGTCGATGAGACCTATCAATGGAACCCCTGCGATCTGTAATTCTATTGCTAATGCTGAATCTGTGGTCGACGCACAAACAATGGCTGGTATAAAGTGTGAATGCAATCGGTGCCACTCACCTGGGCGTCCGTTATTGTTGCGAGGTAGACCGCGATTCGGAATTGGTCGGCGGGGCCACCGGAAGTACGATTGCACTGGAGGTCGCGAATAATCCCCTCCAAACGGGACGCGATTCCAATTTCTTCGGTCTGGTGGTTGGAATCTAGCGGGGCGGTATCGATTCATCACGCAGCATGGTTCCATGGGGCCCATGGACTCGTCGACTTGCTCTAATTGATCTGCCACTGTTAAGGCTGACTTAAGACACGTAGGTCGTCGTAAACGGAACTCTCTTTTTACCGAGGGCGTCTGGATGCCCTCGAGCAAGTGCTCTAACACTCGCTCGTCCTGTTGTTCCGGCGTTTCATCTGTGTAGGCATTTACGGCCATCCTCCGCAATTCGCGAACGAATGTTTCCACGTTTTCTCCCGGCCTCTGATACCGGGCATGGAAAACTCTGCGCAGTTCATCGGGCAGGCCAGGCCGATCTAAGATGCGGCGAAGGGCAGAGAAGGTTTCCGTGGTGACTTCGCCCTCTAAGACTTTACTATCCGTAACTTTGTCGAATGCCTCTCCTGCTAGCAGGCCCATGATCACCGTACCCCGTTGTTGGGCTGGAAAGTGTTTGACGTACATTTGCACCTGTTTCTCCCATCGGAGATATGGCATGCCTGGAGAAAACTTTTCTGGAGGGGGTAACGGGGTGTGGAAGGGGCGGGTGTCAGATTTGTTGTCATCTTCTGCATAGCGTCTGACAGGCATTCCAAAGCAGAAGCAATCCTTACCCCCGGATCGGAGGTCACCGGCTGAATTTCATCACCAGACAGTTTACCTGGCTTTGCCATTATCGCTTGGTCCCGGCAGGGTCGCCAATTGTAGAATGCAGACAAGGGAGAACCACAAGAATTGAGACGTAAGTTCTATTACGCAACACGTAGGCTCTATAAGACAGAATCAGTAACATATGAAGGGATGAAAGAAAAGTTACAGTCAACTGTTCGCTTCAGGTTTTTGTCCTTCTTCAATAATGGCGCAGGACTGTCTTTCTGAAAGGCAGACAGAAAAGGTGTCGTCAGAGCAACGATTTAAATTCAATCACGCGCCAAACTAGTTTCGATCACTCTTTACACTTGCTTTACGAAGCTCAAGGCCAGTCTCCAACTACAACCAGATGCTATACCGGTTTTAAATAGAATGGTCCAACACCATACACTACTATAACAACGGCAGATCGAGATAGATCGTCTTCAACATTCTGGAGTTATGCATCTTATACAGCTCATGGGTTTCGCTTTAAAAGTAAATGGAAAAGTAGTACAAGTGTTGATTATTCGACTAATCTTAACTCTGTTTTTGAGTCCAATCACTCCTGAATACCAATTCCGTAGGATTTGTTCACCAAACTCAATGTAGTCACCTGGTTTGCGAAATTGGCTCTTTTCGATGCAGGCTTTCAAATACAATTGATGGATGATTGCGAAGTACTCCTTAGGATTACCGCACACAGCAGATTACTGTAAGTTAAGCGTTTACCCTTAGGCGTAAAATTGGCACCAGCCATATTCCAACAAACAATGAATTCCATGTTAACCGGGCTATCAAGCGTAGCTGCTTACCTTGATGACGTCACCGTCCCGCGCTGCAGTTAGGAGGAACTGTCACTTTGCCTACATTAGGTAATGGATCAAATTCAACAAATATGGTTCTGTTCTGCGCGGCAAACTGCGTTTTATTTTTAAACTATAAATGGTATCGGATGTCTTTGTTAAAGGTGGTTGTCATCGTGATCCGGAAAAGTTCCGCCATCCAAGGAATGTCTCCTCCCACTTACCTATCTACCCCATGATCTTCTTTCGATGGGTAAACCATTCCAGTTTTTCTTTCTCTCGGATTTGCATCATGTCTGATACTCATCCAACCATATTTTAATGAAGGATGTGCTGTGGCGTTGGTTAACAGAATTCCAGTCCGCGCTACGCAAAGTTAAATCACTGCTATGTTTTGACCTGCTTCTCCTACATTTCAACCCGCTTTATATATAGTTGTCATTTCAGAAGCTTCTAATAGTGCGCCTTCGTTGTGTGCCATCTTTCTATCCTGAGTTGCATTTAGTAGCTTTTCTGCTTCTTTTGTTACTTGAAAGTAACACAGCACTACTATGAACGCGCGTCTTCAGTCTTTGGACTGTGGTCCAACACATTTTTCCACCTTCGTTTTTCGTGTACACGTTCTTCATCATTTCCGTATATACCCTTGTGTTTTGCCATTGTTTATATCTAATATTCACAATATGACTTGCAAACGTCTCGTGCCTCCCCTAACTTTCAATAAGCCGGGCAAACCGCCAGCACTCTCGACATCCAAAGCTAGTCCACCCCAAACACGGGAATGAAAGTTATACGCTCGGATCCACTAGCCGAGGCTTTACCACGGATCTCAGCTCTCGAAAGTCAGGTGAACGAGCCGAAAAGTTAAATTGTATTGACAAGTTCACGCCTTTTGTCCACATAACCAAATATCAAAATTTAGAAAATCTGCTTGATAGATACGCAACTGATGAATTACTGAGCAAGACTGTGCAAGATGTCAGCGAACACATGCCCCGCGCCAACTACGTTATGGTAGTCAACGTGTAAGCTAAATTGCCTCTCAATAAAGTGCTGTACACGCTTTTAGAGGCCAGCCAAATGCCACGTGTTTATTGCACAGCTACTCGCTTGCGCAAGCTTCTTGGCCGATCTTGCCGAATCATGATCAACTTTTGCAATCACGACTTTGCTAAAATGTTCGTTGACTCCCGATTTATCCGAAGACAGGTGCATAATCTCGGGCCGATATTGATCAAACCAGACAGAACACCGTTGCAGCGGTCTATTTTCTCTAATTCAAAATCAAGTAGATGAATAAAGCAAACAACAGCACATTTGGGAGCTCAGCTACCTACTAATTACCTAACCGAAACACCCGCCACCTGCACTTCAATAGCATATAATGTGGCTGTAACACAGGAGCCATAAATAGCACCAACCGTTCTAAGGCCCCCTAGGAACAAGGACGCAAAATAGCATCAAAATCGGGACCGTTCCCATGACAGCAAAAACTAGCGCAGCGCTCATTTAACCTGCCTGATATATGTGAATCGGAATCAGAAATTCCATCGCAATGAGGCTGGACCTTACCGTGGTGCGATGGTTTGTGTGTCTCAGCGATCCATTGAGCTATGCTGGGGTACTTTTCCACCTTCAGAGTCACTCATACCAGACTGGTCAATGGTTAGAGGCCAGACAAACTCAGACTCTTTGTCCTCCAGGTTGGGGGTTGAGATGAGGGCGGCTGCTTATTCCTTAAAACGGACTCCTTAGAGCCCAACGAAAAACCCGCTGCCTTGCGGTAAGGTTTTTGAACTAAAGGCTTTGGTTGAGAACGCTAATCGTTCTCCAGTCCAGGCCTGGGCAACCTGGCAGTATCCTGCCTAAGCACTACAATTAATCTTTCCTCAAACAATTTCTTGATGCTGTGGCCACCGCAGAGGATAAGCAACGGTGCCCTACCTGCTGCATCTAGCAGGGTGGATAGGGGTTTGGATGCTACTGCTCAAGCCTTTCCATCTTCTTATTCCCCATCTTACGCTTTTCAACTCTTACCGTCCCTTTCCAACTTCCGTTTATCCCCCGGTTTTCAACCCCCGGATTCTTGGCCCGCCAACAACATGCTTTGCTAGGCAGTTATTCTCCAATTTCAAATAACAAGCAAACGCGGAGCGTCACTCCCCTCTGAACGACAAGCCCATATCCAACCAAGTGGTTCATTCCAGTTCATTGCCCTCCATTTGGAGCCCTCGATCCCCCTTCAGATTGGCATGCCTCAGTGTACGCACAATACTTCAGGTCGGTCAACAGGCAGCACTTGCCCGAACACTGGAGACCCTCTCGATCGATATCTGCAGCCAATCAGAGACCCGCCCGCAAGACTCGACCTCTGTGCTTACTCTGCGATCTCTTTCAGGTGACGCAAGTAGGATCTTCTCATTGCGCCTATCCAGTGGCCCTGCAGCTTCGAGCACCGGCCAAGCTGGTGTTGGCATTGTCCTGAGTCCCCAGCTGAAGCTGTTCTGATTGAATGGATTCCAATCCGTAGCCGGACGTGTGCTGTGCGATTGGCTGGCATGTTCAAAGCTTCGAAGTCGCGCGGGACTAACAGGTGTCTATTCATCATCGCTGCCTACGCACCCACTAACGGTAGCGATAATACGGCAAAGAACGACATTTACCGACAACTGACCCAGCTCCTTCGCCACAGAAAAAACACGGACACTGTTGTGCCGCCTTGGGGTCCGAACCCGCAGTTTGGAAATTTGTCCACTGATAAAATGCATCTGGGCAGTCAGCACGGTGTAGGCTCCTGTAATGATAACGGTGAACGGCTAATTCATTTGTGTGTAGATGCTCGCTTATTGCTAGAGAGCACTAACTTCCGACACAGCATTCGCCGGAGGGTGACTTGGCGCCCACCAGCCTTGGACGCCGATCGACCACATTGCTAGCAGTTACCGCTGGAGAAGCTACATCCAGAACTGTCGCTCCATTTGATGCAAAAATGTGGACACCGATCATGCGTTTGCATGTGCTGACATTCGGATGCATTTTGGCCGACGCAAACGACGACGCTGTGAAAGCATTGACACCAGCCAACTAACGAAGCCAGCTGTTCTGAATGCGTATCGAGGTACGCTGACAAGCAAATTGAGTAAGCGCTTACTTTAGACAATTTATGGTCGCCGGTCACATGTGCACCGGACCTAACTAACAGCTGGCAAATCCTCATGTGGTATGTCTAATAGCCGACATGGATATCGGGTCTCTTCGCGGTCTCTAGAACTTATCGACGTTCTCCGCTATACCCCGGCTGGAAGCGAACACATTGGAAGTCTCAAAGCGCTCCGGGCAAAACTCCGTGCTAGCCTGAAGAGAGGCTGCTAAGCTTGGTGGTCTCGTCGTGCGTCGGAGGTGGAAGTGGCCAAAACCCTTGGTAACCATCGTAAGTTATTCTGTCTGCTACGGGAAACGGGCAGCAGGAGACCTGGTGTTAGTGAAACTATATGTGACGAGAGTGGACAGCCTATCCACAATTTTTAAAAACGTTTGAAGCTTTGGGCTGAACATTTTGAAAGGCAATCTAATCGGCTGGGATTGTTTGATGCTTCGCTGGTCAGTGATCGCCCTGCTTCGTGTGTTGTCCATTTGGGTTCACTCTCTCGCTCAGAAGTCGAACGTGAAATCGGACTGTTGAAGTTGAAGAAAGCCAAGGGACAAAATGATCTTCCTCCTGCACTCTTCAAATTTGGAGGCTCTGCTCTTGTTGACGCTGTACATGAATTACGATTGAAACTGTGGGAGTAGGTGACGGTCCCAACCGACTGCAGCCGTCCAGTTATTGTTCTTATCTTCAAAGGAGGCTCGCGTTCGGAATGCAGCAACCATAGAGGAATCAGTCTGCTCTCCATCGCCTCCAAATTACTCGCCTCTGTCATCCTTCACAGACTGACTGGCGCTCGTGAAGGCCGGATTCCTAAGGAGCAAGCCAGGTTTCGTCGGGGTCGTGGCTTCAGCGACCACATCTTCACCTTGCGTCAGTTGTTGGAGCGCCGTCACACATATTGGCGGCCCACCGTAGTCGTGTTCCTTGACATCAAAGGTGCCTTCGATTTGGTTACTCGATGTGTCCTTTGGAATTGTCTACGAAGTAAACGTGTGCCCGAGAAATATGTAAATATTATCCGAGCATTATACGCGCGTCGCACAAGTAGAGTGAAGACTTACGGTAAGCTGTCGCCACCCTTCAATATCTCCAGCAGTGTAAGACAGAGATGCCCACTGTCACCTTTCCTTTTCAACTTCACTATTGATGAAGTCCTAGAGATTGCATTTACTGGACATGACTTGGAAGGTGTGGAGCTACTCCCAGGAGAACGACTTCTTGACTTGGAGTGGGTAGATGACATTGCGCTCATCTGTGACAGCTCCCAGACGCGCCAAGCCGCGCTGGACAGATTAGCACTGGCTGTCAGCCGCTTTGGGCTTTGCTTTGCACCATCGAAATGCAAAGCGTTCCTCCAAGCTTGGCATAGATCGCCTCCTGCGCTGAGTCTTGGTGGGGATCAGCTAGAAGTCGTTCGGAAATTCAAATACCTGGGAAGTTGTATTAGCGCCCTTGGGATCGAAGATGAGATCACGAACCGGATAGCGAAAGCTCGGAGTGCTTTTGCTAACCTTCGACATCTATGGCGGCGGCGCGACATTACTCTCGCCCTGAAGGATAGAGTGTACAATGCAGCGGTACCTTCGACCCTACTGTACGGTTGCGGAACCTGGCCCCTAAGATCGGCGGACATGAAGCGGCTAGTTACGTTCAACCATCGGTGCCTTCGTAGTTTGGCTCACATTTGGTGGGAACACCGCGTGAGTAAGAAGCGCGTTTGACGCCTTGTTTACAACACAGGAAAAGGAAATGAACCGCTCAGCACCCGTCATTTCATGCACCAGACTCCGATGGCTCGGCCACGTGTTGCGCATGCCAGCCCACCGACTTCCGCGACGTGTGTTGCTTGCTCACCGGGGATGTGGATGGATAAATGGAGGGGTGGTCAAGCGATGACTTAGTCCAGAGGAATGAAGGCCCTCACTTCGGAGCTGGCCACTGTTGGAGCGTCACGGCTCCCTGGTTGGGGTCCAAAAGACGGGGAAATCGTTTGGCTGGATACAATTGCTGACACTGCAAGGGGCCGATCTCAGTAGCGTTTCTGCTGTGCGTTCCTTTGTCCTTCTCCATCCCTTTTAGCCTTCTGCTCAACCTACCATCTCATTTCCTAGCGTACAACATAATAATTGTACTGGTTGGCCAGTAGCTGGCTGGTAGCTCACCGTAACGATGCTCATTCGTTGCTGGTAGCTCAGCTGGCATGCAACTTTGTATTTTACCCTTTTTCCTTTATGTACTGCGGCACAGTAGCTGAGGTGTTTCCCACCTCTAGCTGACGTGTATAAAGATAAGGATGAGGAATCAGAAATTGAAGGTATTGCCTTCCTGGCGTCTTATGCTTTCCTTGCTAGTTTCATAAAATACTCCACGCAAGCTCCCACTGGTCGGACTCTTAAGTCTAGCAACCCTCACGGACGACGTTTAATTGTTGAGACTCCTCGGTTTTCATCAAATCAGCCACAGTACAGCAGAACTATAATGCACAAACGTTGCAACATGGCCAAGCCAAAACCATTGTGGTGACCCACTACGAAAAACAACCAATCGCTTTGCATGGACATATCAAAATTACAACCCCTATTATGGACCGAAGCGTGCTAAGGCGACCGCCAAATTGGAACAGCCTAGTAGCCAGAAGTATCTACTCAAAACCCCATGCCACTTACTATGTATGACAATTCCAAGCAAGTCGGGGTTCGCTGCTGGTCGAGCCACAATTTTACCTAGACAACGACCACATAGATAGTTTATCTCTATGAGTGTCACAAACACCGTACTTTCCCGACCTTATGAACCTAGTGAATCTGTAACCAGGCCAGCACCTGCGATCACTCCGCAAATCACTCAGGCAGCGCTTGGATCCCCTTTTTATGGAGCGCTGCCAGCGGCTGACACCCAATCCAAGACGCCTAGATCAAGCTATGGCGATATATGACCTAACACGACCACTGGATATGATGCAACTAACGTCGTCCAGTCTACTCCAGCCACTTGGACTACATGTGAACACACTGCACTACACCTGATTACGTGGCGGATCTCTCGCCTCAAATTTATAAACAACCGAATTCATCTTACCCCCTCTTCAACCTATTGTCCTTGACCTTTGCCAGCCTCTTACCTTACCTACCGCAGATCCACCGATCATGTAATTAGACACATGCTTACAAACAATCCTCTCACTTCAACGAGGTTCCACAGGTGCGCTGTTGGCCGAATATCACATCCAAACCAATTCGACCAAGTCGTATACAATCCTCCTCTTCAATGTCCAGTATATCAAAACGAAATGCACCTCCATGCCCCCTTCATCCTTCTGTGCAGCACGCATGTGATACTGGTAACTGAAACGTGGCATGCAACAGACACGTCTGATGCTCCGCTGCACATCCCTGGGTACACGACTTGCTGTAGCTGACGCACCAATCCACATGGCGGCGGTTGTCTTATATATGTCAGTACTGAATTCCACGCGTCATCTTTCCAAGCCATATTACTTGGAACTCCCGAAGATTCTGTCTGGATACAGCCCAGAACATGCCAAGTTGACATGCTGATAGGCTGCATTTACAACACACCCCATCCTACTAGTACTGGAGCCAACAAACTGACTAATCACTTTTATGAAGTTTCATTCCTCCCTGCCCGTCATAAAATAATCGGCGGAGGTTTCAAAATGCCCCACGTCTCAGGGCCTAGTCAAACAGCACAATCCAGGTATAGGGCCGTCGTAGATATTGCCTTCACGGATGTCTGGACTCAGAAAGTGCGCGCACCCACAAGTGAGTCCAGCACCGTGGGCCTAATATTCCCCAACGGTATTTTGCATGCAAGTGCCAGTGTGCTAGATAACGTTCCGGGCAGTGACCATCAAGTTGTGAGGCTATCATTCAAGCATCCTAAACTCCGTCAGCGTTTTATACCAGTCTACGCCGCTTTAATACCCCTACAGAGAGTGAATTAGGATGCCTTCTCTTTGCTTCTACGTGCCGCTCTTCTGGATGATTTTTCCTTGTCAATTAGTACGGACACCGCGACCTGTAAACTGTACAATAAACTTACGATTTGCCTCGATAGCCCAGCGCCACTGCAGCTATAGATCCAGAGACCTCAAACTCCCGATGGCGCTCCCCGCGTAAAAGTACCACTGAGCTTAAGAAACTGCGCCCTTGCTAAAAGAATACTTAGGATTTTCACCTCATATCTCATATTATAGGAATACTAGTGCAACTGAGAAAATCGCAGTCATGTACATCCTTTAGCTGAGCGCACGGCGCTGTGTAGTGTAAAAAGGCTAGGTCACTTGTACGACTTAGGTGCATCGCAGTGGCAGCAACGACCTACTGACTAACTCCCTCATGCTTCCTGATAAAAGGGTTTTCACTGACGCAGCAGTGTGGTGCGATTGCTTTACCGCACACTTTGTGACGTCTGCACCAGCACTCATTTGTTACTGCCAACTACGATTCTCAGGTTTACAGATGAGCGCATTCACACCATTGCTTGCAACCGGAACCTTATCAATCGTTCTCTACATTCACTGAAGCTGTCACACAACCGCGGTCATGACAGAGTCCCAACTTCCTTACTATTAATCGGAGGCTGGCATATTTTAATTCTTCTTCACTACGTTTTCACCCTCTCCGTGAGTAGCAAAAGAACTACACAACAATATGGAGGCACTCAATAGTCATTCCACGTCACAAACAAGGCTGTTGCCGATATATCGACAACTATCTTCCTATAAGCCACAACCACTTCCGCCCAGAGTTGTGGAAACGCTAGTTAATGAGTGGAAACTTCATTTCCTACTGCAGCGCAATCTCATCGATAGGTCACAACACATGTTTCAGCCGGCTAACTCTATTCACACATACTAGCCTGAATTCTTGAACTACGTGACGCACTACATTGACTCGGGACACGCACTAGTCCTTATCTTCTTGGACATGCAAAAGGCCTTTTACCGGGTTCCACACAATGCAGTGCTGACAAAACTAGCTGCATTTGGTGTCTCTAGCAATCTTTTTTCTTGGTTTTCTTTTTGCCTGTAACTGAACATAGTCAGTAAAATCAGGCGATACAGCTTCCAAAAGATCGCTCGTAACTAGCGGAGTATTTACAGGTAGTGAACTTGGCCCTCTGCTGTTGCTGTTATACCTTAATGACGTCTTTCATGTCTTTAGGTACTGCACCCCATACCTATTTGCTGCTGCTATCAAAGTTGTATTTTCATCCTAGCCCAGCTGCCTACAAAATGGCCTCTCAAACATTCAAACCGATCTTCGCGCTCTTGATACGATGCGATAGTTGGAGACTAGAATTCTCACCAATGAAGTGCAATGTTCTCTCCTACTGTTGCACTGTACCCCACAACACCCTAGCTCTCAACGGCATATCTTTAGGTAACAGCTTCACAGTGAGCGACCGCGGTGTGCATCACTCCTGCTCGCTAACTTCCGAACAAACCAGTAATAGCTTTTCCAAAGCCAGATCTATAATTGGGTATATACGGAAGTCAGTAAGCCTGGCTGAGTCTCGGCTCATTCTCTACAAATAAGTGCTCGACCGATTTTAGAATACCGCTCGATAGTTGTCTCCAAGTTACGTAAAAGTGATAGAACGAGGATCAAGAAAGTCTAGCCGTCTTCCACTAAGCGTCTTCTTGGCCCAACTTTGCTTAACGATCAAGGACACTGCAAACTGCCTAGACTGGAGCCTCTGCCTGCGCAGGCTTAGAGCCAATCTCGTATTTTGCTACAAACTTCTAGAAACCTCTGACTCATGCAGAGAGTGATAGTTTCAACCGATGAGTGATACACGTTACCTCACACGCAAAATGCTTTACTCCTTCTATCTCCCAAAGACACGTCACAAAGTTGGTTCAATCTTCTAACCCCGTCGATATGCGCGCGTATGGAGCAAGCTACCAGAACTAGCCAGAGCGTCAGAAATTCCAGTGAAATTCTCCGCGGCCATAAAAGGATTAGTAAGAGTCCAAAAATTGGCGGAACTTCTAGGCAGCTGCACTGCCGAAGTCGAGTTCTGGCAACAGAGCCTTGATCCCATCTAGACATGTATCCACTGAATCACCGCATACTATATCGCCTGATATTAAATAAACAGCGTCTTTTGCCCATTACTTCCACTCACTGGATGTATCCGTTCATGGATGGGCAGACCCAACGGTCTGTTTACATCATCTCGAAAATATCGTTGGCTGTCCCACTTCTTCTTAATAGAGTCCTTTCCTTTCCGACCCCGTATTTTCCTTTGCGCTCTCTGTTTGCTTTCCTTTCTCAATTGTCGGATAACACATCGGGCCTTGCTCTGACCTAGCCTCGTCTGATCTATCTCCTTCTCTCTGACTACTTTCAGACATGAGACACTAACGATCTACGCTCTGCAGTCTCAACACTCTGTTCCCCTCATCCTGAGACGTTCGCCTGGCATGCCAACTGCCTTTCCATGCAGCCACTCATCCCAACCTGCTTATTTTCTGATAATATTCATTACTTTGATACATACCTTAATTGTGCGGCCTAGCTTCATTTTGTTGACTTATTCGGTCTTGTCTGAAGAGTCTCCCGCTTTCTGACCTCTATCAGACTTCTATCTAAATGAGCACGGTTCTGCCGACCTAAGGTTCTGTTACCCTTACCTCAAGAGCATTGCGGGTCAGGCTTCTTCCTTATTATCATATTCCGTTTCCTCCTTAACATACCTATTCTGCCAACGCTCTCTGCTGGCATTACGAAATTAAATACAGCTATCCCTTCCCTAGCCGATATTATAGTCACGGCTTAATGATCTCCTACCCTCCGACTACTGTGACCCAAATCATCAGGAATCGGCAGACCCAAAGGGCTGTTCATATCATCTAAAAAATATTGTTGGTTTTTCCACTTCTCCTCAACAGTCTTTTCCTTCATGATCCTATATTTTTGCTTTTTCGCGCTATCTGGTTGCATTCCTTTTTCGATTGGAAGAATAACGCTTCGGGCATGGCTCTAATCTAACCTCGTCTGACCAATCTCCTGTTTCTGATTGCTTCTAGACATCTGAGACGTAAACGATCTAGTCACTGCAGGCAAAACATTATTCCCATCATTCTGCGAGTTTCGTTCGGAAGGCTAACTATCTTTACATGCAGCCACTTCTGTCCCAGCCTGCTTCCTTTCCGATAACATGCAGTGCGTTTATTCCCACGTTAACTTGGCGGCCTGGCTACAGCTTGTTGACTTATCCGGTTTCGCCTGAACGGACTCAAGCTTTCTGACCCCTCTCGGACTGCTGATATCTATATGCTCCTGGCTGTGTCGACACAACACTCTGTTACTCTTACCTCAACAGCATTCCTGGCCAGGATTCAACTTTATTATTATATTCCGTTGCATCATTAACATGTCCATTCTGTTGATGCTCACTGTAAGCATTCCGACATTAATAATACCGCTTGCCCTCTACGAGCCGACATTCCCGCAGACTCTCGACTCAATGGTCTCCAGTTTTCCGACTATTGAGTCTTTACCGAGGACTCATCGAGAGCTCCAAAGGTCTATTCATAACACCTCGAGGATTTTGTTGGCCTTTCCACTTCTTCTCAATGGTCATTTCCTCCCCGACCCCACTCATTCCTCTTCGCGCTCTCTGGTTGCATTCCTTTTTTGATTGGACGCATAACTCTTCGGATCTGGCTCTAACCTAGCATCGTCAGACCGGTCACCCGTTTCTGACTGCTTCCAGACATCCGAGACGTAAAGTCTTTAGGCTCTGTAGCCCCACAACTCTGTGCCCCTTATCCTTGGTGCTTTGCGCGGCATACTATCTACCTATTCCGGCGCAACGCTGTTGACCGCTGGGACTTATTAAACTTTCTTTTTATTATTAAGGAGGAATCACCACCTGAAATACGTCGTTGGCTTTTCATTTTTCCTTAATATAACCTTTCATCGATCATCTTCTTTCGTTCCCTTGCTTATTTTGCGTTCTTTTCAGCTACGTTAACTTACTTGTGTTGTCCTCCCTTACTTCTTACATTTCTACCAATTTAGGACCGAGCGATATTTTTCTATGATGTTCACAACTCGTCCTCCTTTATTTGGTGTCCCACAAATTGGGTCTATGCGCTTTAGGACCTCTCAAACTCAGTTTTCTTTATCTTCATTCCTAATTTGGTAGTGCCCTTTATTCTGTGTTGGTACATGATCTGCTTGCTTCTCTTTGTATCTCTTTTCTTATGCTACCTGTGTACATGAGCTATTTAAAAAACGATTACATGAAATTGGAGTACAATAGTTCAGCCAATGTTGAAATTGGTCGACTGCGTTCCGGATGCATTTCTTTTGCCTCTCTGTGCGGCTATTTTCCTTGTTCTTTTCCGAGCTTGTCACATATCTGGCGTCCAGCACCCAAGGCATTGTCCATAGCTGCGACAGTACTATAATACTAGGCACAAAGTTCCCCTAACTAGAAAGGAGTGGAAGATAATTCGCTACTTATACAACTTACCGACTGGGCAAATGATTGGCTAGCTTGCAAACATCAACATTTTTCCGAGTCTTTAACAATTGAGTTTAATTCGTCAAACAATGTCCCTTTCACGTACTTCTTACCTGGAGCTCTCCCGTAGACCGGAAGGCACGTTCTCCTGATAACGCTAGGCCAGAACAATTGGGTTCGTCCATCTTTCGCTATTGGATACTTACCTGTGCTTACCACTCATCCGAAGTACTTACCCGCTTTGCCCGTTTATTTGGTCCTAGATATCTACATGTTCAACCCATTTTAAAAATTACCCCGGGAGGACCACCGATTTGCTTTTCGGGACAAAATCCCATCCTTCAGGGCTTCAACAACCCTTCAAGGCATTTCGATGGATATCCCATGGTGCTGCGGACGAACAAGCAAAGGTATACAACGCTTTACCTACCAAGTGGGCCCAGCCGTTCAGTCAGGACAGCACAGCAAAGAGGAACGAAACAGGCTCTCGCCTAATGCATCAGCCAAGGGCAACCTGGGACACAACTTGACTGCGAATAACCGAGCAGATAAACGCTCAACAAGTAGTATTGCCAGTTACAACTTGCCATTCAGTGGATCGGTGGCATTGTTTCCGGACGTGGTGGATTTTTTCTTGGTAACCGCTATCCCTATAAAAAGCCACTAATGTTGGTTTAACAACACTGTAACGTGGTGAATGTGACTCCACACCGACTAAAGTCACAGCCCATAACTACACACCGGCAGGTCAACCAGCGTCACCATCAGCTTTGTTCGTTAGACTGGACTTATACATCTGCAAATACTGTCGTCCGTCCTTTCTAGGATTTCACGCATATACTGTCGTCTCTTTACCTTCTACGACATCACCGTTTAGCGGTGCGTAACGTACGCACAAACTCAGTATATCGTCACACCTCTCTCGATCTTGCGCTTTAATTAACTTATTCATTCAGGATTCCGGAGCATTCGGGATTAGTAATCTAATATTACCTGAGGTATGACTGCAACATATGGCAGACGGTTTATGTCCTTACAAACAGGTCCCTACCTCATGGCAGCGCAATTATTATTTTACATTTCCACCATTGTACAATTTCAAGCAAGATGTTATGAATAATTTTCTACTGTCGCTGTTACAATTGCCAAAAACTGTCTGTACAGTTGCACCTACATGATAATGCTACTATGGGCGTGCCTTGCATGTCGAGAAGAAAAGATTTATTTAGTTATTTAATTAAGGAAACAAAGCTGTCATTTCCCACGTTTTTACAGATGATTCAGAAAAACAATAGCTCATGCAGCCCGATCACTACCTTTTACGGAAAGCAATTATGACCAGATGCAAAAAGAAGCTCTACCCACTGTCTTCGCTATCAAGAAGTTTCATAAAATGCTTTATTGACGCCACTTTAAACTTCATAACAGACGACAAGCTTGGTCTCGTTAGCTTCGGGTCCAAGATAGGCGTCCCAAATTATAAACGTAATGGGCTTCAACTGGGATCTACTACGTTACTTGTGTATAATTTTTAAATAACGTACCTGTCTACTGAAGCAACTAGCCACCCGGGCTCACTGAACCTTAACAACAATCGCCTGAAGATTTAGTTGTCCTGACAGTATCAATAGAGCCAGAAATAAGCACGGCTTGCTATTTCAGTTCGCGCCTAACCAGTTACTTCTACCATGAATCGTGAGTCCACTGCTTATGATCCCTTACTACAGTAGGCTATCCATGTTCATCGCCCTGATTGGCCATCATCGTACCTTTTCCAACAACTTCAACCTTTCTATTAACATCGTTCTGCTTTAGTCGAGAACGGTGGGTGTATTATCTTTGACGTATGAGTTGTAGTACCCAAAAGGTTAGGAAGGTTTTCTGAAGAGGGTTCACTTCGGAAATCTCAGGCTAAATCGCACGAGTGGCTTAACATGTAGTTACGTGCATTGGCCCAACATGGCGAAGCAGCTGAATGAACTTGCCCGAACTTGTTCAAAATGCTAACTGTCCGCAAAATCTCTTAGCAAAAACGGCATTGCGCTCATGGTCCGTGCCAGCTACTACTTGGGCACGACTTCAAGAAGCATCCAAGGCTAGCAAGAGTTGACACTGGTTGCTGCCTACAGTAAATAGCTGGAAGTTTGCACCCTGAAGCGTATTACAACTCGTGTTAACAGTTTAAAGCTACATGACGTGTTTAGCTGTTTTAAAGTTCAGTACACGTTCTGTACTGCAGGATTCTCTGTTATTGTGAACAAAACAGTATCCAGCAGATCAGATCAACATAATTCTACCCACAACCGAATGCCCAAGTAGAACGTTTCGTTAACACTTTCAAGCGATCGCTGTTAAAGCTCAAATCTGAAACAACTACACCAAGGAATCTTTGCTACCTTCTAGCCGAGTTCTAAGGCAACGCCAAACGTTACTAATCCGACGGAAAATCATTGGTAGAAGCTTTGGTGGAAGGAAAGCTGCCCTACCCCTCGATCTCATTCGTCCCGCTGACTGGTCAAAACATCCGCACGATGAACCATTTCAACTGCCAGCACGATGCGGTGAATCGTACTTTTCTTATTGAGCAATCTGTTTCAGGTAAGCATATTCGTGCTGGTGATGGAAAGTGGACGCAAGTTCCGATTGTACGCCAACCGGGCCAGAAAACCTATGGAGTGGATGTACAAGTTTAAGTAAGTGTATGCCATGCTAATCAGTTACGTAGATCCCCCTGGCAAACAATGCCACACGAGTCTAACCTCTCCATCGACCTTTCCTTGGATACATTTGAGCTCCTACAAAGGTTTGAAACCGGGCAATAACTCAACCAACCAGTCACTGCAGCCTATTGCACACTTAAAGGATGGACTGATGGAATCAACCAGCAGCGGGCACCTATGCAGCTGGATCCACGAGAGCAATCATACGAACGTCCAATCTCAAAGGGAGTTGTTTGGAGGGCTGCCTCCAAACGATTTCCCACTTTGTTGCTACTTACGTTCATTAACTACAATGTTATTTTCCTCCATTCTGCTCGTCACTGATATAATCCTGAACTGTGAAGCGCTTTCCTTTCCATTATTCAACGTTCAGTCTATCCGGACTTCCCCACCCGGAGATATATATTCCATCGTGGGTTGCTTGCCTGCTCTGCTTCCGTGTGTTGAGGTTTTGGTTGATGGAAGGACGCCAAGAACGCAACAGCAAGTGACTATCGAAGCAAGATGGTGCTGGTGCAAGAATGTATGAGTTGAGAACAGGCGGGATAAAAGGGAATTTTGGTGGGACTAAATGGATGAAAGAGCTGAAGCGGGGAATAATAAGAAGAGGGAGCCTAAACAGTAACATCTGCCCTTTTATCCACCTCACCCGATGCAGCGGATAATGTATCAGCAGTAGCCGGTGTGCAGTACCGACGCTACGCCGTCGCGCAGTCACATCACGCAGTACTACGGATACGACCCGCATGCCGGCCAGTAGCCTAAAGCAGGCATCTAAATCGCACGACCCTTTGTAGGCCAAACTGTGGCCCGCATAAAGGGTAAAATAAATTGGTCATTCGGCGGCCAAAAGCGCAGTTTTTGCTTTATTTTCTATGAGAAGGAAAATAATGCTCTTATGGATAAAATGTTAAAACAACGAAATGCATAGAGACGAAATTTGGCCCCTGGAGCTGGTTATCGCTGGTGTGGTTATTGCCCAATTAATTGCCCATAAGTTAAAATTGCAAGTCAAAAGTTTCATCAATCAGTTGGGGGGTAATGCTGACGGCCTTAAAGTTTAAAAGCCTGCGTAGAAACCGGGGGACCCTTCGGTAACATTAACCCAAGTGTGACCAGTGGTGGTTACACGGCAGCGGAGCGTCCGTATTGCCTGTCGGCATAGTACTGATGCCTGCCATTACGGGACTGGATTTCGCTACCTATCAATATTGTTGCAAAAGCGACTACGAACTTGCCTGCTGCCAATAGAACGAGAAGTTATGTTTATGGAGAACGTACCTGCGCGCGCAACCTTTGTCCGGGACGAGCATACAATGGGAGTTCCTTGTCGCTGCCGTCTATAAAGCTATAACCGGGACGGGTTTTTTCAGCAGTTCGAGTCCCAAAACACCAATGGCTTAGTGAGCAGCCTACGAAGCTTTCGGTCGCTGGAACCTCCAATGACATATAATCTCTCAGCCCTGTGTACCGTTAAGCTAACTAACTGGTCGGTAAGTCAATGGATGAAAGTTCCCATAAGTTTTCCGAACTACTTCACTTTATTCGACGACAAACGGTGTTACTCCGCTTCGTATAACTACCAAGGGATCACCTGTCTCCTTGGAGGAGCTCAAAACTGTTCGTACTGAATACAAGCGCATGCTAGAGTTCGGAATCATCCGGCCCTCTTCGTCCCAATTCAAGAGCCGCCAAGAGTAAGGAAACTGGTGAGCATGTGCAGATGCGCACGGGCAATATCCCATTCCAAATAGCCCGGCTATTATGGCTGGTGTACCTAGCTGTCGCGGGTTTTCAAGAATTATTTTGTGATCATCGCCCATTATCATCACCAACTAAAGTAAAGCAGCCATTTGGACAGATGCTATCCTGCGATACAACCATAAGGACTAAAGAAACAAAGCCTAATAAGATGGAGAGAATTGGGCCTTAGCAAAAAAGCTTAACACCTTAAACAAACACTCAGGGTCAAGGCGACTTTACCTTGTCAACAACGTACCATCACGTACAACCAATGGTCGTACAAAAGGTAAGTTAGCAGCGGTGGGACAGCCTCCTTGCCGTTTTCGTTGGTTCGCGTCATACTCTGCCATCGCCTCGCAGATACCATCCCCAACCACACTTCGCGAAGGCAGTCAGACCAAAAGACAACGGCAGAAGCGCCACCGGTGCGGTTGCTTGCCATGTCCTGTAAATTCTCCAAGCGAGCATAAGGCGATTCGGACCGACAGCACCAAGTTTGGTCGTCGATGACTTCAGTTCCAGCTACTAAATAAACTTTCGTCTACCTCAAGTCTTACGCCACCCTACTTCTGGCAGGCAAAATAAGGTCCTCCTTGGCAAGCACTGCCTAGCCGAACAACCTCCTCGTGGTGTCAGCTGGGTGGTTCGGGTTTAACCCGTTCCAGCAAATAGTTCGGCGTCAGTGTTCCAAATAGTGATGGGTTTCGCCTGGCAAGCGTTCTCTCTATAAAAGCCACAAATGTCTGCTTAACAACACTTGACGTGGCGGTCGTGACTCGCCACAAAATAAAGTCACTGCCTCGTGGATATCCGGATAATTCTCTCCAACCCACGGACACCAATCTCTTACTCGCATATTGATGACAATATCAAAAATTGAAGATTGGAGCACCACAACTACAAGCACAAAATACACAGCTACCTACACATATTTACACAATGACATACATACATACCTCCTACACAAACACAAACTGCTATGGCAAAAATATCGGTGGTTTGTATATTCTTGATCGTGCGTCGTTTTGTCAAACTGATCATGCCGGTAAAGGCGTGCCTCACCTTGTCGATAATAAAAGATTTATTTATTTATTTATTTAGTACCTGCTCAAGCCAGTGCAAGTTGTTTAGTGCTTCCTTTTGGCCTAGTGAGCTAGTTTGGGTGTTTTTGCTTGGTACCTATCATAATCATACATCAGTGCTTTCCGGAACCTATCGCCACGACACTCTCCGCGTAAAGTCCGTCAGCTGAATTTCAGCTTCCAGTTTCCGACGGACATTCAACACGTGTTTGGCAACGAGAAAGTTGTAGCAGAATTGCTCTCAAGAATACGCTTCATTTATAACAGCACAGAGGCGTTGAACTGCTTCCGGGGACCGACTTTGCAATTTGGAGTAAGCAAACAACATCTCCATAAGTTGCGACTTTTCCCAGGCTGTCCAAAATGTGTTGTGCAGGTTGGTGGTGTCTACCTCCCAGTTCGGAATGACCTTCTCCCTTTCGAAGTTTAAGATAATCTTACAGGTCTGGCTATGGTCTGCTCCGTTTTTCACACTTTTAGGTCAATAGCTGGAAGTGGTAGATAAGTGCTTTTACCTCGGAAGCCGCAACAGCGCCAATGTTTTTACGGATGATGTCTCGTTGCGCATCCCTAAGGCCCAGGTGGAGTTTGTTACTCTCCGCCATCTCTGGCTGCGTCGCGAGTGAGTCTCTCCTTAAAGGTACTGGTTTACAGTACCACGGTTAGAGCATTTATGCTCTACGGTTGCAAGCCTTAGAGTATTGACGCAAAGGACGTTACCAGACTGTCTATCTTTGATCACCGCTGCCTTCGGAGCATTGCCGTTATACGGTGGCAACACGACAACAATAATGAGGATGCTCGTCGAAAGATTTTTACATCAGCGGACTTTTCAGGCCAACCAGCAGTATAATATCACGGCACAGCCTTTGGTGGTTTGCGCACGTGTCTCGTATACTTACTGAGCGTTTGTCGCACTGTGCACTCACTGCGCTCACTGACTCGGCTGGAAACAAAGGCGAGGTTGCAGACGAAAGACCTGGGACCATGGCATGAAGGTTTTGACTACACATTTGACCCCGTTTCTGAAACCGTAATACCCCGGTTGGGGCGCAGGGACCTCAACACACTTGGCTGGAAACCTTTCCTTAGAGGTCAAATAAACCATCAGCAATGGCGAAATTGTCGTGCGAAGCCGAACCAATAACCCTAGTTTTACACCTTTTTATCCCTCAATTTCTTTAGTATTGTTATAATATATTAAACATAGATTGTGGAGCTGTCAATTGTACGGTTAGCCGTGTTTAATATTGTTGCGGGCCCGTCAAAAATCCCCGCAAGAAACGCGCCAGTAACTCCAGCAAAATAGCTGTGGAAAGCGGAGTCCAATTTCTCCTCACAACGCAGCAGTGTTCAGCCACTCCGAGGCACGTCCCAACTGCGAACCTTTTGACAATGGTCGTTTGCAAACTACCACCTCTGCGTGGTGACTTTTCCCTAACTTAATAACCCAGAGCACTGGCTGTGATTGCCCTTTGTCGGTCGTAAAAGAGCCTACAGAGGACCACTTGCCTTTCCTTTCTCTTCGCCTCAGTTGGGAGTCGGTCGGGTCACGTAATTGCGTGTGAGTCGTTAGCTGGCCAGCCTTCGCGTCTAAGTCATTAGCGTGCGTCTATCGTACCCCCCTCTCGTGTGCGCCCGTTCCGAGGGGTCAGCGTCTATCCGAACACTTGCGGCTAGGATCGGTCACACGCTCGCTCAATTTTCCGTCTCACCGACTAAGCTAGCGTCATCAGGTCAGCGCAACCGCGTTCGATTGGCCAGTGTTACAAGCAATTATCGTAGGCGTGCTCCAACCGTGCCAGCGACAATCTTATCAGGCGTTACGCATTCTCTATCGAGAGGCGGCGTTCCCTCAATTATAACAGTGGCGACGCAATTATAACAGTGGCGACAAACTTGACGAACCATGATTGACGAAGATGCCGATTAAAAATTGATGCTACAGCAACAGCTTAAATTGATGTCCGTGCCAACCAAAAAGCTTTCCAGTTCTTCCCTTCACTCAGGTCCGAGCGCTAATTCTCAGTCAGTGGACCATGTGGTTAGCGGCATCAGCGAATTCCTGTACGACGCCAAGGCCGGGGTAACGGTCGAATCCTGGTACAAACGGAACGAGGACCTGTTCACCGTGGACTTGGCATGCCAGGACGACGCGTGGAAGGTCCGCCTGCTTCTGCGCCAACTTGATACCCTCGAACACCAGCGTTACACCAATTTCATCTTGCCGAGGAACCCACGGGACCTTACCTTTGACGACACGGTCCCAACGTTGTCACAGATTTTTGGCGAGCAGTCCCCCTGTTCAATGCTTGTTATCAGTGTCTGCAGCTGGTCAAACCTGATGCCGACGACTTCATCACCTACGCGTGCGTGGTCAACCGTGTATGCCAACGTTTTCAACTTGGCTCGCTCACCGAGGACCAATTCAAATGCCTGATCTTCGTCTCTGGCCTCCAGTCTCCACGCGATGCAGATATTTGGACGCGCCTCCTGTCCAAGCTACAACAGGATAGCTCAGTCACACTTCAGAACCTGGCCGAGGAGTGTCAAACGCGGCTCAACTTGAAGCACGACTCTGCAATTATCCAGAACGCCGCCGCACCTGGTATGGTCTAGGCAGTCACAGTACCGAGGGCGCAATCGTCCGCGCGCCCCATCCAATCCGACCGAGCGAAGTCCCCACCCTACGCGTGCCGATTCTGTGGTGCCTGACACTTCCACCGGGACTGCAATTTCCGCCAGCATCGTTGCCAACGTTGTGGCAGGGTGGGGCACCGGGATGGTTACTGCCATCCTCCATCTCCCAAGGGGGCCAAAACTGGGCTGGCCCCCACCAGCGATCCAAAGAAGAGGTGCCGACCCAGACGCACACCCAAACCTGGTCCGGTTGGCAGCTCCCTGAGCCCGCTGGCCACGTTCCAAATCAAGGCTGCGGATCGGAGAAAGTTTGTCGATATTCTGCTCAACGGTCAGTCGGTCCGATTGCAGTTGGACGCTGCGTCGGACATCACAATCATCTCCGAGGATCTCTGGCGATCCCTTGGCAAGCCACCTTTCGAACCGAAATCCCAATCTGCCACCAGCGCCTGTGGTGGTCGCGTGCAGCTAACTGGGAAACTGCACTGCTCCGTCTCCTTCCGGGGTGCCACGTTCAACGCGACCTGCTACATCACGAAGGCGAAGCTCAACGTGTTTGGTCTTGACTGGCTCGAAACCCTTGACTTGGCCAATCTTCCTCTTCGGGCCATCCGCAACGTGGTACATACTCCGACAGTGCCAAACGACCGAACTGACGACAAAGCCAGTCAATCCGCCCCCGTGTTCCAGCATTCTCAACAAGCATCAAAGATGCCACCACACCAATCACCAGTTCCTTGACATCCGCCAGTAAAATCGTTGTCTCGTGTGCACATCGATTACGCTGATCATATCGATGGCATTTCCTATCTGGTTGTGGTCGACGCCTATTCCAAATGGCCAGAAGTGGTCGCCGTCAACCCACCAACCGCATCCGCTACTCTGGCTTGTCTCCAACGTATTTTCAGTCAACATGGCCTTCCCGAGGACTTGGTGTCCGACAGTAGTACCCAGTTTACGCCTTCCGTCTTCGAAGGCTTTTGCCGCCGACACTGCAGCGAACACCTCCGCTCACCGCCGTACCATCCCTAATCCAACGGTCAAGCGGAGCGATTTGTCGACACATTCAAGAGGTCGCTTTTGAAATCTCGCGAGAAGGGGGCCGTGGATGAGTGTCTTCAAACCTTCCTGCTCTCGTACCGGTCCACACCGAATCCACCTACGCCAGGATGCCAGTCACCAGCTGAAGAATTGATGGGAAGCAAGCTACGCACCACAAACGGTGCACTCATTTCGACTGAGAAGCCACCTACTCAATCTGGTGCCTACAGCAAGCATAAAGAATTCGCCGTCGGAGCCCCAGTCTACGCTTGCGATTACCGAGCAGGTAATCCTCGCTGGACCAAAGCAACAGTGACGGCCAGGCGAGGTGACCTGCTGCATGATGTCTCCGTGGGTGATGACACCTGGGTTCGACATCGCAATCAACTTCGTCCGCGCTACGAAGAAACCTCCAAGTCAGCCAGCCATCCCGTGCACCTGCCGCTGCACATCCTGCTGGATACCTTTGGAATGGCTACACAACGGGAGACCACGGTCAAAGCCGCTCAATCGCCGCCGCGTCTCGAAAACCCAACTTGTCGACGAACAGACAGAATCCGGAGGTCACCGAAATCCCTCCAGGTCCATCCTCGCCAGAAGCGGTAAGCTCTCTCTTCAAAGGGAGGTGTTGCGGGCCCGTCAAAAATCCCCGCAAGAAACGCGCCAGTAACTCCAGCAAAATAGCTGTGGAAAGCGGAGTCCAATTTCTCCTCACAACGCAGCAGTGTTCAGCCACTCCGAGGCACGTCCCAACTGCGAACCTTTTGACAATGGTCGTTTGCAAACTACCACCTCTGCGTGGTGACTTTTCCCTAACTTAATAACCCAGAGCACTGGCTGTGATTGCCCTTTGTCGGTCGTAAAAGAGCCTACAGAGGACCACTTGCCTTTCCTTTCTCTTCGCCTCAGTTGGGAGTCGGTCGGGTCACGTAATTGCGTGTGAGTCGTTAGCTGGCCAGCCTTCGCGTCTAAGTCATTAGCGTGCGTCTATCGTACCCCCTCTCGTGTGCGCCCGTTCCGAGGGGTCAGCGTCTATCCGAACACTTGCGGCTAGGATCGGTCACACGCTCGCTCAATTTTCCGTCTCACCGACTAAGCTAGCGTCATCAGGTCAGCGCAACCGCGTTCGATTGGCCAGTGTTACAAGCAATTATCGTAGGCGTGCTCCAACCGTGCCAGCGACAATCTTATCAGGCGTTACGCAATCTCTATCGAGAGGCGGCGTTCCCTCAATTATAACAGTGGCGACGCAATTATAACAAATATATATATATATATATATATATATATATATATATACATATTTATATATATATGACAGCTCGATATACCAGACATGTCTACCGAGCAAAAAGCCGCGAAGTAGTTGGTGCTATCCCGCGAAGTCCTTTGTGTGAAGTTGGTTCAGAAACCAACCCCGTCAGCCTTGGGCCAAATATTCCGAGACCTCACCACAGGACAACCAAGTTCACTTGTGCCTACTGCGTTTCAGTTCAAGGTCCTTATTGCGCCGCGCAACATTACGCACCCTGGTGTTAGGGTCTCAGATAAGTGGAATTCTGACAGTTTCGTTTCGCGTACTACGCGGCGTGAGGTCGGGCGCTGGGCGTATAGCTGTCTGTCTTTCCAAGAGGAAAGCGTTCGTTTGAAAGTCACCGCACCGATCAGCTGGAACCTAGCAGCCTTAATCAGATGTCCCAACGTCCGCGTCGACATCGTAAGCTTGATAACCCTCAAGGACATGGTCAATGTACTGATCATATCGGATGGCACCACATTCAGTGGTCCGCAGCCGTCCCATCACCATTGTATCTGCGGAGATCAGAAAGTGCGCATTTGTCGAGCCCTGGTTCGCTTAACATGTATGTCCATACAATGTGACTACCTACCGCGGTGCGCAATTCGAATTTTAGACTTCTAATGAGGTCCTCAAAGTACTGGGTTATGAACGCGTCTAAACCACTGCCTATCTTCGTCATACAAACTGTGTGCCGGATAGCATCCAGCACCAGAGAAAAGCTTCACTTTTCGCCGCTAATGCTCTTAGTTGCACGGAAGGTTTGTTATTGGTACTCCTCAAAATCCAATCAGCCACCAAAACTGATTTGCAAACATCCAGCACCAAACTGGTTAGTGGAAAAAACTGCGGCTGCCAGGCCACTTCACCAAAAGTTCTAAGACTTCTCGCTACGAGGCGTGAGACTATCTACAGCTGGCCACAGACTTAAGCCAAACAAACCAACAGGCCTACTGAAATTGTATGGCAACTCTCTTGACCACCGAGAGCTCTATTTTTACCCGTTCGTCTTCGTACTCGTGCGCGGTCCACGCAGACCACTCAAGCTAACTTAGAAGCTCCATTCAAGTCTTCCAGCGTCTTCGTCATCAACCGCAACGGCAAGCAAGAAACCGTCACTCCTGATGGTAGCAACGTTTCCTAACTCGAAACCGTTTTACAACGGCTCTTCTCCTTCAGCAGTATATGTGTCTATGAGCCAACGAATTGGAAGTACCTTACACATGTTGGTTTCAACGTCAAGCCAGCCAAAAAACACTGTACTTTACGACCGGTTCCGAACCACAGGCAAAGCGTGTTATCTAGCTGCTTCCGCAGTTACGCACCTAGCGATCGAATTGACTAAAGTTCAGTTTGGTGAAGGTCGCGCTACACATAAAGACTGTGCGTTTGCTATGCAATCATATGAGTACGTCAAAAAGACCACCCAATTAATCAGTACCCAAGGTGGCGAGCATTTCTGGTCGTGATTCGGCGTCTAAGTGGTGAAGCTTTCGGCTGAGATCACATTGGCCCTATGCTCAATGCCGGCTTTCGCCACCTGACGTGGTCGCACGTACATGAAGTTGGTCGTGGACAAGTGGGCACTACCCAGGATCCAGCTGTCACATCCGTAACAAACAAGGTAATAGAATTGTCCACAGTTCACAATAATGAGAAGCGCACCTCACACTAAGCTTGTGTGTCGCAATCCATTTAAAGGGGTGATTCAAAATGACGTCGGAGTCATGCTAGGTGACTTCCCATGGTAGTTATAGTTAGTTTAAGACCGGAACAACAAGATAATTCCGTGAATAATATTGCTGCGTGTCTTGGACCAGCAATTTTTCATGCGATTCAAAGTTGGATTATACTAATTTAAAAAACTGAATGAGCTCCTGGCCAACGAGCTACAACCAAGTATTCTGTTCCATTAATCACTGTTGGACCGTTTATAGTAAAAAGGGTAAAATGGTAAACTAAGGAGGCAAAAGAACGAATACCAAAACCTGAAGCGAACCAAAAAATTATAAGAAGTTGAAAATACAAGTTTGTTAAGCAAAGAAAAAGTTTAGTATCGTCTCCCGAGTATATACCTAACGCTAACACCCTCAACCGCAGATGCCATACTCACTTGCTCCGGAAGCGGGGTCCAGCGTTCAATAACGCGGTGTGACAAACGAGTTTCTTTCCTAACACAGGCAGAACGCGGTTTGTGAAATTTAAGTGGGTGCTCGCGAGGATTACTTAGCTGCAGGAGTAAAACTTAAAACAAGTCTTACTGATTTTACCCTCCAACTAAGACAGTGCACGGGGTACATTCCCAAATTAGGCCAAACTTCGGGATACACTTATCCCCGTAAATGCCGCACTAACCTAGTGCCAGGGCGCAAAACCATCGCCAGATGCATTTCGTCTCTTACAAGATATGGTGGAGTAGCCTGGACCCAGTACTCGACGTAGAGTGGCACAAAAACCAAAAACAGCTTCACAAACGCCGAAGTGGCGGCGAATAATCCGTAGCAAGCGCACCCCCTATAAGTGGCCTTATTGCAATTGTCCCCATAATAAATGGCCGGAGTGTACCCGAACTTGGATCAATCTGATGAGTAACAACATTCACTTACGCAGACAACATATCTAGTTGAAATGACTAGCAGCTCTGAAGCGGAAGAGAGAAGACACCTGCTGACTTAGCTGCATCAACTAAAGGTTGAACAACTACAGAGATTATCAAAGGCACTATGAATTGCCGCAGCATGTGATGTCATCGTGCATCGTGCGTGGTGTCATCAGCAGATAAAAGCGACAGCGTTTTACGCTCCTGAAGTAAGTCATTAACACAATCGGGGAACAGCGACGGCCCTGAATGCGAGCGCTGAGGAACATTACTAATAACTTGATTAAACGAAAGTCTACACCCTACGCGTATACGCTGCTCTTTTCTCTCCAGCAACAAATCCACTTGTAAAAGCACAACCAGGCACCTCACAAGGCCTCAGCTTTTACATGGGTCTTAAATGGGGACAGTATCAAAAGCCTTTGAATTGCAAGTTAATTGCGTGGCCGCTGTTCACAGCATAGTCCAAGTAAATTTGTCAAGCAAAATGTTTATAGGATCCGTGTTGCCAGCACTGACGTTAAATCTATTCAGGTGACTCTTCACCGAATCTTTTACCAGTTTCTCAAACTACTTGACAATTACATTAGTCAAACTGATAGGCCGGTAGTTTGCCGTTAAATTACTGCAACTGCTTATAAACATCATCCAGATGACGGCCTTCCACTACGAAGGAAGGCCACACCTGTCGACAGTTAAAACCATGCATGTAAGAGACACAACTAGTTCAGAAGCCAAATAAGGCAGCAGATTTGTAGGAAATAAACCAGCTCCGGAAGTTTTAAAAAAATGTAGCCCTTTTAACTGCACAAAGGCTTGGTTTTGCTGTTATACTAATAGCAGTTAGACGTGAATCCTCCTAAACTCCAAAGATCAGCCAGCCCACCGGCTTTCACGACGTGCGTTTTTTGCACCGGATTGTGGGTAGATGGCAGGTGGCCAGTTACTGATCTGGTCGAGATAAACGAAAGTCCTCGGTTTGAAGATGGCCACGGTTAGGGCGGCTCGGCTCCCTGGTTGGGGTCCGAAAGACAAGGAACACGTTTGGTTTAATACCCTTGTTGACATGTCTAAGAGCCGATCTTAATGGCTTCCGTGCTGTGACTTTCTTTGTCCCTCCTCATCACTCTCAACCACGTCTCCAACCACGAACTCATTTCTTAGCATGTAATTTTAAATAGTAAATTTGTTTTTGCTGCATAGTAGCCGGCTGGTAACTTTACGGTACGATACGCATACGTCACCGGTAGCTCAGCTGGTATGCATCCGTTGCAGTTTTCCTTGTTTCTTTTACTTACTGGGATGCAGTAGCTAGGGTGTCTTCCATCTCTAGCTAACCTGTATAATAATGATGATGTGGTAAAGAGGTCTCATGCAGAGGGATACTTTAGTTGCTCAACTATGGTCCGAGCACCGAAGTGCAGTGGATCCAGTTTTTGCGATCGCCATCGCAAAAATAACCATAAGTAAGCATATCACGTTATTGAGGCTAAAGGTAAATAGAATTTATATAAAGAAAGCATAAGGCTGGGCGTTTCACTAATCAAAATGGTATGAAACTACACAAACAGGCAAAAGGCTGAGTGCAAGCACGCCTCTGACTATGTGACCGTGCTATGTTTGATACGGTCTCCAACTATCAGTGTAGACCAACCCGAGACCCTTATCCATGAAGACGGTAGCAGCGTGACCCAATCACGCAGTCAATTGCTTCATGCTTCCATTCCACTTTATGGACTGGCCACCACGCGGTTTCGCCTATTTTGGTGGGGCCACGGCGTATAATGAACGAAGAGGAAGCCCGTCAATGGGCATCCGGGGAAGGCACAGCCAATAGAAACACACCAGCGTTCGCTTTACAGAGCCTCAGCATAGTCCCTAAGCCCAAGGGCACTGGTAGCACAGTCCAGTTCCTGTCCTAAGTGGCGCTCCAAAAGTCTGTGCAAAAAACTGAAAAGGAAGGTGGCTCATGAGACGGCAAAATCTTGCATCTATCCAGTACAATTTTCCTAGCCAACATCACCGTTCCTCTGGCTTATTTTAACGCTTCATATACCTTGCAAGCTGGACGCTACCCACGCGGTACATTGTCCTAGCTCATTTAGCGACAAACGTCACAGTCGCTTCTGTAGAAACGCTTAAAAATAAAAGGATAAACAGGATAGAAAAGTGCTTCACGAGACGGAAAAACCTCAATGGTGTCCCGTTTACGGTAGGTAAAGCAAAATATCCCGACGACGACCAATCAGAATGCTTCGTAGTTGACCGCGGGCAGTATATTGCGGTATACCGTTTACATTTGCGTTTAAAATCGTTCGCTAACTGTTAAACATACTCCTAGCAAGTTTACCTAAGAGGAAAAGCGCTCAAAAAGGATGGCAACTGTAGGACTAGTTAATACTTGTCCGAGGCTGTGCGCGAAAGTAAGCGCGGATATCAGAAGGCGATTGGAGTCGGACACAGCAGACTGTATTCAATGGGCTACCACAAGAAGCGGACGGATGAAGCGTGGCAAGAGCGTACACGTGAGCGCGGGGATTTACAAGGCAGTTGTGTGTCGAGCCGGTTGTAAGGAAGATTAAACCAAGAAGGAGTAATGTCTAATCGATCAACAAATAAATTGTACTGAAAGATAAGTTATCTTTTTGGGCGCTACAGAGCACCCCCTAGAAGGCTGAACCTAGAAAAACTTTGAAATCGAAAAGGAATGTTGAAACGCGGTTCGTAAGGCAAAATCGTGCCAAGGAAAAATAAGCGTGCGTTCGTGTAAATGAGGGTTCTTCAAAAATCGGAGTCGGCTGTGCCGTTTACGATTTGTTAACTTTTGTTTGATGGGCAGGGTGCATTTCGGCATGCCGTTGGAGCGAGCTTGTCAGACTACAAAAACTGGCTAGCCCAGAAACTGGCCGACAGGACCTCAACCTCCGCTGCTGCCAAACGGTGCGCTTGGGAGTGGTCTCCCCCCCCCGCCGCACCCCGCCCCGCGCCAAAACGACCCTCGTCCCACATAGAGACGACCATGGTCCCACGGAGAAACGACCCTCGTCCCGCGAAGAAGCGACAATCGTCCGCGGAGAAACGGCACTCGTCCCGCAGAGAAACGACCAGTGTTCGCGTCAGAGTCCTCGAAAACATTCCTCGTGTGAGCCAGTCGATCGAAGGGGAGGGTTGGGGCATGTACAGACGAGAAAATAGGAAAACACGCGCAGAAAACGCCAAAAAGTACAGACGAATGAGCTGCGTGTTTAAATTTTTTTGGTTTTTGAATCCTTTTTTGAAAAAGGCTTTTCGGAGGATTTTGATATTTTTGTTTGTTTTCAAAACGTTAATCAACCAAAAATGAGGCAAATATATACAATATCTACAAGGTTAAAAGTATTTACACTGTACATAGTCGAAGAAGCGAACGGGCTTACATACCTCCCGACCACGGCGATTGGTCGTGGGAGGCGGCGGACTAGGTTCGGGTGATGTTGGGACTGCTGAAGCTTGCAGACCGTGATCGTAGCCTGGTTGGACTTCAATAGCATGCGGAAAACTGGTACGGTGATTTGTGACGTCGCACGAAGCAATACTAGACAGAGTAGACGAAGTAGTTACTCCATAAAGGCGGGTTTTAGACGGTCGATGGTGACGACTTCGTGTCGACCACCGCGGTCAATAGTGTACGCCTTACTCGCACGATGCAGCACCTTGAAGGGTCCTATGTACGGCGACTGAAGAGGCTGTCAAACACCGTCTGCGCGAAGAAGGACGTGTGAACACGTAGACAGCTTCTCGGGCACGTGCACTGGTATCTTCTGCGGTCGAGGAGCGGGTGGACGCAGCTCACGCATCTGGTGAGCCAATCGATCAGTGTAACTTACGTAGTCAAAAGTGAAATTACATGGAGCTGGTGCTACCAGCTGTCCGAGCAACCGCAGCGTGCAACTGTAGACTAGCTGCGTTGGTGTGGCGTCGAAACCGGTGCTAACCGTGTTTCATAAGCCCAGGAGAACGAGGGGAAGCGTTTCAGACCATGAAGCATCTGCGTGCACACGTAGCGCTGCCTTCAACTGGCGGTGAAAATGCTCCACCATGCCGTTAGCGGCCGGATGATACGCCGTCGTCTGGACGTGGCGAGAGCCTAAATCCTTAAGCAACGTGGCAAATGTCGACGAAAAGTGTGACCCTTGATCGATGGTCAAGATGGCGGGACAGCCGTATTGAGCTATCCAGCGCTCCATGAAAGCTTTCACTACCGTTTCCGAGGAGCAATTTGGGCTAGGGACGGCCTCAGGCTATCTAGTAAATCGGTCGATGCAGGTCAGTAGATATACAGAGCCCTTGGAAGGCGGCAGAGAACCTACGAGGTCGACGTGTACGTGATGAAAACGTGCGTTTGGCGTGGGAAACGTGCATAATGGGCTTCTCATGTGCTTGTGCACCTTCGCGCGTTGACACGGCAGGCAAGCAGCTGCCCAAGTACGGACGTCCCGATTAACATTGCGCCAAACGAATAGTGCGGTTACGAGTTTAACCGATGCACGAACTCCTGGATGAGACAAGCCGTGCAACCTGTCAAACACGGTCTGCCGAAACTCGCATGAGACGACCGGGCGCGGCATGACTAGAGATAAATCGCAGAGTGTAGTGCCGTCTGACGATGTCAGCGGAACGGGTCGTATATCCAATGAGGGAGACCTGCGTAGTAGATCAAGCTCAGGATCGTTGAGTTGTGCTGTGGCTATGGCTGCCAAGTCGATAGCAGTGCCGACGTCAGCGGAGATAGTTTGGATGCGGGAAAGTACATCGTCTACGGAGTCATGCGCACCTGAGATATCCCGTATATCGGTCGTAAACTGAGCGATATTGTCAAGGTGGCGCGACTCTCTAGGAGAGTATCGGTCGGCAGTCGAGCAAAGCAAGTAAGTTAGGGGTTTGTGGTCGGCGAAGACGACAAAGGAGCGGCCTTCTATAGCGTGTCTAAAGTGACGTATCGCTAGATATACGGCTAGTAGTTCTCTACCGGACTTGCTGTAGCAAAATTCGGTAGGTTGTAGGCGTTTGGAGAAAAACGCTAAGGGTTGCCACGTGTCGGCTATTCGTTGCTGCAAAACAGCGCCGACTGCCACATCCGAGGCGTCCGTACTGAGGGAAAGTGGGGCGGCCGGATCCTGATCCGTTATAGAAGCTATGTTGGCGATAGCCACTTTCAGTGACTTAAAAGCAGCGCGTGCTGCTGCAGGAAATTCGAATTTCTTGAGTTTCCCTCAGAGAAGGCCCGTGAGGGATTGCATCAGCGAGGCGCAGTTGGGTACGAACCGTCGGTAAGAGTTGACAAGCCCATCAAAACGTCTGAGCTGTTTGAAAGAATGAGGTTGGGAGTAATCGATTTTGGCTTGAATTTTATCCTGCAGAGAAGATACGATGGCCGAGGAGGTTGACTGCATCGACACCAAACAATACTTTTCTGCGTTGATTGTCACCCCGTGTTGAGATAAACGATCAAAAGTGTTCGTACTTGGCGCAAGTGCTCCTCTTGTGAAGAGCTTGTGATTAAAATGTCATCCAGATCCGCGTAAGCGAAGTCTAAACCGCGACAAGCTTGGTCGATGAAACGCTGAAAAGTTTGCGCGGCGTTCCTTAGGCCAAATGGCATGCGCAGAAACTCGAACAAACCAATGGAGTCGTCACGGCAGTTTTAGCGATGTCCACTTCGGCTACCGGGATTTGGTTGTATGCGCGTACCAAGTCGATTTTGCTGAAGATACTTTTACCTGCCAGACTGGCGGTGAGGTCCACTATGTGTGGGATCGGATAACGATCGGGCGTGGTAACCGTATTCAAAGATTGATAGTTTCCTCAAGGACGCCAGGCCACCACGACGTTCTTTGGGACCATGTGCAGAGGCGACGCCCATGGGCTGTTAGACGGTCTGACGGTACCAAGTTGAAGCATGTGATCAAATTCGGCTCGTGCTGCCCGTGGTTTGTCAGGAGCAAGCCGTCTTGGTCGTGCGCTAACTGGTTGACCACGCGTAACTATGCGGTGAGCCACCTCTGTCGTGACCGTTGGAAGCTCTACAACCGGTCGAACCAGACGCGGGGGTTCGGAGAGGAGGCTCAAGTAATCGAGCGGTGCGTCTGCGATCCGAATACAGGGTTGATTATCGGGGCATCTGAAAGGACACCGTCAGCACCTAGTTTCTTACGATCGTCTAAAAGTCTGTGGCGACCAGCATCAACAAGCAACCCAAAATGTCGGAGGAAGTCGATACCGATAATTGCAAAGTGTACAGACGCAACCATGAAGACCCACTGAAATTCTCGGCGAAGATTTAGGCCTAGGTTCATCATGCGCTGACCGAATGAAGCCATCGGAGAACCGTTGGCCGCACGCAAATTGTACGTAGGCTCTGAGTGCTTGTCGTTACCGGTCGCTGGGATGACGCTGACTTCCGCTCCCGTGTTGATGAGGAACGTGATGAAAGAACGTCGCTCCTTAACGTAAAACAGTCGGTTTGCTTGGTTCTTGAATGATACGTTTGTAGTGCTAGTATGCGGACTATTCGTTATCCCTGGGTCGTTCCTAATGCAGGGAGCCCGGCAGCGTCTAGCTCTTCCACCGTATTGGCGGTGATACCAACATACTTCTTCGACGGGTTTGACATTATCGGACTGAGAACTTGTAAGGAAAATGTTGCGCTTTCGTGCCGAATGTGACGTACTCGGTGCAGGCACAGACGAGCTGCAATGAACGGAAGCGAAGACGTGATCAGCATTTTACCATGACACACGCTGCTTCGAAGCCTTCATTGCTGCTATCCCGCTACGAAACAGACTGTGAGTCAATTTCGTCGTGGATTCTATCATGGAGTGTTCCCTTGCGGAATCTCATGATGCAGGCGTTGAAGTGCTGCCTGGTAGAAGATTAGTTGATCTTCATTATGCGGTCGATATCGTCATGCTTTTCGACGATGTTGCGGTGGCACAATCAACTCTGAATAGCCTGTCTAGAGTGGTCCCATTATTTGGTATGCACTTCGCACCTTCAAAGTGCAAAGTGTTGCTGCAGGACCACCAGCCACTTTCTGACCCCTTGACCCTTGATAATGAGGAGCTCGAGGTGGTTGATCAATTCACTTATCTTGACAGCTGCATCAGCAACGATGGGAGCATAGAAACTGACGTCAGTTCACGCATTACAACAGCCAGAACTGCCTTCTTGAACCTGCGGCATCTTTGGCGACAGAAGGGAGTTTCCCTCCGTCTGAAAGTCCGTGTATACAATGCCACAGTGAGAGCCGTTCTGCTCTATGGTAGTGAGATTTGGTCGCTCCGGTCTGAAGATCTGAGGCACCTTCAAGTCTTTGATCATCGTTGTCTGCGAAGCATTGCTGGAGTCGGATGGCACCAGCGTGTCCGTAACGATGATGTGCGTAGGCGAGTACTAGGTAGTGATAATCATGCTATCTCCCTAGAGCAACAGATAGCACTGAATAAGTTGCGTTGGCTTGGGCGCGTGCTATGTATGCCTGATCACCGCTTACCTAGGAGGGACTTGTTTAGTCTGTCAGGTGTAGGGTGGTGCAAGGCTCGAGGTGGACAGAAGTTGACTTGGCAGCGGGAAATGAAGTCACGGACGACCAAACTCAGTGCCGTTGGTCTGTCTCGCCTTCCGGGCTGGAGTCTACGTGACTCTCCTTGTCTTTGGCTCGAGACTTTACAGAACATGGCTCACAACCGACACCAGTGGCGCGTCTACTGCCGTCTTCTAGTCGGACTGCCTGCTTAACGTGTGTTTGGTGCTGAGTTATCTGCGGGGTAATGGCTGATTACGACGCAGGGCATTGAAACCCGCAAGGAAGCTATTTCCCCGATGCCGCATTATCTTTGCACGAGAGCCATCTGTTTGTGACGGTATGTTGTTAACACAAAGTGTAGGCGTCTTGAACCTGAATGTTTGCTTAGGGCATTAAGGCTTTCAGATAAGTCCCCATTCTCTCCCGTTTATTATGTTTATTTCATAGGTATCATGATTGTATGGCAGCGAAGCATCAGTTCAAATGGCTGATGTACTGCTGTTGGTGATGATGATGTTCTCTGGTGAAAAGACCAAAGTGAAAAACCATCGTTATTAAAATGAACACGAATACTAGATCAATGGCGAAGGAGCTTAATAAACAGCGATATCTCACTTCACTCTGAGGAGAGCACACTTCACAAATAAAAGGCAGTTATTTTCCATAAAAGCGACTCTTTTGGGTAGCTCAGAGCACTGTTTTAAAATTGTGTCCAAGCATATACAGCAAGTCTAACTATTTCACTCTGACTAGACATCCTTTCAAGATCGTCAAACGGCGAAATTGCTCCTTCGAAAATATCACAATGCTCCAGACGAGGTTTTCTTTAACTGATTATTTGGTGTTCAACGGCAAGGACCCATCGCTTCAATGTGATCATCGTAGACTACATTACATATTGCTTTGAACTGTGTTTCTCTGTTGAAACGATGAACCCAAGAGCGGACAGACTTTCATTACCATTGCGACTTAGAAAGATGAAAAAATGGGCTTACAAAGGCAAGGTGGCTGTTCGTGTCAAGAGTTTAACTTTAACAATTAAATCTAAAAGAAAAAGGCAAAATCACTTATGCGTCGAAGCGGCTATAGGCAATCATAACTGTCGTGATCTATGGAAGCTTTCGAGGCAGCTCTGTCGTATGAATTCCTGCAGCGAGAGCGGTGAAGTGTATGTGAACAAAATGAATTCTGAGTTTAGTTCCGCCTCGACAATCTAACCCCCTTGCCTCCATCATCAGCTCAAATCTAAGTCGATCAAAGCGACACGCAAAAGATTAAAGTTAGACAAAGCTAGTGGTTTGGATGCTCTCTCATCATTAGCTTTGAAAGAATGTGCTGATTCTCTTAACAGATTTCCTTAACAAATGCAACACTATGGGTGTAATCCCGGACATCTGGAGATCGGCCAGTATAACTTCAGCATCTAAAAATGGATCTCAAAAGTTTCGTTCGTTTGAGTGCGCATCAGTGCTTCCTAAAGTCTTCGATAAACTGTTAATTCTGCGAATGTTTACAGCCACTCTTGAGGACGATATATACCAGTTTGCGTATGGACCCCAGTGCTCTCCATTTGATGCAGTGGCATATCTTATTCATTCTATAACGTCAGCATTAGTCCAAAAATGTAAATTCGTACGGCTTCTCTTCCTTGATTATTCGAATGTCTTTGGAAGTCTGGACAGATCAAGGTTGCTGAACCTGCCAAATGGGCTTCATCTGGGTGTGTGTAATCTGTTGAGTGATTATTTGACGGATCGTACTCGTTTCACCAAGTTAAACGGTACTAAGTCATTTCTCCTCCGTGCCGATTGTGGTGTTTTGCAGGGAGAGATCCTATGACCTTTCCTATTTTCCCTAGATGCTGAACATCTCTCTGTACAAACCCTATTAGTAGGATGCCAATATGCTGACGATGTTGTGCTGGGATATATGACCCCCCACTATGCATGATTCCTCATCACTTCAACGTGGGTTGGAAGATCTGATGGAGTGGTCTTCATACAGATCCCTCATACTTAACGCTTCTAAATGCAGGGATGTAATATTTTCTTTTCTCTCTGGGGATAAGTTGCCGTCCCCCACCCTTACTGTGGATGAAAATCCCATACCCAGATCACCCAATGTGAAGTATCTCGCCGTCCTTTTGTCCCAAAACCTCTTTGGGTCTACAGATGTCTGTGAAACTTTCCAAGAAGTCAGAAAACTTTCATTGTATGCCCATAGACTTAAGGTGCTTTACTACCCGTACATTAATATTCAAGTTTGTGACTTCTTGCATTATTCCCCATTTGTTATACTGCTCGCCTGTCATCTTCCCTGGACTGCTTCAGAAAGACTACATCTTACTGGTACCATCCATAAAGCACATTTTTAGATGCAGCGGCTTGTCTAGAGATATTTTAGTTGATTTGATCTTTTTTTAGACATCTTGACACCTGTAAAAAGATTTCTTCTAAGGTACTAACTGAGCGATTTCTTCCACTACACAGCGATCCTTCAAAAACGCTCTATCGCTTCTACGCGTTCGAAATTCGAAATTTTAATCTTCCGCATGTAAACGCATGTTAATATGGCCGTGCTTTATTTATCACGCTTGTTTGTTGACCCAGTGCAAGCCATAAACATACTGCGCGAGCGGTAGTTGCAGTGACAGTTGTGCATATTTTTCATTTTTCTCCCCAGGTGTCCGCAGTGGTGGTGTAAATGCTGGAAATGAATCCATTAGGGTTCACAAAGGACATTATGATTTGACTTGAACTACAGTAATCGCGCTTGGGATGAGTTAAGCATCGTACTGCTTGACTTCGTTCCCCTCGATGGCTTGTTTCAACTGCTGATGGGGAAATCAAACAAATTTTAATGGGAAAAGTCAATGAAGACCGGTCGTCAAATTACGGACAACACACCTCTGCGACTTTGATAGCTTTGGCAGGCAGCTTCAACTGCGGGAAGGCATACATAGCGCCAGTGACCGGATTGCAACTGAAGTCAGGGAGTGAATTCAATGCACTCGACACCAGACGAGCTTTCTGTTTAAGTGACTGTAGCACGGAGTCCTTTTCTTGTCGGAATGAGACGTACGACGGTTCGCCTTGTTCCGGCGGATTGAGAACCACATCCAAAGCCAGCTAAAGGTGCAAATAGACAGGACCGAAAAACATTACAGCTATAAAGAATAGTCCAAATCCGATAGGATGCTGGTGGGCTGCGATAAGGAAGCAAACCAATGAGGCACTAAAATGTGAACGAAACTAGACCAAACTCGAAACACAAATGCAGGACCCAATCGGTCGTGGAGTGTAGTGTTTTCGGGCGGGCAACACACTATATATGCGTCTGCTTCAGTTACGGTCGTAATGATGGCATCGATCATGGTTCACTTAAATGGGAATCGCGGTCCACATTGCGGTTGCGTATCCCGATCGATTCACATAACCAGTGCTTTAAAAATTGGTTCATTGGGTAGTAGAGAGCAGAAGGGAGATCCCTAGTCAGCTCCATCGCTTCCCGATCATTGCAGGGATGCTCCCGTCATTGCGCAACGGAAAGACCGGAGAGGGCCGTCACACTCGTAGCTGAAACAACACGATACCAGCATACACCTAAAATCAACAGGAACGGATATTTCATCAATCGCAGATGAATGAGTGCGTTATGCGAGCTAGCAAAGATCCACCTGACCAAGGTTTTCATTCGTTTTGTTGTCTCACCTGTGTTTGGCACAGGTGTTAGCTGTGTGACAACAGCTCGCTACCTACAGCCTTCGTGACAGCTTCCATTTCGTCGAAAGCATCAAGGATGGTAACATCAATGAGAAATTAATGTTATCTTTCGATGTCGTCTCACATTTTACAAACGTCCCACTGGTTGAGACGATCGATTATATTTGCGACTATATAGCCGTCAGGAATAAAAATGTGTATACCTACGCGCGAACTCAAGGGCCTACTGTTAGCTGTACCTGGAATGTGCAGTTTCTATTCAACGGGAAATACTACCGGCAGAAGGAGGGCGTTGCCATGGGATCTCCTCTCGGACCACTATTAGCGAATATCTTCATGGCAAAGCTGGAGAGAACCGAAATGCGGGTGGAGATAGACCTTTTTGACCGCTATCATCGATACATGGACGATATATTTGTTGTGATGGACAAAAATATTAATCCGGAGGAAATTCTTGACCACTTCAACCGAGTGCATGCAGCAGTGCAGTTTACTTACGAGAAGGAAAGCGATAATCGGCTACCATATCTCGATGTCTTGTTGACTAGGAGACCAGACGGATCTATCCAGCGTTAGGTCTACAGAAAAACAACGTGGATAGGTCAGTACACGAACTTTTACAGTTTCGTTCCCATGAGATACAAGCGCAACTTGGTTCACTGTCTTACGTCAAGAGCACGTCGAATCTGTACGGATGACACCCTAGACGCGGATTTAATGTTTATACAGAACACTCTACGTGAAAATGGTTATCCCGATAGATTTATCTTAAGGAACCTGCAAGAAAAATCCAAACCAGTACCCGTGTTAACAACACCCAAGAAAGAGTTGTTTATTCGCTTGCCATTCCAAGGGGACGCGGCTACCGAGCGTCTAACCAGAAGCCTTTCGGCCGCGGTAAAGTCGACCTTTCCAGCAGCCTCGTTGAAGTGCGTGTTCTCAACGGAACCACTCATTCGTTCACAAAACAAGGACAAGCTGCCGATGCTGACCACATCAATAGTAAGTTAATAATTCGTGTGCGCCTGTGGCGCGACGTATATTGCTCGAACGGCGCGGCAGTTATCCAGACGGGTGAACGAACATTGCCCTCGTTGGCTGCGTCAAGGGGGCACCGGGACCATTAGTAGTGCCATTGTGGCCCACATTGTGGACACCGGCCATGAAGTGGATTGGAAACGCACTTTCCGAATAATTTACAAGGTTCCACCGCACCGAACGGAAGGTTACCGCCTTCGTACGCTTGCGACAGCTGAAGCAATATGCATTCGATTGTTCCAGCCGTCCTTATGCTCACAGAAGAAGCTGGTCCAGGCTCTCCAGCTTCCCTGGCCAGCGAAGATGGAAGACGCCCAGGTCGACTGCCTTCGGCCAGACGCGGTAGCAAACAGCTAGCCCTCTAAAACCTAATTCGTTTTCTCCACTCTAACATAGACCTTCACGTGACCAAGTCATTTTGAACCAACTGGGTCGATTTCTCATTCTAGCCTCTATATGATTGTAATGGTTTGATGATGAATCATTGAAAGCAATTGCTCACCAGATGGTCTTTTGTTCTAGAGACATTTAAAATGTTTCGAAATACTGGTAGCTCGGGTTGATGAATCAATTGTTCATTTGTTCTCCGAGCTTGACGGTTTTCTCGCAAACGTTTCACCACCATGCGAAGTGGCATCCTCAGTGCAGTGATATGTAGCGTGCAAGCTTACTAAATGAATCCTCCATCCATGATCGACCTGCAAGTGACTTTGAACGTGGCAGTGTCGATTTAGGTCCCGTGACATCTACCCACTTTCCCCAAGGCTAAAGTCGGCGCCCGAGTTGTTCCACCTCAAACCGTGTGACCAAAGGTTCTTTATTTCTTTCTGTCGTAGTAGTTCGTATATTGAATCGATGTCCACGCGCATGTTGATTGTATGTTTCGTTGAGAATCAAGCTTCCAAGAATACTCTTTCTTTTCTTGTTTCACCCCGTGCCAGGATTTCTGCTTTGCTCCAGTGGAAGCTATGTCCTTCTTCATCTACATGCATTGAAACTAGCGACGATGCATAATGCTTTACACAGGCTCTCTTATGTTCTTGTATCCTTGTTCCCAATTTTCTTCCCGTCTGGCCAACATAATCCCTTTCGCAATCTCGGCAAGGTATTTTGTATACCACATTGCGTTGTTCCTGTGCCTGCAGTTTTTCTTTTGGTTTTGAAAGGGCTTTCTCAACGTGGCAGTTGGTTTGTGTGCTACGATGAGATGATGCTGTTTGAATAGTCTGGCTGCCATTTCCGATATGTTCTTCATATAAGATAGAACAACCAGTTTCTCCGTTGTCGTTGTTGTTGCTGCTGCTGCTGCTGCAGTTGTTGTTGTTGTAGGCTGTATGTTGACGTTGTTGTGATTCAGACACCTTCGGATGAAGTTTCGTGGGTATCCGTTGAGTTGGAAACATTTAAGTAGGCGTTTTTCTTCCTTTCACTTTGCTTCTGTGGTACTGCAGTGCGTTTACACACTGCGAAACAGTGGCCGCACACGGCTTACTTTGTGGCAACGGCTACCGACTTCTTAGCAGCATTCGAAAGCGTCCTACAATCCAATGGATTAGACGAATAGACTCAGAAGCAAATAAGACACACAATTGTTCCTGCTATAACGCACCACAAGCAATACAACGCCTTACCCAGACAAGAAAAAGAGGCAATGAATACCCTGAAGTCTGATGAAACAATCATTATCCTACCAGCTGACAAGGGACGAATAAGTGTCATAATGAATAGAGAGGATTACATTGAGAAGGCCACGCGCCTCTTGAATGACACAACAACCTACAGGTGCATCGACACCGATCCAACTTCGCAGCTGACAAACAAAGTAAACAAAACATTGAAGCAACTTCAGGAATTGAAGCAAATCACGAAGGAAGAGCGCGAGAGGATGAGAGCCCGCGACTCGAACATTGCGCAATTCTACGGACTCCCAAAGGTGCACAAAGATAATGCAGCGTTGCGGCCTATCGTGTCTCTCCCTGGAACACCCACCTACAACCTGGCGAAAGAAATGTGGAGACGCCTCAAACATTTAACCTATGGATCGCAATATTCCATAACCAATGCCCAGCAGTTTCTGCAAAAGATCAAAGATCCTGCGATTAGATAATGAGAAAACAATGATATCATTCGACGTGACTGCACTCTTCACGTCTGTTAACTTGCAGACAGCAATAGCGGTCATCACAGAACGCTTGAAGGTCAGTGAACAACAATTCGGTAAAATGACGACCGAAAATGTATGTAAACTACTCCACTTGTGTTTGTCGACCCACTTCTCATTCAATGGAAAGATTTACGAGCAATTGAAAGGCGCACCAATGGGAACACCTGTGTCAGGGCTCATCGCAAAGATAGTTATGCAGAAATTGGAGGAGGAGGTACTACCACTCATCAATCCGAAACTGTAGGTTCGGTATGTGGACGACAATTTTGTGATAATCAGACGCAACCAAATAACAGTCGCACAACAGCTATTGAATAACGCCATGGGAGGCATCCAATTTACAATGGAACTGGAGAAGGAAAGGCAGCTCCCTTTCTTGAATGTATTAGTAACAAGAACTATGAAAGGCGAGCTGCAAATATCGGTCTACAGAAAAGGCACACACACAGACCAAATTCTGAACTTTAACACCAACCACCCGAAATGCCACAAAGTAATCTGTGTGCGGACACTGTTTTGCAGAGTGCAAAGGAGAGGGTGATGGACATAAAAACTCACAGTACAAACGTCTTTGAGGTCGACTCCTAGCCTTGTCAGCAAATGTGCCCAACTAAACGTGTTCATCGTCCTGCGGACCCTAGCCAGGCAGTCGGGATGCACCAACCGACGACAAGTTCGAAGTGATGGTTTTCATTCCTTTTGACCAAGTCATCGCTTAGCTTCACCTCCTCTTCCAACCGCACCCCCGGCGCGCAAACAATGCACGTCGCGGGAGTCGGTGGGCTGGCATGCGCAACACGTGGCCCAGACATCGGAGTCTGGTGTGTGATATAATGGTGCTGAGCGGTTTATTCCTTCTTCCTCCATCAAATAAGCGACGCCGAACACGTTCATTGCTCATGCGGTGTTCCCACTAGACATGAGCTAAGCTGCGAACCCAGTGATGGTCGAACGCAGCCAGCCTCTTTACGTCTGTCGACCTGATGGGCCAGGCTTCACAACCGTACACCAGGTTCAAACGTACAGCAGCATTGTAAACTCTACCCTTCAGGGAGAGAGCGACATCGCGTCAGTGCTACAGGTAGAGGAGATGAACAAAAGCATCGAGCTTTTGCTATACGGTTCGTGACCCCATGTTTAATCCCATGGGCACTAATATAGCTGCCCAGGTACTTGAATTCCTGAACGAGTTCCAGCTGATCACCACCGAAGGTCAGCTCAGGAGTAGGTCCCTGCCAATCTTGGAGAAGGGCTATGAATTTCGAGGGAGCAAAGCATAGCCCAAAACGATTGACAGCCAGTGCTAATCTGTACAGTGCTGCTTGACACGTTTGGGCGCTGTCACATATGAGGGCAATGTCGTCAGCATACTCCAAGTCAAGAAGTTGCTCACCAGGAAGCAGCTTCACAAGTTGTAAGTCGTGTCCAGCGAACGCTGTTTCCATGACCTTAATAGAGAAATTAAAGAGGAAAAGTGACAGCGGGAAACCTTGTCTCACACCGTCAGAGATATTGAAAGGTGGCGAAAGTTTGCCATAAACCCTCACTTACAGCGCTCTGATAATGTGTACGTATTTATCAGGCACAACATTCCTGAGCAGACATTCCCAAAAAGACATTGCTCCACCGAATCAAAGACACCTTTGATGTCTAGGAACACGACTACGGTGGGTCGCCAATAAGGGTGCAAAATTTGACGCAAAATAAAGATGTGGTCGATGTAGCTCCGATATTACGAAACCCGGCCTGCTCCTCGCGAATCTGACTCTAACGAGTACCAGTAAGTCTGTGGAGAACGACAGACGCAAGCAATTTAGAAGCAGTTGAGATCAGACTGATCCTTCTAGAATTGCCTCATTCCGAACGGGAGCCTCCCTTGAAAATTGGGACGATGACAGAGAGTCTGTCAGGAGAGTTTCTTGCTTCCAAGGTTTCACTAGTAATTCGTGTAAACCATCTACAAGAGCAAGTCCGCCGAATTTGAAGAGGGCTGGAGGAATTATAGCGGCTCCTGCGGCCTTATTCAATTTCAACAGTCTGATCTGACGTTCGATTTCTGTGCGTGAGGCGGACCCATGGGGGCGGCCCAGAAAGTATGGCGACCAATGGCCGGTGGAGAAGCTGACAACTCTGACCGATTGAACTGCTTCTCAAAGTGTTCGGCCCAACACCCCAAGCGTTTTGACAAGCTGTGGATCGCATGTCGCGTACGGTCTCCCTAACATCAGGGTTGTTGAATCAACTGCGCCCAGCTTGTCCTCTCGCGATCAGTTGCACTTATCCGGAGACGCTGATGCAGCACTCACAGGTCAAGCTGGTGTAGGTATCATTCTAAGCTCCAAGGCTGATCCATCGTTGGTTGACTGGATTCCGGTAAACAGCCGTTTAGTTGCAGTCTGTTTGACGACATCAGCTAAGGTTGATTCAGGAAGTAGTACAAAAATGCTGTTTGCTTGTAGTCTCCGCTTATGCTCCTACCGACTGCAGTTCTAATGTTGTCAAGGACACATTCTATCACGAACTGAACGCGCTACTACGCAGTGCTATCAGCTCAGACTACAGTACTTGCAGGGGATATAAACGCACAAGTAGGGCGTCTGAGCTCTTCAGAAGCTCAGCTGGGTGGTAATTATGAGCTAAATTCAGAACGAACTGACAACGGTGCGCGTCTTTTGCAACTCTGTGCGGAGCACCAGCTGTTGCTTAGTAGCACTGCTTTTAGACACAGTGGGCGCCAAAGTGCCACTTGGCGTCCTCCTGTAGCTGGTCAGCCATGGACCCGAATGGACCACATTGCCATAAAGTACAGGTGGCGTGGTTCCACCCTGGATTGCCGCTCGTACTGGAGTACCTGCGTCGACTCTGATCATGACTTTGTACGCTGTCCTTTCTCCATGAAGTTTATCGTGAGGCGCAACAAGCGTCTCCTTCGATTGGCAACTGAGTAATTGTCTCAGCCCACGGTCAGGAAAGCTTACCAAGACGCGCTGAGTACCGAACTTTCGCTGTCTTGTTCTGAAGACACTGAGATTTAGTAGAATAGGATCTTGGCCGTCATGCACGACGCAAGAGCATCTGCTTGTGGCACCAACAATCGTCACCGCAACAGTCACTGGATATCCGAGAGGTCGGTGAATCTGTTGGAATCCAGAAGAAACCTCCCGGCTGGCTCTGAGCACAATGTGATCAGACAGACAATTATGCACGAACTAAAGCGGAGCCTGCGTGCTGACAAGGAAGCCTGGTGGACTAGTCGGGCTCAAGAAATGGAGGAGGCAGGAGCAGTAGGCAATTACCGCAAGCTCTTCCAACTGATCCGTACCACTGGTACCAGGAAACCAGGCGTCAATGAGAAAGCCGGGAACAGCGCGGGAGCACTGACACACAATAAGGAGCGCGGTATGGATTGTTGGGCGGAGTACTTTCGAGAGCAGTTCAGTGATCCCCTTCTCCTGGATCTCGTCTTACTCAGGTGATGCAGGATGATACATGGACGGTTAGTTTAGAGGTTCGATCGGAGGCTGAGGTCCGAAACGTGTTCGTAGCACTCAATCGATTTTGTGCTGTTGGCCAGGATTCCAGCCTACCTGCGTCATGTAAGGATGGAGGTGAGATCTTCTGCAAAGTACTAACATCCCTGTTACAACATGTCTGGAAAGAAAAGACCGTAACGGCTAACTGAGGTGAATCGATTATAGTGGGAATATACAGGAATGGTAGTCGCATCAACTGTGCTAACCGCAGAGGTATGAGCCCAACATCAGTTGTGACAAAAGTACTGGCGTCAATTCTCGTTCGTCGCTTCAATACGAAACGGGGATCTTGGATTAAGGAAGAGCAGGCAGGTTTCCGCCCTGGACGGGGCTGGATAGATCATATATTCACGGAATATTAGGCTCTTGTTTGGTAATCAACCAAAAAGACATGAACTGAACATTCAATCAGCGACTCCTAATGAGCGCGACGCCCTGAATTCACCCTGCTGCCTTGCGGGTAGGTTATTTAACCAAAGGCTCGAAGTGGGGTCCCCTAAGTCACCCCTTGCTTCGATTTGGGCAGCCTAGTATCACGCCCTTTCACGAAACCATGAACTGTACTACAACGTACCCATCCGCTGCCGTTTCTGCTTCTTACACTAACGCGACTTCGTCACACACCAATTGTTTGTTCACTAACCATCCTTACATTCTATTACCCGATTCAAGCGTTCAAAAATCGGGCTGCAATTTCGTTTGCACCGCGAACCATGGAGTTCAACCTACGGTTCTCCTTCGACCCCGATCCTCGTTGCGTCTAGTGTGCTTTAACATTCGGACACTCATACAGATTGGACAGTAAGCCTGTCTAGTGCGCACCCTAGTGTCTCGATATCGACGTCTGCTGTCTTCTAGAAACCCGATTTCAAGACCTCAGCACTGTGCTTATATTGACAGCCCCACTGACCACGAAGCCAGATATCACCTGTGTCTTTCTGGAGATTCAGAAGCAGCCTCAGCGGGTTTGACTGGTGTAACTATAGCACTAAGTAGCAAAGCCGAGGCGGCACTACTGGAATGGTTCCCGATTAAAAGCTGACTATGTACAGTTCGACTTCGAGGTTCATGTAGAATCAACAAGCGCCGCGAGGAGAGACGCAATTTGTTTGTGATCTCTGTGTACGATCCAAATGTTTGAAGTAGTGGCACCGTCAAGGACAACTTCAATCGGGATCTACATCAGTCCTTGAATAATGCTAAAAAGTCGGAAGTCGTTGTCCTTGCTCGGGATTTCAATGCAAGGGTTGGCCGCCTGTTGCCATACGAACGCCACTTTGGTGGTCACCACGCGTTCGATGAGGACCGCTTCGATAATGGTGAAAGGCTTCTCACATTGCGCGAAGACAACCATCTGTTTCTCTCGATCATTAACTTCAGGCGTAGGAAGAAGCGTCCCGCAACGTGGTGGCCCCCTTCGCCAACACAACGTAGGCTCAAACTGATCACATTGCAATAAGCTTCAAATGGCGTAGCAGTGAGAGTGCAGGCCCTTTTGGCCCACCTTCCCTGACTCAGATCATGCACCGGTTTGCGCGAAACTCTGCATGTGTTTTGGGGGGACCCAAAAACGAAGCACCGCAAGAGTGATGTAAACAGATTAACTGATTCCTCTGTCCGGACCAGCTATCAGTCTTCACTGACATACGCACCCAATTGTCATCCACCGAAAGACATAGAGCAACACTGGACTTGTATACAGAAAGCTATGACCATCTACAGACAGTCAAGGTGCGACCTAGTTCGACGTCCCTTAAAGGCTTGGATCTCTGCTCGCTCTCGGGAGCTGTTCGACGCCGCAAGGATATCCCCACGGAATCAGGTTGCAACGAGCGGCGCCTTTCTACTAACCAGCTGCTCAAGCAAAGCCAACGCAAATTGCTGATGCTCTGGCCACCGCAGAGGATAAACAACCGTGCCCTATCTGCTGCATCGAGCAGGGTGGATAGGGGTTTGGATGCTACTGCTCAAGCCTTCCCGTCTTCTTATTCCCCATCTTACGCTTTTTCACTCTTACCGTCCCCTTCCAACTTCACTTATATCCCCCCAGTTTTCAACCCCCGATTCGTTGTTTTCCCCCAACATGCTTTGCTAGGCATTTATCTTCTAATTTCAACTCATCTGTGAACGCGGAGCGTCACTCCTCTCCTGTCGACAAGCCCATGTCCAACCAAGCGGTCCATTCCAGTTCATCGGCTTCCATTTGGAGCCCTCGATCCTCCTTCAGATTGGCATGCCTCAATGTACGCACACTGCTACAAATCGGTCAACAGGCAGCACTTGCCCGAACATTGGAGACCCTCTCGATCGATATTTGCTGCTTATCAGAGACCCGCCTGCAAGTCTCGAGCTCTGTGCTCACTCTGCGATCCCCTTCAGGTGACGCAAACAGTATTTTCTCAGTGCGCCTATCCGGTGACGATGCAGCTTCGAGCACCGGCCAACCTGGTGTTGGCATTGCCCTGAGTCCCCGGGCTGTAGCTGCTCTGGTTGATTGGATTCCAATCAGTAGCCGGTTATGTGCGGTCCGATTGGCTGGCTCGTTCAAAACTTTGAAGTCGCGCGGTCTATCAATCATCGCTGCCTATGCGCCCACAAACTGTAGCGATGATTCGGTAAAGAACGACTTCTACCACCAACTGACTCAGCTCCTTCGCCACAGAAGAAGCACGGACACTGTTGTGCTGGCGGGGGATATGAACGCACAAGTTGGAAAGTTGTCCACTGATAAAATGCATCTTGGCGGTCAGCACGGTGTAGGCTCTCGTAAGGATAACGGTGAGTGGTTACTTCATTTGTGTGAAGATACTCGCTTATTTCTTGCGAGCACTAATTTCCGACACAACATTCGCCGGAGGGTGACTTGGCGCCCACCAGCCTCGAACCAGCTATGGACGCAGATCGATCACATTGCCATCAGTTACCGCTGGAGAGGCTGCATCCAGAATTGTCGCTCGATTTGGAGCACATGTGTGGACACCGACCATGCACTTGTATGTGCTGACATGCGGATGCATTTTGGCGGACGCCCACAACGACGCTGTGAGCGCACTGACACCAGCCAACTGACAAAGCTAGCTGTTCTGAATGCGTATCGAAGTATGCTGACATGCGAGTTGAGTAATCGCTCACTGGAGACAATTGATGGTCATTGGTCACATGTTCGCCAGACCTTACTAGCAGCAGGAAAATCCTCATGTGGTATGTCTAATCGCCAACATGGACATTGGGTCTCTTCACAGTCTCTGGAACTTATAGATGCTCGCCGGCATATTCTGGCTGGAAACGAACACAATGAAACTCGCAAAGAGCTCCGGGCAAAACTCCGTGCTAGCCTGAAGAGGGACCGCGGATCCTGGTGGTCTCATCGTGCTTCAGAGATGGAAGTGGCCGCTGCCCTTTGTAACAATTGTAGGTTATTCCGGCTGATACGGGAATCGGGCAGCAGGAGACCTGATGTTAATGAAACTATACGTCACGAGCGTGGACAGCCTATCCACAATTTGCCGAAACGTTTAGAGCGTTGGGCTGAGCATTTTGAAAAGCAATTTAATCGGCCGGAATTGTTAGATTTCTCGCCGACCACCGATCGCCCCGCTCCGTGGGCTGTCCCTTTGGATCCACCCTCTTGCTCAGAAGTCAAACGTGATATCGGACTGTTGAAGTTGAACAAAGCCGCGGGACCAGATGATCTTCCTCCAGCCCTCTTCAAATTCGGAGGCTCTGCTCTTGTTGATGCTTTACATGAATTACTAGTGAAACTATGAGAGCAGGAGACTGTCCCAACCGACTGGAGCCGATCCGTTATTGTTCCCATCTTCAAAGGCGGCTCCCGCTCGGAATGCGGCAACCATAGAGGAATCAGTCTGATCTCCATCGCCTCCAAATTACTCGCCTCCATAATTCTTCACATTCTGACTGGCGCTTGTGAAAGCCAGATTCGTGTGGAGCAAGCCGGGTTTCGTCGTGGTCGTGGCTACATCGACCACATCTTCACCTTGCGTCAGTTGTTGGAGCACCGTCACACATATTGGCGGCCCACACTAGTCATGTTCCTCGACATCAAAGGCCTTCGATTCGGTTGATCGATGTGCCCTTTGGAATTGTTTACTCAGGGAAGGTGTGCCCGAGAAATATGTAAATATTATCCAAGCATTATATGCGGGTAGCCCGGGCAGAGTGAGAGCTTACGGCAACCTGTCGCCATCATTCAATAACTCCAGCGATGTGAGACAAGGATTTCCGCTGTCACCTTCATCTTCAACTTCACTCTTGACGAAGCCATGGAGTTTGCATTTACAGGACATGACTTGGAAGGTGTGGAGCTACTCCCAGGAGAACGACTTCTTGATTTGAAGTATGCTGACGACATTGCCCTCATCTGTGACAGCTCCCAGACGTGACAAGCCGCGCTGGACAGATTAGCACTGGCTGTTAGCCGCTTCGAGGTTTGCTTTTCACCATCGAAATGCAAAGCTTTCCTCCAAGACTGGTGTGGACCGCCTCCTACGCTGACCGTTGGTGGGGAACAGGTAGAAGTCGTTCAAAAATTCAACTACCTGGGAAGTTGTATCAGCGCCCTTGGGGTCGAAGACGAGATCACGAACCGTATAGCGAAAGCTCGAAGTGCTTTTGCTAACCTTCGCCACCTATGGCGGCGGCGCGACATCACTCTCGCCCTGAAGGGTAGAGTGTACAATGCAGCGGTACGTTCGACTCTACTGTACGGTTACGAAACCTGGCCCCTAAGATCGGCGGACATGAAGAGGCTAGTTACGTTCGACCATCGGTGCCTTCGCAGTTTGGCTCATATCTGGCGGGAACACCGCGTGAGTAACGAGCGTGTTCGACGCATTGTTTACGGCACAGGTAAAGGATCTGAACCGCTCAGCACCGTCATTTCCCGCACCAGGCTCCGATGGCTCGGCCACGTGTTACGCATGCCAGCCCACCGACTCCCTCGACGTGCGTTGTTTGCTCACCGGGGATGTGGGTGGAAGAAGAGGAGGGGTGGCCAATCGATGACTTGGTCCAGGGGAATGAAGTTTCTCACTTCGGAGCTAGCCTCGGTTGAAGCGTCACGGCTCCCTGGTTGGGGTCCAAAAGACGGTGAACACGTTTGGCTGGATACACTTCCTGACATGGCAAGGAGCCGACCTCAGTGGCGTTCATGCCGTGAGTTTCTTTGTCCCTCCCCATCCCTTTTAGCCTCCCCTCCATCTACGATCTCATTTCGTAGGGTAAAACAATAAATTTTTCTTTTTTGCCTAGTAGCTGACTGGTAGCTTACCGGAACGATGCCTATGCATTGCTGGTAGCTCAGGTGGCATGTAACTGTCGTATTTATTTTTCCTTTGTGTATTGTATTCTATGTGTGTATGTATGTATTTCCTTCATGTATTGCGGCACAATAGCGGAGGTGTTTTCCCACCTCTAGCTGACGTGTATAATGATGATGATGAAGACATGGTGGTCTGAGCGTGCTTTAGAGATGGAGAACGCTGCTATCTCTGGCAACACTCGCAACCTTTCTCAACTCATTCGCTCCACTGGCTTCAGGAAGCCTGGTGCAATTGAGGCGGATGAGTCGCCAAACACCAACCAACAGAGGCGTTCGGACCGCGGGGCTGAGCACTTTCACTCGCAATTTAACCGGTCTTCACCGTTTATCAGTACATGCAGCACACCGTGTTGTCCACCCTGGCTCATACTGAATAGGCTGCGCTGACTTGGGCACGTACTAGGTACGCCCGGTCACTGCTTACCTAGGAAGGTTTTGTTTAGTCTGTCAGATGTGGGGTAGCGCTAGGCTCGAGGTGGACAAAAGTTAAGTTGGCAGTGGGAAATGAAGTCATTGACGACCAAACTCAGTGCCGTTGGTCCGTCTCTCCTTCCAAGCTGGAGTCCACGTGACTCGCCTTGTGCTTAGCTCTAGAGTTTACAGGGCATGGCTCGCAGTCGACCCCAGTGGCGTGTCTGCTGTTGTCTCTTTGTCGGAATGCCTCTAAAATGTCTTTGACGCTGTTCCCTGCGGGGTAAAACCTGATTATGACGCGAGACAGTGTAAGCCGCAAGGAAGCAGTTTCGCCGATGACGCCTTATCTTTGTACGGTATTCAGCTGTTTGTGACGGTATGCCGTTGACAAGATGTAAGCGCCTTGAACTGGAATGTCTCCTTAGATCATTAATAATATTTCCACAAGTACCTCTCTTCCTCTTATTATTCTTCGTTCGTAGGTCACCAAGGTTGTGACAGCGAAGCATCTGATGAAATGGCTGACATACTGCTGTTGTTGATAATGATAGTGAGGTCTCCTGTTGCCTGTTTCCCGTATCAGACAGAATAAGTTACAATGGTTACTAATGGCAGCGGCAGTTTCCATCTCCGATGCATGATGAGAACACCAGATTTCGCGGTCTATATTTAAGCTAGAACACAGTTTTGTCCCGAGATTTTTGCGAGTTTTATTACGTTCGCTTCCAGCCGGAACATGTCGGCGAGCATCCTGAAGTTCCAGAGACTGTATAGAGACCTAATGTTTTGGTTAGCAACTGGATTTGCCACATGAAGACACGCCTGCTGCTGATAATGTCTGGCGAGTATGCGACCAGTGAGCTTCAACGGTGCTCAGTGAGCGCTTACTCAGCCCGGATGCCAGCGTACTTTGATACGCATACAAAACATCCGACCTCACCAGTTGATTGGTGTCTATGCGCAAACAGCGAGGTTGCAGACGTCCGCGGAAACACATCCGATGATCCGCACACACAAGAGCGTGATCGGAGTCCACGCTAGTGCTCCAAATCGAGCGACAGTTTTGGACGCAGCCTCTCCAGCGGTATCTGATCGCGATGTGATCGATTTGCGTCCATGGCTGGTGGGCGCTAAGTCGCTCTCCCGCGGGCGCTGTGTCGAAAATTAGTGCTCACGAGAGACGAGCATCGTCACACAGGTGTAACGCCCGCTAACCGTTATCATTACGAGAGCCTGCACCATGTTGGCCGCCCAGATGCAGCTCATCAGGTGACAATTTTCCGACTTTGGCGTTCAGATCATCAGCAAGCACCACGGTATCCGTCGTTTCTCTGTAACGGAGGAGCGCGTGCAGTTAGTGAGAGAATTTATCTTTCAAGGAACGAGTGCTGCAGGTTGTGGGCGGGAGTCGGTGAACGATTACTCAGTTGGTACGGCTTTCGTGTGGTTGGTTACCAAACAAGGACCCAATCTGACCCATAATTTCAACATCAGACTACTGTCATACAATGTTCCAGCAGAGTGAAGCAAGGAACAGTGAGTTTATTTAGTAACGAGTCGCATCAGCCAGGTTACAAAAGGTTGTCTAACAGACACGTCAAGAGAGCAGTTGCGAATAAAGTTCGTTTCGATAAATCTCGTCAGGCGAGTACACTTAAGAAGCAGATAATCAGAACTTACAAGAAGCTATTACTAAGTATGCACAAGTATAAGGATTTCAGACGATAGGCGCCTAAGTATACCAAGTAATAGCAGACTCGAACAAATCCCGATGGATCGGTGGCCAGAGTAGAATTAACGCTTGCAGGAGTGCTCTCTGTTTACACAATGCCGGTTGTAAGTCTCTGATAGCAAGGGCTTCAACTATAGCCAGACAGCGGCTTTCGAGATCTTTTGAGCATCGCTTCGGGGCAACAAGGAGAACCTTAAATGAGTCTTTAATCCGGCATTGATGTCCAGTGTTGAGCAGGTATTCACAGCTAGAAAAATGAACACCTAACTGGATTCCGTGCTGTAAGGAAGCAAAGTAATGCTGTGTTACACGTTCTGATAGACGCCAGATGGCGTGCCCGATGTAACTGGGATGACAGATGCAGGTGAACTGATATAGTACAAAGGATTCGGAGTCAACCGGTAGTCTATCTTTGTGATGTGGCATGGTGAGGGGAGATGTTTCGGCAACAACATGGACTCGAGCAGCCGGACACGTCTTGTTCAGCGTAGAAGATAGTCTTCTGGTAAGTAGGTTGAAGGGATATCCCCTCTGAAGAAAACTGACAGAGGTCCTTTCTACTGGCTGTGAGCAAAGATTCAGGGTCCTGACTACGGAGTGTTTCTTGATAAACGCGATAGGGTAACCATTGATATGTACAGTCCTATGAATGAAGAGTTTCTAATGCTAGTGTTTCTGGGCTACAAATTTTTGTTACCCGATAGTACAAACAACGCACAAAATTCCTTTTATAATTCACAGGAACGAAGCTGAGAGAATGGGTATATTGGCTAACTGAAGTTTTTTCCGTATACCCTTCTATCAAGCCACCCATCGTTACGTCGTCGTAACAGAACGATTAGAAAAGTCAATGCACCGCCGTTCTCCGTCTCGCAAGTGAAGTTCAATGATGAGTGCGCACGGTTAAACTTGTTCAATAGGTGAAAAGGATTGAAATTGCAGTTACAAACGATAAACGTGTCTATGTATCCCAAGATCTACTGGAAATAGTTGAGGCAATCTCACATGCGCCCCACCAGTAAGCATTAAAAACCACATGCGTAAAACTTGTTGGAAGAGATGCAGTCAAATGTTCCTGAGTTAGAAAGACTTTGTTCAGGCTATTATTTAGCCGTGGAAGACCTCAACTCCGAGGAAAGAGACTCATTTCCTGCATGATATGTACAGTAAAGCTGACGAACGAAAGTATGCTAAACTATTGAAAAGTTTGAAACGGAATATACCCGAAGCGAAATTTCCTTTATACCCAGAACGATACGTACGCAATTTTTCCAGGGTGTACTTAGACAAATTGCAAATGGAAGCTATCGCTGGGTACAAAATTTGTGAATCATGAAGGAGCTGCATGTAGAGGTCCATGTTGAAAATTTGCTGCATCAGCTAACTGATTTGAAACCTACCTCTTCCGTCGTCTACGACACGTTAGTAAAGAGTGATTTAACGTCAAAGGAGAGTATCATTTTCGCCTTCACATTCAACTTTTTTACTCACTCAAAAATTCAAACGTATCCATCACAATGTGGGCAGACGATTTCTTGTGGAGTGGTTAGCATAGTCCAACGCGCTTTTTTGCCACCGCGTGTACGGCGGAGCCAGACATGTCGATAATCGGATGTAGTGGAGTGGTCCTCATGAGCAAAAAGTTTACCAGGCGAGAACGCACCACTTCCTGAAACACTGTCGCCGGATAATGCGCTGGAGCGGGATAAACCCGGACGACACAGCTGGTATCATGTGAAGGTTGTTTGGTGACCCAGAGTGAGAAAGGTCTTGAAACGTCCTAGATCCTGATGTATTGCATAATGCACTATAAAAGTCTGTGATCGGCCGCGTGGTACAATCTGAGGTGTGCACAAAATGCGTTGATTGCAGGCAACAAAGAATGGTTGCTAGTTTCATGCATGAAATGAAATGTGTCAGCTTATACGCCGTAACGGCGTTTCGCTGCCGCGCGACCACCACCAGTCGCGCGCGGGCTGAGTATACCGCGAGGACGCCCACCCCTACGCGCATGTGTGTTTGCAAATGATGAGAGCAAAGAGGATGGTGGATCGTAACCATCACTGTATAGGGAGATAAGCGATTAGGCCCTTCACATTATGCCTACCAGAGTTCAAATGAGAAAAAGCAGAAAAAGTGCTAGTAACAAATGCCGACTTACTTGTCCCATAAGCGACGAGCATAAGCGGGCAGATAGGCATTTGTACAGTTGGGCCTGAACTTCGGGCTCAAAGTTGACCAGCTCACAATAGCCTCCGCGCAGCCCGCATCTGCAGAACAATTGGAAGCCAAGGATGGCGCAAAACAGATATTGAGCATGAGTGGTGGAGTAGAACATGTACGTCGAAAATGCAGCAGAAACAAGGTAGCGGCCAGGCGTAATGAGTGAAAACTGGCTAAACCCTCAGTCGACTTAAGTAAGTATACCGAAGGCTGGAGCTAAGATGCAGAATTGCCCCGGTACGGGTGAATACCTAGAGCTATTGGAAGCGGCTGTTCGAGGAAGTTGTGTCTGTGGCATGCATGTGCAAAAGTGAATGCTTACAGGGAGGAAGAGCGTTGCACGTTGAATTATGAGCTCCTCTGCAAGTGATGACATGCGAAATCTCTCATGTCGAGTAAGTTTCTCTGCTGTGATCCTTTTTACATGAAAAACCACTGGTAGCCTATGGAAATTCCATACCAGAACTGCATGTTAGGCACTGGGCGGGGCCTTTAAATAGGCCGCCGGTTATCGTTTTTACAATATCGCTATGTATACATTAGTTGTTTCGGAACAGTGCAACACTGCCCCTTTTCAAACTATTGCTAAGATCACCACCGTCATCCTTTGCTTACTTTTTGAGAAAAACTCGAGATACTGCGCACTTGAAGATGGACCGACCCGATTGGAAATCTAGCTTGCAGCGCTGGTTTATCAAGAGAATGCAGCTTCAAAGTATTCTGTCCAGAAATGTTTTATTGTCGCTCGTTTATACCGACCGCTTATTCAAGTGACATGCCTACAAAGTGTCCTTTTCCATTCATACAGATTTTCAGTTTCGATAATGTAATTTTAGCCCATCTGTAGTCTATATTGTAAAGTGCTGAAAATGTACCGGTCTGGATACATAAAACTCCTTTTGACTTGACTTAATTGTGACTTCATAGAGCAGACAAAGTGTTATGCCTACTGGTTCAAAAAAGTGACTGACTCACAGGCACGAAATCACCCGATCAGACGCGAGCAAGTCTTAGAAAGAGCGGTGGGGATAACTTGTACAATCACACTTACTAAACTGACCGTTGGTGAGATGACCAGCGCAGCGCAACGTAACGCAGATGCTCCATCACCTATCAATGGTGTCAAACCCAAGTGCATTGGCCTAGTAGTCACAAAAACTTTCCAAGTTGAATGTTGCAGGCAACCGATCGAAGAGACGCATTCAACACTATGGGAAACGTAAAACATTCTTGCATCGATGTTTGAGCCGGTATTGTGCAAACTGCAAACAGAAATTCTGTACCAGTACGTACGCGCAACACTGCACATTCAACGATGGATTCGCAATTGATCAGTATTGCCAGTTTACACATTCAGATGGATAGTCGTTTTAGGGGATAACCTATGTGTTATATCTGCAGTTGACGGGACCTAGAGACGTCAACGAATGATACGGTACATTGACCAACCGCCAACTAAACACGACGCGGGAAAAACAGTTAACGATGAAGAGTGAGAAAGTAGGGTGTGTCAGACAGGTCCCGGCGCGTGATGGGCGGTTTCAACCAGATGGGTCACAAATAAGTTAATGCGGATAAGTATATTTCATGGCCGATGACATGCGGTAGCGTTGAATGTGTTGGCACAAGATCGACTGTTACATCATTATACGACATGCAATACGGATAGCAGACAAGCCGTCATCATCAAATGTGCCACCCCATAATGATAGCAGCTCGGGAGTGTGGAGTATGGTAAGGGGTCGGCCACCGAGAATACAATGGGTGTATATAGTTCGATTACAGAGAGGAGCATCTGTGTTCTTCACTTACTCGCCCATGTAACCCTTGCTGCAAGACATAAAGGAAGCCAGTTGAACTTCTTTGGCGATCTTCCCGCCCATATCGTGTAAAGCCCGTTTGAAAGATACAAACTGGCGGTCGTCGGTGTAGATGTTATGCTGGTAGACCTCATCCGCCAGAACAACAAGACTGTGTCGATGGGCAAATTCCAAGACCCGGTTGATAGTGGGAACACTGAGTAGCTGGCCTGTTGGGTTACCTGGATTGATCACGACCAGCGCACGTGGTACACATTTCCCTCGATTTTCTTCCAACACTTTTTCCATTTGATCCACATTCAAACTCCAACCGTCAGACTCGTCAAGGTAATAGCCAATCTACCATGGCAGAGAGAGTGAAGACATATGACCCGAGAGACAACAAGTGGTTTCGCATTGAGCGGAAAGTCAAGATGCTCTGAAATCACACAGCGCCAATCGAAAATATAGCATGACAATATGAAAGACGTGGGCTGTGGTGCGATTGTAGCAGCACTGATTGGTCCCAGAATAAACAAATGATACAAGCTCTCGTAGCAAGAAGGAGGATAACACAGTGCTCGCCTAATCAGTTTGAGCATGTGTGTTGTTGAATAACCAATACTGCTAGGGCGAATGCCGTACGATTCAAATGTCCCCGCGTCTTGACCATGCTAAGTTGAGCGGATTTAGTCACAATGGAGACAACCGTTGTAACTCGGGTAACGCATCAAGAAGAGAATGATTGAAAAACACCGATATTCACGAGGGAATTCCCTTATCGATACCAGTAGCAGAACGATCAATCGAGGTTAAACGTGGTCTCCAAACAAAGGCTCGGTGTCGAAATGACAAAATACCCTGCTGATGTGGAGAGGGGACTAGAATGTCAATTCAGTCCGTATGTCCATACAATATTTACAGCGTTCGCCACTAAACATTTAAAAAATAAAAAATACGTGACCAAAGGCGGATGCAATAGCAATGCACGAAAAATGATGAGGTTGTTCGTTTCGATCAGAAAATTCGATACAACTAGCTCGGCAAAACAAGTACTAAGCGCGATTCGAGCATAGAGTAGATAGCAGTAGATTGTTCGGTTGCCGAGTGCCGGAACACCTGGGCATTCATGTTGCCAGAATAGGGCATGCCATACGTTCTCCTAGCGTTACGGATATGGGGCGACACCCGGTGACGATGGAGTTCACAATCAACAGTTTCAGAGTTGCAGTCAACGGAAACGTGCACCGAAACAATGGGAAGGCATCGCATGTTCTGCTGACGGAGGGGCGAACCTGAGCTGTGAATACGCGGCTATCCGTACGGATCCATTCGACAAGGTTGGCTTTCCGAATTGCGTATTTTTGATGTTCGCTGGTTGGTTGGTTCGGAGTTATCCCATTCCAGCACATGGTTCGGCAACAGTGTACCAGGACGTGTTGGGTCATCACCTGGTAAGCGTCCTCCCACAGTAAAACCACATGCCTGTTTGACAACACTGTGAAATGGCAGATTTCACCGCCACTATTTAGTCACTGCCCCTTGTCTCACCTTGGTGAGGTATTGCACCCAAAAGATGAAGCGTGGTGTACTGAGTCCCAGTTTGGCAATTCACCAAATAAAAAAGTACGCACTGAAATGTCAGCCACCGGCTCCCAGTGGGGGCGACTACATGATTTCGTTCCGCTGTTTTGGAGGCAGGATAATCAGCCAAAAGCAAGGGGTGGTGTCCCCTAAGTCAACTGTCTACTTCTGCTAGCGTAACCGGGCAATGTTCAGTCATCTGAAGCAACCATGAAGTTTTCAGTGTTGCGCTCGGTTTTCTTTCAGGGACAGTTGTTTACCTATGATTTCTATGCTTTTGACGAATCCATATCGATTTGTCAAAAGCATAGAAATCATAGGTAAACAGCTGTCCCTGAAAGCATGGATTGATGCTACGTACATCATGCATCTTCACCGCAGTTGAGCTACACAGATCCATACTTAAACTAGACCTTCTTAACCTGGATAAAAGTATTCCATTTGATTTGCTTTGCTCAGTTCTGTCATTCTGCTGCATATCCCATGCCAACTTTACGTGTTTATTTTCCTTCAAATGATGTATTGGTTGTTTGATATCCCCATGTGGCTGCGTTTGATGTGCATGTTGACAAGGTCCCGGACCTTTATAACATCTACCTCTTCGATTACTGGCTCCAGGAGACTGCTACTCGTTGCTGGGGGGACTGGGTACACGGTCCTCGTAGCTGTGCTAGGCTGAAAGAGTGGTTCCATCCAGTGTGGAGCGGACAACGACCCAGCCACGGCCTTTGGTATGTCTGATAGGCACGATTCCCAAATTAGACAGACAGGAATGCTGCTGCTGCTGTGCATGTTGGGGTAGTATGGGCCGGCTCCGTTGATGAAACGTGGCCCCAATCGACAAGCCTCATTATTCCTTGAGGGTTTACATTGGATAAGTGGTGTGCGGATAGAGCTGTGGGTGTTGCAGCGTGAGCCATTCATCGTCCATTTGTAGGTGCAGGTGTTCTGTGGCTGTCCTATGGAGGTCACATTGAAAGGCAGATCCTGAACCGGATGCCGCCAACCAAGCACAGGAGGACGATATGGGAGTGGATGAGATTGGTCAACGCACATTTTGTATGTTGGAACGAAGTCACTTTCCAGGGTACACTTTTAATGCTGAATTGAACTGAAATTCATTTTATGCTCTAGCAGCTCTAGTTTTGAACATACAGCCTAACCCTCCCATTTACAACAATTAGCACGCCACTAACGTGAATGACATAAATCCAAGAAGTAACAGGCCATATAACAATATGTATAACAGCGTATATATATATATATGTGTGTGTGTGTGTGTGTGTGTGTGTGTTTAACAACAGTGACGTGGCAGGTGGGACTCGTCACTGACAAAAGTCAATGCCTCCTGCCTTTCCAGAGGATATTACCCCATTCGCGAAAGTCAGGCACTTCGAAGATGTCATTTGATCGCTTCCTATGCCGGCGAATTCACCGAACAAACCCACATGTTCAGAATAACGGCAACAAATGCACACAACACGATTGCTTGGCGGCATCCGGTTTCGGATTTGTCTGTCACTGCGACCAGCCACAGGACGCCTGCGCCTACAGAGGGACCATGGGTGGCTTGCGCTGCACCACCCACAGCTCCATCCACACACACCATATCCAGTGTAAATCCGAAGGAATAAGACCGGGAGGCATGCGGATGGGAACCACGTTTCATCAACGGAGCTGGCCCACACTCCTTCACAGACAAACACAAGCACGCTGTATTTGGGAATCAAGCGCACACAAGGCGGTGGCTGGACCGTAGCCCGCTCCACACTCAGTGCATGGAACCACTCTTCGAGCCTAGCACGACTACAAGGACCGTGCACCCCGTCCCCTCCAGCAACGACCAACTGTCTCTTGGAGCCAGTATGAACGAGCTAGCGAGTAATAGGCATCTTGTCAACATGCACATCAAGCGCAGCCACATCGGGGATGTCAAACAACAGGCAATCATTTGAAATGACATTATAAAATGAAATATATCTGTTAAGGCATACAGCTATGTCGACGTAACTTTTCGCTAAATTAGCATATGTAGTAAGATGGTTAGCAAGATACCCAGAAAATGCTACAAACGTAATAAAGTTAACGAAGATAACCACAAGTGGCGTAAGCAACGTATGCAAGTTAACAGCAGATTATTCGAGTAAACAGAACAAACCAAATAAAAGGGGGTGACATTTATCCAGCTTAAAAGGTCCTAGTTTAAGGGTGTGCTGGTTTAGCCAACATGATTACTTATACACATACATACATGCATAAAACATAAATCCAGTAGGTATTAGTTAACTTGTAACATTTGTGTACAAGTACCGAGCATACGCGTTTGTATTATTATAGTCCGGCCTTTTTAGGCGTGTCTTGCACCGTCGAGAATAAAACATCCGCGTACATTTCGCACCTTTACTGCAGCAACTTTAATATCAATGTTGAGGTGTTAGTTAGTAAAATCAGTGAAATGAATGAGTTATGTAACATCTCAAAACTGGAGCTGATGCAAATAAACAGACGTGATATTTAGAATCAGTGCACCAAAGGGTAAGGTATCTTAATACCCGATGCGATGTACCAATAGTTCGACTTTTCGCATAGCTTATTCCGGTTGGTCAGTTCAAGTACACAAACGATAGCTTAGTTTAAGGCCAATAATTGACCTATTTAAGAGTATGTGCAGCTCACAGAAGACGAACTAGGGAGACTCCTGGTCTCGTCGCGATACGACGGCGATGCACTTAGTGGCATACCGTTAAGTGGGGATGGCTGCGAAGATCATGCGTCCAGCATACTTATGTGCACTGGATCACACTGTGCGGCGCGGGAAGTTCACGATATAATAGTGAGCGCAAACAACCCATATGTGAGGATCCTCCCGACTGATACAACACATGTCACGTGAGCTCTGGTAATATAGGCTATCGTACACAAATACCCTGTAGGTCCATCTAGTCGTAAACAGAACGGTATTGGTATCCTGAAGCCATTTAGAAACGCTATTAGCTGTGGAGAGGATCAAAAAGTTTAATAAAAATGCTCGAAATGGATTGCAAGGCAAATATGAGTACAGACTTCAGCAAAAAAGCTGGATGTTCAAGTCTTGACCATCACTCATTAGATCCAGATGTCACAATCGCCATCTAAGTAGTGACGACTAGGGCTTATCAAGGAAGTTGTTGCCGTAAGTGCAGGAGCAGTTGGTAGCGCTTTCAGTTCAAGAAACCCGTTTCCAAGATTATTTGATGTAACTGGGAGTAACCCACGTTACTATGTCGGTGAAGAAGTATTTGCCAAGTTTCGGGGGGAGCGGTAAAGCATTTTCGGATGTATGGGCCACCTAAAGAAAACTGAACAATTTCCATGTTCCTTAGCGTACTCTCAAATGCTTGCGGTAGTCAGTGTTTGGTGCTTCAGAGCTATAGAGAAAGAGCGACACAACTGCACTGGAGGTTACAGATGAGGTCGACAGTTAGATTTAGAGAAGTAAAACCGAATGGAGCAAGGTTAAAGCTCACAGAGAAAAGATTTAAGAAGGCGATACAACACCACAAACGGCTAGAAATGTCGGCCACCCATACGGATATGGCCCTCAAACATACGGAAAACAAGACGTATTTATCTCAGAAGCCAGGAAAGTGCTGCGGACTTTCTTCCGCATAAAGCTAGCCCAAGAGAAATATTTCGAATGTAAGAAAAATAAACTGCAAACAAGGTGCTCTTTTATAAACACTTGACATCGGTAACCAAAACAAGCGGACAGACTCACTTGATGCGCATTATACTCCGCGTTGGTAGCCGAGTAAAGTGGATACTGAGGTATAGGGACCATTATACCAGCCCTTTCATTCCCACTTCGTCCAGTGGACACAAGCTGCAGTATATACTTTAAAGTGAAAAAAACACATTTAGTACAATCAGGCACATAAAGGGTTCGATAAACTTATCATAGTTGCTAGGAACAAGGCTAGATAATAACAGAAAAGGAAGTAGATTGCAATGTGTATGATTCATGGCACTTCAACCCCAAGAAACGAACAATGGAACAAAGAAAGGGAGAGTGAAGCAGAGCCAAGCAGAAGCTGGCACAACGGCCTGACGTTCCCAAGCTGTTACGCATAATCATTACCATTATCATCGACAGTAGTACATGGGTGAATTGAACAGATACCACACTGTCATGCAACCATGAATATCTAGACTAGGACTTAACAAGAGGATGAGACGATGGATCTACAGAATAGCCGCATGGTCCGACCAGTACCTGCATTTTTCCAGCTTTCCACCAATGCGGTACAAACGGACGTTGGTAAAGACCTTATTTAGTCGTGCCACACGAATATGTCCAACCGATTGCCTGGCCGACAAAATGGAACTGATTACTAGTACACTAATTGCAAAGAGCCAACCTCGTAGGTTTATCGAAAAGCATAGTTAAACCAGCCGAACTAAAGAGCCAGTGCGAACCGTGTGTAAAAAGAACATATTCTTAGAGTTCCCATTTAAGAGTGACATTGCCACAAGGAGACGACTAACCGCGGCTGCTAAAGTAAACATTATCGACCGAACCCACAAGTTACCGCCGCATCCACTGTAGCGAACTCAGCTTATCGGGGCCAACTCCCACTGTGTACCAATTCGTAGATAACTTCGGAGCTAGTTACACAGGGAGAACTGATAGGACCTTCAGTACCGGATGAAGGAGCACGTTCCGAAGTGCCTCCAACACGAGCTGGCTTGACAGGTATGCCCAGCTCAGACTACGCATTCACACAGGCCGCCAGCATTTTCGATCGGCAGGCACTTATCGATCTCAGGTCACCCGATAGAGGTCAGCAAATCGTTCAAAGTTATGCTGAGGTATGCCAATTCCCCTCTTCGTTTCGCTGAGGCTGTTGCGATAAACAGGAGCTTTGTGTTCAAAAGCAACTATCGGTCAGTTCCAGTTTGCCTTGGACACAGGAAGGTGATTCTCATGGTTCTTTTTGTTTACTTGCAAGTTTGCATCACTTGAGTTGTAGTTGACTTCCAGTTATCGTTTTCGACACTGAAGAGATGATATGAAATGCAGGCACCTGCCTATCTTCGTCTTCTCACTGTGATTTTAAAATCGAAATGACGTGAGAGGTTCCGGGGTAAGGCGAAACACCTTGCCGACAACATACGTACGCAAGTATCAGGATATGATGTGTAAGGTTGAACAGTTGGGTCTGAGCTTGGCCCGTAACATGGCGCAGAAGGTTGCTCGGATAAAAAGATCGTGGAGATCTACGAAGCTTAAAAGTAAGAGGCAGTGTAATTGAGTTGCGAAAACTCCGTAACTGCTTAATACATATGCGAATCGGAACACAGGCCTGGTAGAGCGACTATACAATCTAATCACTCTTCTCTGTGTTACAGTCGATAAACATAATCGAAAGAATAGTTCGTCGACTTAGTCTCAAGCAATACCGCAAAACGTGTTGGACAGAGCTGTCTACCTACTTCAACAAAAAGGGCTCAGAAATGAGTGAAAAACGAGTGGCGATGAAGAAGTGTTGCGAAAATTCTTTGGTGAGCTTACGTACCTTGACAGCTTCACTAGCACCGGTTGACAGAAATATATCATGCTCATTAGCCGGAATGCCATCACGCTTTTCTATATACCGTGCCGCATCTTGGCGAACTACCTGCACACCTGTGGATTGACTGTAAACACCTGAAAATGACCGACAGGTGGAACAGATTGAAGACATGGCCCGCAACCGAAATCAGTGGAAGAATTGTGTGCAGAATTGTATTGATTCACATGTTTAGTACGACCAACATTGGAAATGACAAAAAAGAGAAAAAGTGGCATGTGCAAAACAAACTAAAAATGATTTGTTCTACTTTTGTCAAAACGTTCCTTTTTTCCTGCGGCATAGTAGCTGAAGTGTGTTATTCACCTTCAACTAGTATGCCACGATGATTTTGATGCAGTGACTTCCCCTTATCTGCTAATCTCCATGGATTTGTTGGCTTTATGTGTAGTTGCTAGACTGTTGATATTAAATACATACATAAGATTAAGGGGCTTCGAAGTTTAGTGACAGTATGATGAAGATGAATTCAGACGTGCGTCTATCTAAACAAAGCCTAGAACTGTGCGCAAACTAGAACGGGTGACACGGTAAAGCTAAGTGAAAAATTTATGAGGGACACAAAGCGATCGCTTCCAGACCTAGCTACCAATTAGGCTTCGGTGTTAACAAGATAGTGGGAGTGGCGTGTTGCTCGAAACGTGGCCTACATCCATGCACTTAGTCAAGCACGTCACCGATATTGTTTACGCATAGACTACAACCTAGCTTTCACCTCGGGGTGTTAAGCAACTAAAAGCCAGGTTCCATGGATAGAATGTCGTGCTAGCAGAAAAAATTCAAGGGTGAACAAAAACAGCTGCAAGTTCATTGCATTTGAACAGCTGTGATCCGAGCACCGACGTGCGATGGATCGAAAGAATAGCAATACGTAATAACGCCAAGAAAGTGGGATCGAATGCAAATAGAATGTAAAGAAAATGGAACCAAGGAAGTGCATTAAATTAATAAAAATGGAACAAAAATTAGCAACCAGATGGAAGAAACCGAATGCAGGAACGCCACTCACTGCGTGACTGCATCATGTCTGATACGGTACCCAACCATTGGCGTGGACTATCCCGAGGCCCTCATCGAGGAAGACGAAACGCACCATTCTGCTCAACTCTCTGTCAGTTTTTTCAGGCTTCTATGCCACGTCATGGACTGGCAACCTCGAGGTTTCGCCCAATTTAGTGAAGCCAGGGCGTAAAATGCACTCCGAGGAAGCCGAACAACCAGCATGCGGAAGACATGGGCTAGTTAACATAAGTGATTAAGAGTCAGGAAACACTCGAGTGATGAACCAGAAGAGTTCCTCAGAAAAATTAAATGCCGGACCTCAGCATTGCTAACCCGGTGATCCCACCAGACGTGGGCAATATTCCGCGAGTACCGGTGGTCAAACACAGTCCAGCGTTTAATATCCTTGCTGCGAACTGACCAACTCTGATCTATCCAGTAAAACTGGGCTAACCGTAGCATTAAACATTTTATCTTTCACTGACAAGCTGATATCCCGCAGTCTCAATAAATGGTTGAATCTCCGAAAAACCACGCGGGCGTTGCTGATATATGAAGTAGTTTTCTTAGTGATGTCAGCACTAGAGGTGACACAACGCCAAGGAAAGTGAACCGGTTCACCACTTTCAGTGGCTGTTCCGTGATAGCTAGAACCGGAGGTGTGTCGATCCAGTCCTAGAACAATATTTTGCACTTTGACAGTGTAAAGCACATGCTGAAGCGTGCAGCGCTACGTGTCAGTCCGTCAAGTGGTGTTTGCATAGCCACTGCGTCCGACCCAAGAAGAGCTATGTCGTCCGCATACTCCAGGTGCGTCAGTCGGTCACCTGGCAAAACTTCCACCCCGGTAGAGTCTGAAAGAATGGAGTCACTCATGATTATTTCTATAACAAAATCGAAAAGAAAAGGAGATATAGGACGATCCTGGTGAATCTCACTTGTCGTAAGAAACTCAGGAGGCAGGATAACTGCAAACACCAAGTTAACACAAAAGACAGAGGAAGAACAAGAGGAAAACATGGTTAACCACCAAATGTTAGTAGCTTGAAGTTGTGTGTATGAACGCCCCTTAGTTGGCGGTTCAGCTAGCCTGACGAAAACGTGTGACCAATCTGGCCCGACTCATTAATCTAACCTTACCGAGTGGACAAAATGATGCATTAGCTAACCAAACGCGTCAACGGCAAACAACGCATGTCGGAGTGGATGGTGAGCCGATGTGCGAAGAACATGGTCTACCGAAGGTACCCGGCTTGTGGTCAAACGACATTACGGTGAGGTTCCGCAATGTTACTTGTCAAACACCAGCCAATGTAAATCAGCATCAATCGATCAATGCTCACACCGGATATGGACAATACATCAAAGGGGTTGGCTGTCAAACAGTCAACCTCTTAATAACCTCAGAGTCCAAGTCAAGTCGAGTCAAAATAACCTTTATGAACACAAATAGGTTCATTTTCAGCATTTACACCACCATTGCGGGCACCCGGATGATAATATTAACATACATGCTTGGGTAGAAAAGTGAAAAAAGCAAAACCGTTACTCCAACAAGTGTTCGCGCAGCATGTTAGCAACTTTTGCTGTCAACAAGCAAACGTGAGAGATAAGGCAAAACAGTATTATGATAATCACTCTTCGAGCCTAGCACGACCACAAGGACCGTGCACCCCGTCCCCTCCAGGAACGACCAACTATCTCCTGTAGCCAGATGGACGAGGTAGTGGGTAATAGACAGGTAGGCACCTTGTCAACATGCACAGCAAGCGCTGCCACACCTGGGATGTCAAACGACAGCAAATCACTCGAAATGCCGATGTCGAATAAACGCATATGAAGACATAAATACTCGTTAAATAAGCATATGGAAGAAATTGGTCATAAGTGAATCCGCGATAAGTACAAAATGTCCGAAAGTCATTCAAAAAATACCACTTGATACAATTACGCAAGTTTACCACAATTAGCATGAGCGACGTGTGCAAGTTAGGAGAAGGTTATCAGGTACGCAGAACAAACTAAATAAAGTGGAATGAATTTTATCCACATTAAAAAGACCTAGTTTATGTGTAAGTTGGTTTCGCCCAACTGCGGTGAAGGAGCATCATGAATGCAACATCAGCCTCGGCATGGGGCACACATACATACATGGTTGGCAGCATCCGGTTTAGGATTGGCCTGTCACTGTGGTTAGCCACAGACATCATACTAGCTCTCTAACACCCTAGTTGACATTTGTCTGGATTGAAACAATCTCCAGGCCATTTCCTTTGTAACTTGGCTAAATGTGCAGCCTCGAGATCGATTGCGTTATGACATTTTCCAGGGACAGGGTCTCTTGGCTGTATCTCCACTGCTCTTGGTTGTGGGCGGTCGTTTCGCGCTCATCACGGCCTCCCGCCTCGGGAATACCGTGTACAAGTATGGTCCTTGCCACGGATTCCTTTCGGTGTTCTTCCAAGTCGTGTTTCGCCTGTTAGCGTTCGCTCCACGGAATATCTGGAAAAATGCGGATGGAAAATGACCCATTCCGAAGGCGTAGTGTCGATAACAGGATAGCTTCTGCTGCACCAGCGGAAGTCAATAAAACACGGAGAGTTCTCGGTTCATCATAGTGCTGTGAGATTGGGTGCCGAGTGATCCGTGTCAATTTGGCGGAATTAACTACAACACCCATGATGTCCCATATGGAGTTCCACTGGTTCACATCATCGAGTTGCTTTCTTTTAAGGAATTTAACGTTGACTCTGGTATGTTGGTACAGATTACCAATGGTACGCTATGTGAAGCTCGGATTGGTGTCAACCCCCCAGCTGGTCTGCATACAACCGGTGGATGCTGTGGAAGTAGAGCTTCGTCTACTTCGTTTACATTAGGCCCAGTGAGGTTAACTAAAGAACTAAGTTTCCGGTTGCTTTTGTCAGAAATTATGTTCCAATCACCAACAATAGCGACGTCCATCTGAAAGTTTGGAGGGTAGATGAGGCCCTGACCGCATTTATTCCAGTCGGAATGGCGGTGGTTGTTTTAGGCGTATTTGGGAAGCTGGTGGTTTTGACTTCAAAAGCAACATGGGACGCATTGTTAATGCTCTGCCCAGCATTCTCCCGCTGTTTTGGAGCGGAGCCTAATGGAAAGAGCTGGGGTATTCTCACAGTCAAACTTTCCTCAAATGAATCAACTTTGGTTTTCCTCATTCCTTTACTCATTGCCACCAGTCTTTCTTGTTGCCACGTGTCACGTATGCACTTGAGTATCGATTGGTAAACACAGAGCCTCATATGATTGGTTGGGAATGACCTTGTCTTACTTTCATTATTTCATTGGTTTTCCTTTCCGGTTTTTCTAGCCAATGCAATGCAAAATGGTTTTAGTAAATCGGTTCCATACTGCACATGCGCGTTCTGTTCCGTTTATCGGCTAAGGTTCATATTTAACATTCTGGCGACGAGCTTAAACTAATGCGATGTTGCACCTCCCTACACTACTTTGGAAGATTCTTTCTGAGAAATCAACACCGGCTACCTGGAACCGCGTTTTGTTGGATTATTTGTAGATACTACCCGTCTTGCAACCAAACGCGGTTCCGTCAGAGCCACAAAATTAAATTATTGTGACACCTCTGGGGGATGAAGACCTAAGACATTTTGATACCTTCCATGTCGGTGAGAAGGAGACAGTCAACAGCGCGATAGAATTCCTCAGCTGGTTATGGGGTTCACAAATGACCACATACACTGCGCGGGTTTCTTTAACGATCTTGTGTTAAAACCCTGAAGGGAGTGTCGTTGATTCCATTGCGCGGATTCAGTAAGCCCTACCAGAGTGTCGGTAGAGTGAAATTCCAGTTTCGAAATCCGAAGAGGCGATGGCTATACAGTGCATGATATCCGGTATCTGTAGCGGACAGACTTGTGAAAGGTTGCCGTCGAAAGATGAGATGACGATGAGAAGGGAGAAGGCCTACAGTATTGTTCGACGGTTGGAAAATGTTCATAGACACTTAGTATCTTTTTCCTTGTAACCTCATACAGACAAAATCCAAGCAGTTCATCAACAAGATGTTGCCCAGAGACAGTCCAAAGTGCCTTTTACCTGTTCCCGGTGTGGAAGACAGCATTTATCAGCCGAGGAATGTCGTCATAAACAGAGTATCTGCCACCAATGTAGAAAAATTAGGGAACTTGGCCCGAGATTGCCGATCTAAAGCTTACACAGGTGCGACATCACGTATTTCCAAGAAGCCCGCGAAGGTCGTCCAGCCTTCGGAGGAAGACCAGCTAAACACGATCTGGAATGCAACGTCGAGCATCTACAGCATTCATCCACCCTACACTGTGCGACTGGGTTAAATGCCTTCCGGCCACGCTAGAGATAATGAAGTTCACGTCCATTAATCAATGCTTGGAGGATGCGCTTAACAAATATGCTGACGCTTTTGATGAGAAACTAGGAAAATTGCACGGATATCAGACTAGTATCAAATTACGGCTGGGGACTCAGCCCCGCTTTTTCAGGGCATGTACCCTACCCTATTCCATGGGATCAAAGGTGAAAGACGAGATAAAGAGATTGCAATCAGCAGGAACAATCGAGCCAGTCCAATAAAGTGAGAAGGGGAGATCCAATAGTTTCAATCCTGAAACCGGATGGTTCTGTGCGTATTTGTGGTGGCTATAAACAATCTGTTAATTGTTGTTTACTTCCCGATAAATATCCCTTACCTCGGATAGAGGATCTGTATGCTACACTGGCAGGCGGACAAAGGTACGTTTTCTCTGATTCCGTTCGTTACCACCTCGATAAAAACGGATTACACGTGTTAGAAGACAAAGTAAAGCCCATCCTTGTCGCACTTGAACCCAAGAATAAAGCTGAACTCCGATGGTTTTTAGGGATGTGTTCTCACTATCGTCGCTTCTTAGATAACGCCTTAACAGGATTTGCACCCTTGTACGAACTGTTGCACAAGGGGAAGTGCTGGATCTGGGGTCCGGATCAAAGAAAGGTCTTCACAGATGCAAAAAAGGTTGCTCAACTCCTCCCCGTAACTCGTGCATTTTGATCCGATCCGGCCTCTAGTGCTGCAGTGTGATGCTTCCCCACGCGGAGTAGGCACCGTCCTTTGCCATCGGACGGATGACGGTTCTCTTCGTCCAATCACTTTTGTTTCTCGTACCCTGCAACCCGCTGAAAGGAATTATTCCCAACTGGACAGAGAGTCCTTAGCGATTATTTTCGGAGTCAAGCATTTCTATCAGTACGTCTGGGGAAGAGAGTTTGATATCCACACCGAGCATAAACCACTTTTTTCGCTTCTGGGTGAGGAGAAAGGAATCCAATAGATGTCTTCGCCTCGATTGTAAAGTTGCGCACTACTTTTGAGCGCCTATAACTACCAACTTCAGTATGTAAGCGGACCAAGTAATATCATTGCCAATGCATTTAATCGCCTCCTGCAGCAACATAGCACAAAAACGAATAGTGAATACATGGAGTTTATCAATTTGATGCAATGCCTTGGTAAGACACCCATCCAGAGAGACGTACGGCGTCTGACGGACCGGGATCCTGTGTTGTTGGTGATGAAACGGTTCTTGATGACCGGGTGGCCTACAAGCACGTCAGACGAACTGAAACCATTCGCCTGTCGGAGTAATGAGTTGAGTCTATACGACGGCTGTATATTTCGAGGCTCGAGCATAGTTCCACCAGCAGAACTACGGCCTAAGTTGCTGAGAGAGCTGCATGACGCACACCCCGGCGTGAACAAGATGAAGTCGCTGGCACATGGTTACTGTTGGTGGTCGAACACTGACCAGGATAGAAAGCGGCTGCTGAAAAACTGCGAACAACGTTAGAAATACCAAAGGCAAAAGCTCCCGGACCGATACGTCCATGACGTTGGCCAGAGAGGCCCTGAAAATGGGTACACGCGGACTACTTTGGCTTGATCTATGGGTTGGTAGGTCTAGTTTTGATTGATGCCCATTCAAAATGGATAGTAGTATATCCAGTTCCAAATGCGACTTCCGCAGCAACAGCTGCCAAAATGCGCTCCATGTTCGCCATTTTCGGTATCTCAGAGACGGTATGCACCGACAACGGAACCCTATTTACCAGTGAGGTGTATATTTGCAAAGGTCTACGAACAGACATAATGCCATTAGAAATCATGGGATTCAAACGAAGGTACAGAAATAGTAAAGGAAAACAACACAACAATGTCCATGGTTTCGTCAGAGGGCGAGATACTACCCGGTTGCCCAAGCCGAAGTAGGGTGTTGACTTAGGGGACACCACCCCGAGCCTTTGGCTGAATAGCCTGTCTGCAAGGCAGCGGAGCGAATTCAGGGAATCGCGCCCATTGGAGCCGGTGACTGATTACTCAGTTCATACGCCTTACGTTTGTTTCTTTGTCAAACAGTGAAGAGTTTCAACAGATCCGGAGTAACAACGGAATACAGCACATTAAGTCTGTGCCGTACCATCCCGTGTAGAATGGAATGGCAGAACGTGCAATCGACTGTTAAGCAAGGTCTTCTCAACCAGACTCATAGAACTCTACAAATTAACTTGGATCGTCTCCTGTTCTCTTACCACGCGACACCGACTGAGTCCACAGGGAATTCACCGGCGGAATTAATGTTTGCTCGACCACTACGAACGAGAGTGCACCTACTTTTCCGAACCCTCGAAAGGGAATGGAAGAAACGCAAGAGAAAACATGTGCGGATGAAAAGAGGCCAGAGGAAATGTGTCTTCATGATTTTGATCCGGTATACACAAGACTGCCTCACGAAACAAGCTGGCAACCTACTACATTCATGTCTTTAACGAGTAACCAAGCGAAGCTACAGCTGGAGGACGGCCGTGTGGTGCGTCGCCATTTTGAGCATATCCGGCCACGCTCAAACGAACCACAGGAGCGGGATCAAAAAGCGATTGCTATTGACCCAAAAACGGACATTCACGAAACCAGGAACCGCAAACGAATGTGGTACAACCACAATTAAAACGCTCAAAACGCAAGCCTAAGCAAATTGATGGGTATCAACCCGGAGTCTGCAGTCTTGACCAGTGAAGAGGGGTGTTACGTATGCACTTGGGTATCAATTCGTAAACACGGGCCCTCACACGATTGGTTGAGAGTGACCTTGCCTTACTTTCCTTATTTCATTGGTTTCCTTTCCGGCTTTTCTGGCCACTGTAACGCAGGCTGCTTTTAGTACATCGGTCCCATACTACAGGTGAGCGTTCTGTTCCGTTTATCGGTTAATGGTCATACTTAACACTGCGCTAGTTCATGCACAATCTTTACCAGTGGGATAACCATATATACTTCATAAAACCATAGGGAAGCTGGTTTACTATTATGTATCTTCAACTGGTTTACCATGAGCTTTGAAGATTTGAAATTTGACTTGATGCAACAGTTTGCAAATTGAATTCCGGTTCGTACATTTTTATGGCATGAAGGAAAGTCAGCCTTGGTGTGAAATAGGGTACAACTGTTAACTGGTCGTTAAAAACCAATGCGTAGATCGATGTCTTTTCGGTCAGTTGTGTGAGTGCCCATCCATCGCTGTAGTTTCAAGGTCAACGCGTTCGGTGCGTCCACGGCGGGCAGACTAGGAGTAAGTGGACAGATGGTTTGCTCGTTAATCTCTGAGATTTAAATCAAGCGAGTAAGCGACGGGGAAACAAAAAGTCGGATAGCTACATCGCTTAACGATCGACAGCTGTGGTTGAAGGCCCATCGTGTAGATCTCTGAGTTGGCTTTCGTTTGAGACCACAAATATTGATGTGCCCCGCGATTCGGAAGATTCATCGATTGCGTTTCCGCGGGAACAGTACAAAAATCGTGAAATTGAAATTACAGATGATCCACACAAGTTAGATCCCAGAGATGGAATGCGTTAAATAGCGCTAATGAAGCTCGATCGAATGAGTGAAAGCAGACATGCATATGATGAGAGGTGTCAGTAAATCTGACTAGAGTAGGAGGCCGACGATTTTACGTCCGTGCGGTGAATATCAGCATAGTTAACTGCTACCGCCGTTTCATGCTTAATTCTTCAAAGATAATAGAACAACTAGCTGACTTACTTTCTGGCAGTCATGGTACTTTCGCTTTCACTGATCCTGATCGATCATCTTTCGCAGAAGTTGTAAACATTGCTCTTTTGACGCATCCACAGCCAAATACTACTCTTTCTCTGGTAACGGATACTTCGGACGAAGCAGTGGGAGCAGTTTTTCAAGCGTATCGTCAATTGGCCGTGGCAATCATCAGGTTATTTTTCGAAACGATTGCAACCAGTCGAAACCCGTTACAGCACGTTCGGGAAAGAACCTCACGCAATCTATTTAGCCATTCGCTACTTCGATCTACACTCGAGTGCAGGGACTTCATAGTTATTACCACCATATGTTCATCCTATGACATATACTGTCCTAGAGAAAGCCTCTACCCAGACTAGGTATCACAGTTCATGGCAGACATACGATACGCAAAACCTTGCCGAAGACAACTTATGCTGAGTCAATTCAATTACTTCTGGTCACAACATCGACCTAGCATCAATGCCAGGCACAAAACGGACCGATCCGGAGGTTATTCAGCTACGCACGCTCAGCTCCTCCCGCATTCGACCAGTTCCGCTACGCGGCTCGGAAGGAACGATTCTGTGCGATGTCTTGCAAAGTTACTCGCGTCCCACAGTTCCATATTTTTTGATGTACTGTGTTCGACACACTGCATATCCATGCGTTTGCATCTTGTTTAACCTTATCATAAAGAATTTCGTGTGGTGCAACGTAAGTGGACTCGTACATTTCTTCGCTGCCAGCAGTCGAAAGTTCAATGCCACGTAGCTGCACCTATTGGTCGTTTCCCCACAAACAGCTCTCGACCTGCCCATTTCCATATGGATATCGTCGGCCACCTTCCACTGAATGGTCTACCTGTTGCCGATCATCGACCGCTTTACTAGGTGGCTAGAAGGGGTTCAGCTGCGAAACGTTAGCACGTAGATCATCCGAGCGTTCATGAGTCACTGGCTCTCTCTATACGGTTGTGCAGCCACCGTAACGACACAGAGAGGGTCGCAATTCGAAAGTGCGCAATTCCAAGAGAAGCTTAAGCTTTTAGAATGGCAACATTATCCTACCACATCCCACCACCTACAATCGAACGGTATGGTTATAAACGTTACCATCGTCAACTCGAACCCCCACTGCGGTTGACCCTCTTCACTGGACAGAGGTCTTGCCTACTGTCATGTTAGGTATACGCAGATATCTAGTGCCGGATTTCTTTTTGGTCAATCACTATTTCTCTACCACTTCAGACATCATTGCTGATGATGTTTCTAGTGCCAAGCAACTCGAATCATGCATGCGTCGTTTCACACCTAATAACACCCGTGTGTAGAGACAAGAAAACCGTGTACCGCCAGAGCTTCAAACTTGTACGTCCGTATTCGTACGAGTTGAGGACATTAAGCGATCCCTGGCTCCGCCATATGGAGGAACATTTAGAGTCCTGCAATGAAACGACAAGGCATTAGTCACTGACTATCACAAGAAGCGCGAATCAGTATCAAGTAGCCCCATAAAAGTTGCCTATATCGACAGCCACAAGGCCTCTGGAAAGTCGCATGTTCTGTCGACAATGACGCACAGTCCTAGCAGCTCATCGACATCTTCTGAGATTCCTACATCATCCAGGGCACCAAGAACGATCCAGTCGGGCCGACAAGTATATTATTCTTGTCATTTTGTCCATACATTGTATTCTTCTGCTTGAATCCCCAGTACCATTTTCGAAAATAACAAGCAACGGAAAATGTTTTGAAACCATAAAAAAGAGTAAAACGTTTTGAAAACTCCAGAAAATATTGCACGATTATTTTAGTTCAGTGTTTTTTTATTTTCGTGACATTTGTCACTGCCGTTTTCCGTTTGCTTTCTATGTACATCTATCAACTCGGTCGCACGTTCAATATAGAGCTGGATGTTGTATCTTGTGTATCCGGCCGAACTGCTACGTCCTACGAACTATTTTTTCAACTAGTTTATTCGTTTTTACACCGTTTGAGGACACGGGTAGGAATCCGCTAGGATCCGATGGACTGGTTCTCTCCCATCAACTGCATCAGGTTTCATCACCTGGTCTCGCAGAAGGCTGGCCCGCGGCGGATATTCCACAAGTATATAGAAGGAGTATTTATACAGTTCCTTCTGGGGGAGGGCTGTGGAGCAATATGGAGATTCCCTCAGTTTGTCATTTTTTGTTGTGTAAAATACTAAATAAAAGTATCATCTTCTTGTACACCTAGCGGTTGATTGCAGATTGCTGAAATTTACGTTTAATGGTTTGTCCGACCCCACACATATCCGATGCATACACACTGTGCCACGGTTGGATTCAAGGCACCATCAATCGTACGGTCCCCCACGTCCTTCCCCAGCTAGCTTCGCGTCGCGAGGTGTCGTATTTTTAGCCACTACACGGGATGATTGTACACCACAATACACATTCGTCCTGTTACTTCCGTGCCTTCTTTACAATTATTGGGACCGGTATTGGCCAGCAGTAAGGCGAGTACTCCAAGCTGTTAGCGTGAGTCAGCCACCCTCGCTACACATTCACGACAAGCTCAGCAGCGTAGTGGGTGCAGCAAACACTCGTGAACAAGTCATCCGGATAGAACCTTCGTGCCAAGAAAACGATCGTAGTATGTCCCGTGTGGAAAAACACATAAACAAATTGCAAATAAACAAAAAAAAATCTACCAGGCAAAGGCGGGCCCGATTTTTAGGGATCCGACTTTCACAGAAAATAGTGAAAAATTACGGTGTAAAATTTGTGAGCGTGTTGGGGGAATAATAATTAGGGTAGTACTATAAAATAACACAAATAATGGAGATACAACATAGATATAATATATTTTATTATATATACATGTGATATAAAGTAATGAGAAATTGCAATAAAATAGGCAATACAAAATGTAGCCGTACTAATTTTAAATGCTATGGATACAGTGTTTAGTGGGAGGAAGTCATGATCTCAGAGGTTAGCCAGTGTCATCTGCACTGGTAGGAACCTGCATGGCAGTGAAAGATAGGTCGGGCTATATCTCAGTTTGGCTGTAAATTATGTAGCTCAACCGCCGTCCTCTATGGCTCATTGGCTTAAGCTATTGGCTAGTTGGCGTTAGCATCTAGCGGTCATGGGTTTGATCTCCAGCAGTGGACCGAGGAATGCTTACCGCAGACGAGTCCCAATAGGGCGAAACGCGAGACTAGTGCATTTCCGGATAAGAGTTGTACTATGTAGCTTGTGAACCGTCGGGACGAATATATTAGAATCGCAACTAAAATCCTCCTACTCATGAGCAATTAGGTTGGTGCTACGTTGGTTTTTGCATGGTGTCTATAAGTTGCAGTTACATGTAGAGATGAATATAGATGAATTTAAGCCATAATGGACCTCCCACAGGTATCGGATAGGTTTGGATACAGCGCGTGTCTCAGCTACCGTTGTGTCACAGGCGCCTTTTAGCAAAGACGAGAGATGAGATAACTGCGTGCACAAACCTAATTACGCTTTGACTGTTTGCGTCAGAAGTAATGGACACAGACAGGCGCGACAGTAGCATCCAGAGCAGGTTCAGGCTGTGCACGAAACGAGTGCGACAAAGCGGTTTAGCCCAACTTCTTTTTAAATCGCACACCCAACTTTTGACCCACCGGATCACAGAATACAACACTGATATGTCTCCCTTGGCTACTGCTTCACTCGCCGTGACCTCTATGGATACATGCTATGGAAGAGTTGGAACAGTCTGAATAAGTTGACACTTGTAGTCCGGGTTGGTTGTTTAGCAGTGTATTGTTATAACGAGCTTGATAAAATGGTTGCAAACGTTTCTGGTTTTTCTGCGTCAGTTAAGATGACTCGGTCATGTCCTGCGTTAAACTGTTGCTGATGCACACATATATATGTTTCTCCACCATGTGAGGTGGCATCGTCAGTGCGCTGATGTGCACGAGGCAGTCCTGAATCAGCAAGATTAGCCACTGCGCATCCCCGCACTGACGATGCCACCTGGCATGATTGCTTGGAACGGTAATAAATGACGCCCAGTAACTGACAATGTAAAAATAGTATGAAGATCTTCGTGGCATGGTGATCAAAGCGTTAGCCGTTAACGGCTCAGGCTATCTACATGTGTTGAGTCCAAACGAGGACGAAACCGATCACGGGGTGTGAACGTTATGAGAAGCAGCACCGGAACACTTCAATTTTGGATGCGATCCTTGTGATAGAAGTTACCGAGATCAACTTCAAAGGAACCGAAGTCTCAATAGATGTTGCGTGTCACAATCCAACCACACGACAGGTTTTTCAAACCCAAGCCTGCATTCCACACCGCTAGGCCAATCGATACATGGGTGATACATGTATTGTAATTCCAACTTGGGGGTTTTCGGTCTATTAGCTTAAGCCAACGCTGCACATCCATCATTAGATTTCTCCAATGAGATCGAAAGCGAGGGAGAACTGATCTTTTTCGATGTATTGCTGAAGCGACGGAACGATGGCTTTTCGGAAACCAACAGGGCTAGGCCGATACATGCATACTTTAAGTATTGTACGTCTGAAGAACAAAGGAATTTAGTGCGTTGTTTGCACTATTGTGCTGCTAGAATCTGTAGCGCGGAGACGCTGGATGACGAGAAAGATTGCAGCTTTGGAACGTTGCAAAAGACTAGATGCCCTGTCGCGTTTATCAAAAAGCACGCAATGACTGTACCAAAAACGACGCGTTTCGCTCAATTCCGTTCAAAGAGGATGTCGTCCTTGACATAACGACTCAAACACAGTGAACAAAACCTACCCGCATGTACTTGTAACGTCACATTCCAAGGACAGACTCCCGGTCCAGTCCAAATCCTATATCAATTCACTTGCATCCGTGATGTAAGATATACTGGACACGCTACGAGGTGTTTGCCATAAAGGGTAGCAGAACAATGCCTGGGGTCGCTAAGAAGAGGCACAGCTAAAAGTATCAACATTGCCATCATAAAGCATATGCTCCTAAGTGAACATGAAATCATAACAGTAGCTTTCAGCGTTTTCTACTCCGTGCCGCCACGTTTTCCTAAAGCGTTCAGAAAGCCTCCATTGAAGTCGGCTGGGGAAAATGGCTATAAAGCTGGTCCAGTTTGAATTGTACAAACAGAAGGTTCTCGTTCAAGCCCTCTCTTTGCCTTGGCATCGCGAAAATTCCTCCATGTCGGACACTAGGAGCGTGACGTCGGTTGCGAAGCGCGCGCGACGTAGTTATTGATATAATTTACTGGTCTCTCGCAAAAATCAGCCGCCTTTAACCCAGCCTTTATTTGCATACTGTGTTGCCTGTTTCTTATAATTGTAATGGCCTGGGAGGAAGTATTAAAAAGAGATCTTGTTATGGGTTTTTTCAAAAATGTAAAGCACCGCTTGGACCATCCTGTGTTAAAGTCGCTCAACAGATACGTGAGCTTCAGAACCAGGATTGAGAAGACGGATATATGTCTCGATTTTTTCGACGAGTGTATAGACAGCAACATATGCTGCGAGCTATTAGAAATCTCTTCGTCGTTCACTTATCAGACCGGATAGCAATTGTCTTAAGCGCTTAGACCACAGAAAACATATGTTCAGTTACACTGACTTCCAATCTTGTTATGGGGTTTTTCAAAAATTAGAATTTTATTTAGACATGGGCATAATTTACGAGAAGCTTTAAAGTTTAGTTGTACGTCTACACAGTAGTGTGCGGACGAAGGTGCAGCTCTATGGAAAAACCTTAGCTAAATTTGTTGTTCTCATTACTGTGAAGCAATTTTATGTTCTGCCTCCTACTCTGTTTAGTACTTACATAAGTGCTACGATATCTCGCGCTTCTGATGCTGTTTGTTATTACTGTGTCCGTGTGGAGCAGTGTACTGATGGTGGGTTACTGAACATCCGTCGTTTCAGGGCGAACTGTAGCGCCCAAAAGGATAACTATTATCTTTAATGTACTATTTAGTTGTTGACCAATTGTAGATTATTCTTTCTTGTTTTAATCTTCTTTACAACCGGCTCGACACTCGACCGCCTTTTGAGTTCCTGCGCTAACGTGTGCTTCCTGTCTTGCTTCATCCGTCCGCGTTTTCTTGTAGCCCATCGAATACAGTCCGTTGTGTCCGACTCCAACTGCCTTCTGATATCCGCGCTTACTTGCGCGCATCGTCTCGGACTGGTATTTACCAGTAGTACAGAAAGCCTTAGTGTGTGGCACTACTATACGTGTGTTTAAAACAAGAAATTCTATTCATAATTCCAAACAGGAAAATCAGAAGACGTAGATTTTGTGATGACGTTGCATTTTCGTGCCTCCTTCTCTATCACATGACATGCAACAATGACATGTAAATGAACAACCAACAATGCCAAAGAGATCGCAAATAACCACGCATTTGCACAACCACGGTACGCTTAAAGCCACAGTCCGCTTTTTGTGAATGCATCGCGGCGGTCGCTCGCGATCGACAACGATGGATTCCATTAGCTTAAGCACGCGAGACCGCCGATCGCGCAGTAGGACTGTGAATGACTAGTCAGGATTGACTCGGTGTCCGGTGGTAAGTAATTGCTTTGTGACTGCCCAGGCAGCTCAGCTTCCCGATTGAACTAATTCCGTCGTCACAGACCCCATCAGGCTGCGTAACCACCTGGAGACGTTTTTATTGGTGCTAACGCCCTGACTTCGGTTAGTGCGCCCAACGTAGCTATCTCCATAGCTACAGGTGAATTTCTACGGTTAGTGGGACATGCACTCCCTTGTCGTCGGTGTCTTAGTCGAGCACACAGACATAAGCCTTGTCGATGTGAGCATTCACAGTTTCACCGTATTGTATGCGCATTTTAGTGAAACTCTTATCCGTTGCTTGGTAACTTTCCTAACGTGATTAACTTTGAAACGTAGCTCGATGGAGATCGGTTTCTTCGGGACTGTTAGCACATGATCCCGCTTGGTTGTTTCAGTGAAGTGCTTGATAAACTGAAACGGGTAACGGCTGGACTGTAGCGTATTTAATTCACCGTATTACGCCATTGGCAAATGGCTGAACAACATTCTCAAACATCTTCGAACTACTTCCATATTTGGAGCGTGTTCATTTGGCTGGAAAGCGAATGTGCTCCCTTGATATTCAATCTCTCTTTACTAACATCGCTTTGGGCGAGCCTGTTGACCATCCCTGCGAGTTTAGCTCAAACCATGACGTTCGACTTCGGCTCCCAAGGAATTATTGAGGAACATATTTCTACTTTACACACAAAAATCGTTTTACCTTTAAAGGAAAGCACATTCGCAGCTAGGTGGTGCAGTGATGGGTAGCCCATTAGGCCCGTTGTTGGAAAACGTATTCATGGGTATGATTGAAGAAAAGGCAGATATCATAAGATCGGTGACTCTGTATAAGCATTATGTTGACGATATACTGCTAATTATGGATTAGGCTGTGGACATCAAACATGCGACCAAAATCCTCAACAAACTGTCTAGCCGAACAGCCTCCACGTGGCACCAGTTGGGTGGTCCGGGTTAATCCTGTTCCAGCGAATGGTTCGGCGAGAGTGTTCCAGGAAGTGGTAGTTTTTCGCCTGGCAACCTTTCTCCTTATTAAGAACCACAAATGTCTGTTTAACAACCCTGTGACGTGGCGGAGATGACTCGCCACTAAATAAAGTCACTGCTTTCTGACTTGCCGAAGTATCTTACCCCACTCCCGGACGTCAGCCAATTCGAGGATATTCTTTGATGCCTTTTTATGTTGGTGAATTCACCAAAAAACCACAAATTCAGCACAAGGGTAACAAATTCACTCAGCATGATTACTAACCCATCCACTTAAACATATACATAAAACTTAACCCCAGTATGTGCTGGTTACATAGTAACACTTCTGACAATTACTGTTTGTACACCCTGTATTACTCTGATCATGCCTTTTAGGCGTGTCCCGCACTGTCGGGAATAAAACATTTATTTATTTAAGTGCTGCGTGATAGTGAGCAAAATAATAATCTTCCGTACTTGAATATACTGATTACACGGCGTGCAGACGGTTCCACCAGAAGGTCTGTTTATCGGAAGCCAAGCTGGACTGGTCAGTATCTGCAATTTACTAGTTTTCCTGCATTAAACACAAACGCTCTCTCATCCAGGCTTCCGTCCATCTGGCACAAGTGATCTACACACCAGACACCATAGAAGCAGAAAGGGTTTTGCTATTCAATACGCTACAGTACAATCATTACCCGTTTTAATTCATTAGGCACTTCAGTGAAACAACCAAGCGGGATCGTGTGCCAACAGTCCCGAAGAAACCGATCTCCATCGAGCTACGTTTCAAAGGTGATCACGTTGTGAAGGTTACCGAGAAACGGATAAGAGCTTCAATAAAAAGAGCGTACAATATGGTGAAACCGCGGATGCTCACATCGGCAAGATTTATGCATGTGTGCTCGACTAAGACATCGACGACAAGGGAGTACATTTCCTACTGTCCATAGAAATTCACCTGTGGCTATGGAGATAGCTACGTTGGGCGTACCAACCGAAGTCAGGACGTTAGAATCAAGGAACACGTCCCCAAGTGGTTACGCAGCCGGATGGGGTCTGTGACGACAAAAAACTGAGCGGAAACTGAGCTGCCTGGGCAGTCACAAAGCACGTACTTACCAACGGACATCGAGTCAATCCTGACTAGTCATTCACAGTCCTACTGCGCGATCGACGGTCGCGGATGCTTGAGCTAATGGAAGCCATCGTTATCGATCGCGAGCGACCGCCGCGATGCACTCACAAAAAGCGGGCTGTGGCTTTAAGCGTACCGTGGTTGTGCAAATGTGTGATTATTTACGATCTCTTTGACATTGTTGGTTGTTCATTCACATGTCATTGTTGCATGTTATGTGATGGAGAAGAAGGCACGAAATGGCGACGTCATCACACAATCTATATTCGTATGTTGCTGTTTGCCGAGGACTGTGCGTTAATTGCACACAGGAAGGAGGAGTTGCAGTGCGTGGCGACGGCTGTCGCTTCGATAGAAGCCAATTTTGGGATCACCAGCAAGAGAAGCAAGAGTTTTGGTCTTACGCAGCCTTTTCCAGAAGTGGTATTCTGTCGCAAACCCACATCAGTGATGACATTTGGTACACCACCTTAAGATTTTGCCAACTTGGGATCGTAATATTCACCAACCTACAGATAGCGAGCGAGCGGCGCATCCTCCTATCAAAGATGCCTACCGTATTTGGAAAGCTGGTGAGTCGGGTGTGGAACAATGATCAACTGACTATTGGGAATAAGATGATGGTATACAAGTCGATGGTTTTGTACGTGCGTGAATGCGGCAACGAAACCTGGACGATGTATCGGAAGGATGACAGATAGATGGAACGGTTTTAACAACAGTGTCTGTGACGGATTCTGCATATCGGCTGGTGTGACAGAGATGCTGACACGGAAGTCCTGTGCAGCAATGGCATGTATGTCTCGGGCTACATACTTCCGCTGCGGAACCTGAGGTGAATCGGGCATGTCTGCCACATAGATTCAATCCAAGTAGCTGATCTATGGACAACACTGTAGGGGAGCGGCACTTTGGAAATCGAAGTTACGTTACCAGGACATGATCAACGTGAGCTTATCCCGAACTAAGGTTGATTTTAGGTGTTAGAAATCAAAGGCAGTAGCTGGGAGTCAACTTATCAAACGGGCGGCTGATCAGGTGCAGGAGAAAGCACTATCGTATGCGGAAGAGAAATGTAGGTTGAGGAAGAGACAGGTGCTAATGGATTCTAGCTCATCGACGTCAAGCGCATGGTGCTGTAGCACATGCAATCACGTGTGTCTGAGGCAAGCCGGCTTGGTACGCCTCCAGCATCGCCACGCGGGGCCAACACCGAAGAGGCGACGAGTCAGTTGGATAAGTACTAATCAGCGCAGCGCTTGGTAAGTGCGCTGCTTCCGATCCAATTTACCAACCCAGGCCACTAATGTGGTCGATTTGGTACATGTGTCACATTCGCACTGAAGTTGGTCTGTACTTGTACCTGCGTGTTGAGTATTTTTGCATTTCAGGTGCTGGCTGTTGCTTGGCATCCTCAAAGTGACTGCGTTTGATGTGAATGCTGACAAGGTGTCTACTAGTCTATTATGCGCCACCTCGATTACTGGCCGCAAGAAACGGAATCGTTGCTGGGGGGTCGAAGTGGACGATCATTGTGACCGTGCTAGGTTCAAACAATGGTTCCATCCAGTGTGCAAAGGGCTACAGCCCAGCCACCGCCTTGTGTAAGCCTGGTACCCATGATTATACTGCTGCCGCTACTATGCATGTTGAAGAAGTGTGGGCCGGCTCCACTGCTGCAACGTGGCCCCAATCCACATGTATCATGGGCTTATACTGGATATAGGGTGTATCGATGGAGCTGTGAGTGCTACAGCGCAAGAGGCCCATGGTCTCTTTGTAGGCGCAGGCGTCCTGGGGTTGCCCTATGGATGCCGTAGTGACACGATATTCCGGAACTGGATAGCAACTACATATAGTTGGTAAGTATAGATGCGCGGTTTAACTTACTTGAAAATTCCCATCAATGGGACTTGTTAAGCCATAACGTCATTACCGGCATTATATCATTGTTCCACCGTTATCCTGCTGTGTCAGTTTTAAAAGGGTCGCTTATTCCAACAGCAGACAAGCACAACAGGCGACTGCTGATGCCTGCCTTGTTTACCTTCTCGCCAGTCTATCATCACCCTCCCGATCCTCAGTGTAAACTCAGTTTCCGGAGCCATTAGCTTCGTGGCAGTTACAGATATTCTAAAGGTTTTCCCTATCCGACACATTGAACATGTAATCGTCATCATGTAAAGTCTGAGTATGACGAGAGTTGCCGATTCACTTGAATAAGTGTCAACGTAGTGGTTAATGTCCTGCAAGACGTAAATTCATGTGCCAGGACACATTGACGGAGACCTTTGACTGCGTTCAAGGTGCCTAGTCAGAAGAAGGTAGGTCAGCCGACTGCACACGTAAGCACTGGACCTGTTTGTAGTTACTACCTAGACCCGATGGCCGCTGACTTCGTGCAAATAATGGCGACCGAGTTCGTCACCAGTCTCGCCCAGCCTTTGTGAGGCAGGTGGCTACATTCCTATGAGCGGAATGCCGGCCAGTATCAGATGAACTTTGACTGCGTTCGATTACTCATTGATGTCACACCTTGAATGTCTCTATATGCAACCTAGCCATTCCTCTATTTGTACGTAAACGGCTGATAAGAACATGCGAAATAGCTGTATTCAGATTCTCCTATGGAAATGTTGTTCTTTCATGCCATTTTGAAATAGCTTCCGATGGTTACAAAGGGCAGCGACGATTTCCATCTCCGGCGAACGATGAGACCACTAGGATTAGCAGTCTTTCGTCAGGTTAGTGCGGATTTTTCCACGAGTTTTTGGTAATCTCACTGTGTTTGCTTCCAGTCGGAATGTGCCCCTGAGCATCGATAGGTTTCAGTGACTGTGAAGAGACAATATGTTTATATTGGTTATTATATCTACCACATGAAAAGTCACCAGCTGCTAATTAGGTTAGGTGAACATGCAACCAGTGGCCTTCAACTGGGTTCAGTGAGCGCTTCCGCAGCACGGATTCCAGCGGACTTCGATGCGTATTCATAACGTCTGACTTTGCCAGTTGGTAGGCGCCTATGCGCTCATAGAGTCGTCGCGGGCGTTCGCCAACACGCACCCGCAGATCAACACACGCAAGTGTATGGTCAGTGTCCATACATGTGCTCCAAATCAAGCGACAGTTTTTGACACATCTGCTGCGGTAACTGGTTGCAATGCGATCAAGTTGCGTCCATGACTGGTCCAAGATAGGTGGGACCCATGTCACCCTTCGGCGGGTGCTGTGTCGGAAGTTAGTGCACGCACGAAATAAGCGGACATCTTAAGAGAAATGAAGTACTCACTCACCGTTATCATTACGGAAGCCTACATCGTGTTGGCCGCCCAGATTCAGCTCATCAGTGAACAGTATTCTAACTTGTACGTTCGGATGCGTAACAGCGCTACAGTAGCTGTGTAGTTTCTGTGGCGAAGGAGCTCGTTCAATTGGTGATAGAGATCGTTCTCAACTAAGTCAACACTATAGTTTGTAGGAGCGTAGGCTGCAGTGACAAAGAGGTACTGTCTGCGCGCAACTTCAAAGCTTTGGATGAGCCAGCCAGTCAAACCGCACACATCTGGATGCTGGTTGGGATCCAATCAACCAGAGCACCTTTAGCTCAGCAGGCACTCGAAGCTGCATCAACTCCGGATAGACGCAATGAGAAAGCACTGCTAGTGTTACTTGAAGGTAATCGCAGAGCAAGCACAGAGCTCGGATCTTGCAGGCGGGTTTCTGATGAACAGCAGATATCGATCGAGGATTTCTGCTGTTCGAGCAAGTACTGCCTGTTGACCGATCTGTGACGACATGCGTAAGCTGATGCATGCCAGCCTGATAGAGGATCGAGGGCTCCAGATAAAGGCCGATGAACTGAGCTAGTCCGTTTGATTGGACATTGGCTTATGAGTAACATAGCGTGTCCATAAGAGAGCTAAGTTGACCAAAGGCCGAAAGGACACAGCGCTGTATGAAATCTAAAAGTAACCCATTCGAATCTGTGTAGGTACGAGCGACCTCGCGTTATCCCACCCCATGCACGTTTGGTAGTGGTCGCTCGATAACAATGCGTCGATAGGGCGTGCCTCTACCACTACTCATTTTTTCAGGACAGACAGTCAGCAAACGTTACCAATTGGCATATTTAACACGATTCTCACTTAAATGAGTATATTTTATAATATTGTTGCCGGCCTGAAAATGTCTTCTAAACAGAGAATAGTCCAGCAAACGAAAGAAGACGGCTCCTTTGGGTGCCAAGAATGTTTTCCCATGCCCTAAAAGACGTGTACACAGGGCCAAAGAGAGGACGGTTTTCGGTAGCGGTATGGATTTTATTCCAAAAACCTGATTATGCCTTTCCACTTTTTCGCTTTTGTTTCACAATGCTGATCTCACCCACCAAGAGAAACCGATGGTCTTCCGGTGGGTAATAGATTTTTGAAACGCTGTCTACCCCAACTAGATGAATATTCTCTAAAAACAACCACTCAGAATATTCTGAGCGAGCCTTAAGATATGCAAGAAATGTATTTATCTGGTCACAAACACCGTTCGTGCTAAGTGTAAATCGATCCGAAACGTCATATCATCGTAAGGTGTACGTCAAGTTATGCTTGAAATTTACTGCTTTGACCGCTTTTATTGGAAATTTGCCTCACTGTGATGGTTGCAGCACAAAAATAAGTCAACCACCGGAAGTTCATCGGTTACATCCGCGTGAACCCATCGGTTACAAAAGTTGGCCGAACAACGCAATTACGTAACCATATCGAAAAGAAGGGGTCGTAAACTATTGATACAATACCCAGTTTCCTTATTTTTAAACATATTAGTTTGCTTCTATTTTTCGATTTTACCGCGAGTGACAGATAGCACCCCCCAATGGGAAGGCTGACCGTCCACTTACGACACCGGGGTTGTTAATTGCACTGCTATTATTGCAAAAGCGATCGTGGTGATTGTAGTTGTTGTGTTTACACACTACAATACCAGTGAGTTAAACACTGCCAGTTACACAGTAAATGTGTCTACAAAGATAGTATAGAGGTGCGTACAGATGGACGGCCAGCCGTCCCATTTGGATGTTTTTGGTCACTCGCAGAGGTAAAAGTAAAATAAAAAATGAAATAGCGTGATATATCCACATGTTTTTAAATATTGTGGTGCATCATTAACACAGCCTCTCCCTACTTATCAGCCCTTAACTGAAGAAAAGAGTACATACAGTCAGCCTGAGTGAACGATTTTTGTGCCCCTGGCCGTTTAAGTGAGACACTTTGGGATGAGTTTCGGTCACTAAGAATTTTTGGTGTAGCCGTACAGTTTCGGCATTGGGTATTTACGATTTGGGAATTAATTATCGCCCAGTTTGGGCGGCAGTTGCAATCGGAAGTGATGTATTCAAGGTATATGTTAAAGCTGCTCTGGAACAAATCTTATGAATGAATAGAAATCGTCACAAATGCGTTCAAATAGGAATTCTAGGATCATAAAAAGCGGCCACTCAGTGTGCTTCAACGATCATTCCAGCCGACATTTTCGAGCACTCGTGTTATGAGGGATGGACATTTTCAAGGGACGTAATAAGTTCCCGTTTAACTAGCGCCACGTTTCTTTCAACGGAAAGCAAACCAGAGCCGTGGTACATCGACGTTTGAGTTGCTTCCTTCGCCTATGCGAAGAAAATTAAGCTAGAACAAGAGCAACATCTATACTTTATTGTACCATAGACTACGAGGTCTGACAATTGGCAAAAAACTTGCAACCTACGGGAAAGGATACAACGAACAACTATCCAAGTCTTGTTTGTAAGTTTGTATACTAATACTTCCAATCAAAGCAAAAGTAAGCTTGTTACAACTATGAACTACAAGACTGGCAAACAATTTGGCCCTAATTTATAGCCTGGACCTATGATGTTCAAGCTTAAGTTCATGCTGCCGCAGGTGGTCGGGCGCAACTGATCAAACAGATTGAAAGGCCTGATACCCCTAAGGTTCTACATAATCTTGGAAATCTCTATCACATCGCGTCTCAAGCTGCGTCGTTTCACGGAAAACAACCCTAGGCTCCTAAAGCGTTCATCGTATTACTTCTAACGCTGGCTCTCAATCATCTTATTCGTCAATTTTCTGACCTTTCCTATACAGGCAACATCCTTCCGGAGATACGTTGTCCCAGTTTGCACACAGTATGCTAAGTGAGGACGTACCGCCGCCTCATATGAGGTAGGGAAACCCCTGGGCTAGTGTTAGCACACTCAAGGGATAGAATAGCTTTTGCCGCAATGTGCTAGAGACGTGATGACAGTGGGTATGGGTTTAAAATTGTTCCTGTAGCAGTCTAGAAGTTCCCCGGTTTGCCTGTGTAAAATACTAACTAAAATTATTTCATTGTACACCTAGGCAACCGGTGTGGTTTGTTGAACTGCTTGCTGAGTTCGAATGCTTTGCTTGCTCATCGCCATTTTTGCTTGGCGCTCGTTTCGGTTGCAACTCGCAATTGCCCTGTGTGCTGTGCTTGCTCCGTTCCCCTAGCTAGAGCGTCCACGGTGTCGTTCATTTATAGCTAGCTAACAGGGAATCTTTTATTGTACCAATAAAAGTTTCCCTGCAACTCGATCCGTCTTCTCGAATTGCTCTCTGGGCTCCCGGTACAGGCGATCCTCTAAATTAAGAAACGGAGCTTACTGTGGCGAGAAGGTTGTGTGTTTGTGTCACGTCGGGGTCACCAATTTAGAGGGCCGCCTGTACCGGGAGCCCAGAGAGCGATTCGAGAAGACGGATCGAGTTGCAGGGAATCTTTTACTGTACCAATAAAAGTTTCCCTGCAACTCGATCCGTCTTCTCCAATCGCTCTCTTGGCTCCAGATACAGGCGACCCTCTAAATTCCTCATAAGTATACCCTGATCACTTGCTTCAACGCATCTTAACGCCGAGGTATAGGCAGTAGTTCACACTTCAATCCCTTCGCTGTTGGAGAGTAATAGCTGACCTATTTTTGCATTAAAAGGCAAGTCCCACGAGGATGACCACCACTACAGCGCAAAGGTATTTTGAGTGTTCTAGTTGTCCCAGCTTACGTGTTTTACTTCGTTCGCAACGATAAAGCAGGGGTTCTAAAGGAGAGAAGCCGAGTCATATACATAAAGAACAATGGCAGACCTAGAACAGAGCTATGTGCGCAGTTCCTGCACTTCATCATCATCATCATCATCAACAGCAGTACATCAGCCATTTGAACTGATGCTTCGCTGCCATACAACAATGAGGACCTATGAAATAAAGAATAAGAAGAGGGAGAGAAGGGGGACTTACCTGAAAACCTTAATGCCCTAATCAAACATTCAGGGTCAAGGCGCCTACACCTTGTGTAGACAACATACCATCACAAACAGCTGGCTATCGTGCAAAGATAAGGCGGCATCGGCGAGACAGCTTCCTTGCGGCTTTCACTGCCACGCGTCATAATCAGCCATTACCCCGCAGATAACTCAGCACCAAACACACTTTAAACAGACAATCCGATTAGGAGACGGCAGCAGACGCGTCACTGGTGTCGGTTGCGAGGCATGTCCTGTAAAGTCTCGAGCCAAGCACAAGGTGAGTCACGTGGACTCCAACCCGGAAGGCGAGATGGACCAACGGCACCCAGTTTGGTCGTCAGTGACTTCATTTCCCGCTGCCAAGTCAACTTCTGTTTACCTCGAGCCTTGCGCCATCCGACACCTGGTAGACTGAACAAGGCCCTCCTAGGTAAGCGGTGACCAGGCATGCGTAGCATGTGCCCGAGCCAACGCAACTTATTCAGTGCTATCTGTTGTTCTAGGGAGCTAGCATGATTATCACCACCTAGTACTCGCCTACGCACATCATCGTTGCGGACACGCTGGTGCCATCCGACACCAGCAATGCTTCGCAAACAACGATGATCAAAGACTTGAAGGCGCCTCAGATCTTCAGACCGAAGGGGCTAAGTTTCACTACCATAGAGCAGAACGGCCCTCACTGTGGCCTTGTATACACGGCCTTTCAGACGGAGGGAAACTCCCTTTCTGTCGCCAAAGATGACGCAGGTTCAAGAAGGCAGCTCTGGGCTTTGCAATGCGTGAGCTCACGTCAGTTTCTATGCGCCCATCATTGCTGATGCAGCTGCCAAGATAAGTGAATTGATCAACCACCTCGAAGTCCTCGTTAGCAAGCGTCAAGGGGTCATCGAGTGGCTGGTGGTCCTGCAGCAACACTTTGCACTTTGAAGGTGCGAAGTGCATACCAAATAATGGGACCACTCTGGATAGGCTATTCAGGGTTGATTGTGCCGCCTCAACATTGTCGAAAAGCAAGACGATATCGTCCGCATAATCTAGATCAACTAACCGTTCACCAGGAAGCACTTCAACACCTACATCGTGAGATTCCGCAAGGGAACACTCCATGATAGAATCCACGACGAAATTGAACAAAAATGTGGAAATCGGGCAACCCTGTCGAACGCCACTTGTAGTCGAAAAACTATCCGATAGGGCACCATAGACCCTGACGCGGCCTCTAGTGTTCGAGTATAGAGCACGAAGGATGTTCACATATTTCGTGGGAACACCTTTCCGCGCAAGTATTTCGAACAGAATCGATCGATCGACTGAATCGAACGCACTCTTGAAATCGAGGAACACAGCTATTGTCGGTCTGCGGTATGCGTGGCGCTGCTCTAGCACCTGCCGCAAAGTAAATATATGGTCTATACAGCCATGTCCTGGGCGAAAACCGGCCTGCTCTTCTCTAATACGAGATTCCCGTTCTGCAGTGAGGCGACGAACGAGAATCGAGGCTAGTAATTTTGTCACAACTGGCGTTAGGCTAATACCCCTGTGGTTCGAACAGTCTGTGCGACTGTCCTTCTTGTATATTGCCACTATAATCGATTCGCTCCAATTAGCTGGCACACTCTTCGCTCCAGATACGTTCGAATAGGGAGGTCAGTGCCCTGCAGAGGACCTCACCTCCATCCTTAAATAGTGCCGGTGGGAGGGAATCCGGAGCAGCCGCACGAAAACGATTAAGGGCTGTGATCGCGTTTCGGACCTCGGCCTCCGACGGAGGTTCTAAGCTAACCGTCCATGGCACGTCCTGCATCACCTGAGTAGGAAGAGGTCCGGGAGCAGGAGGCCAGCTGAACTGATCTTGAAAGTGTTCAGCCCAACGAGCCATACGGCGATTTTTATTGTGTATCAGCGCACCCGCGCTGTCCCTGATTGTCTCACTGACGCCTGGTTTTCTGGGACCAGTGGTGCGGATTAGCTGGAAGAGCTTGTGGTAATTACTTACTGCCCCTGCCTCCTCCATTTCTTGATCCATACTGATCCACCCGGCTTCCTTGTCAGCACGCAGGCTCCACTTTAGTTCACGCCTAATAGCCCGTCTGGTCACATTGTGTTCAGAACCAGCCGGGACGTGTCTTCTAGCTTCCAACAGGTTCACGGACCTCTCGGCTATCCAGTGACTGGTGCGGTGACGACTGATAGTGCCACAAACAGATGCTCCTGCGTCGTGCATGTGTCAGTTTATACGCCGTAACGGCGCTTCGCTGCCGCGCGACCACCACCAGTCGCGCTCGAGCTGAGTATACCGCGAGGACGCCCACCCCTTCGCGGATTCGAACCGGTGACCTTATGGTTGGAAAGCAAACGTGCCAACCACTCGGCCACCGGCCGACGCGTCGTGCATAGCGGCAGAGATTCTATTCCACTGAAGTTCAGTGTCATTAGGACAAGACAGCGAGAGTTCGCTATGCAGTGCTTCTTGATAGGCTTGTCTGACAGAGGGCTGGGACAATTTCTCCGTTGCCAATCGGAGGAGACGCTTGGTGCGCCTCCAGGTAAAGTTCATGGAGAAACGACAGCGCACCAAGGCATGATCAGAGTCGACACAAGTACTCCAGTACGAGCGGCAATCCAGAATGGAACCGCGCCAGCTGTAACTTATGGCTATGTGGTCAATTTGCGTCCATCGCTGGCCAGCTACAGGTGGACGCCAAGTGGCAGTTCGGCGCCCACTGTGTCTAAAAGCAGTGCTAATAAGAAACAACTGGTGCTCCGCACACAGTTGCAACAGACGCTCGCCGTTGTCAGTCCGTTCGGCGTTAAGTCCATATTTACCACCCAGCTGAGCTTCTGAAGAGCTCAGACGCCCTACTTGTGCGTTCATATCCCCTGCAAGTACTATAATATCTGAACTAGTAGTACTGCGTAGCAGCGTGTTCAGTTCGTGATAGAAAGTGTCCTTGACTGCATTAGAACTGCAGTCGGTGGGAGCATAAGCAGAAATCACAAACAAACAGCGTTTTGTTTTACTTCGCGAATTCACCTTAGCTGATGTCGTCTAACGGGCTGCACATAAACGGCTGTCCACCGGAATCCAATCAACCAACGATGACTCAGCCTTGCAGCTGAGAATGATACCTACACCAGCTTGACCCGTGAGTGCCGCATCGGCGTCTTCGGATGCGTGCAACCAATAACGAGAGGATAAGCCGGGTGCAGTCAATTCAATAACCCCATTAGGGTCATTAATCCTAGGTTCGGACACACAACACACATCAACACCCAGTGTGTCCAAGGTGTGTGCGAGTGCAGCCAGTTGACCTGTTTGTCTTAGAGTGCGGACGTTGAATGTCGCCATGGAAACGGGGCAGCGAGGCCTTATAAGGGACTTTTGCTGATAGGCGTCCGATAGGTGCTGTGGGATGATGGCTGCAGACGGTACTACTCCAGTAGCACTTCGGTTGCTGTCAATTAAGCTGGGAATTATAAAAGGAAGGATAGGAGTAAGAGAAAAAGGTGGAAAAGAAAGAAGGGAGGCGCCAGCAGTAGCATGTTTTCGCTTATCCGCCCTGCTGTATGCAACAGATAAGGCGACCCTTGATAATCTGCGCGACGGCCGATGCAGGATGAAGTTTATGTTTGAAGAAAATGTCATGGTTGTATGTGGGATGGGATACTGCCAGGGCGCCCAGACCTAGACAGGAGAACGATTAGGGTCCTCATCCAAAGCCTTTGGCTCAAAAGCCTGTCCGCAAGGCAGCGGGGTGGCAGTGATTTAGTTTTACAGAAATGGACGCCATCCCATTTCAAACCCCCAACCTGGAGGACCAGGAGACTGAGTTTGTCTGACCTCTCACCAATGACCAACCTGGTAGGAGTAGCTCTCAAGATGCTCGGAGGCATCACTCAGTATAGCTCAATGGGTCAATGAGGTACGCAAACCGTCGCACCACGTTAAGGTCCAGTCTCCTGCACTTGAGCTGAAGTCATTAATTCAAACTTAGATGGTGCTTCTGTAAAGAAATTCTACTAGCCAGTTCAATAGTTGAGAAAGCTTCCTAAAACATGTCAGCTTTTCCAGCAAGAAACAATGGTTAGTGAAGTCAAAAGCCTTACTTAAATCTTGAGAACAAACTTCTACTGAAATCCCATCATCAAAACAGCGGGTTCTCATCCAAAAAGCACATTTGTGGTGAGTAATGACTGATTGAAGAAGCCGTGCCGCTCCGCTCCAATCACGTTCAAGAGGAACTAAAAAGATAGGATTATCCGGTGAGTGCTGCTTGTTCCGCGGGTCGTCGAACGAGGAGTTGACGAAGAATTCTGAAATACAGAAGGACTTAAAGCAAAGACCGTACCACACCCTATTCAACCAATTAATGCTCACGTATCCTGCCCCAGGCGTCCCAGCTGGGCCGGTCATGTGACGTAAGAATCAGTGAACAGTAAAAGCACAGGGCAAGAATATTAAAATACCCGATTCATAAAGTGAAGTCTGAAGATAAGTCAGCTAGGCAAAAGGAAAGATTGGGTGTTGCCAGCCAGGAGCATCGAGCTGACACACAAAGCCCCTAATAGTAGATTCCCTAACCACATGAACTAAAAAGGAATTCCAGCGCTCTATAACTAAGCGCGACAGACGAATCACCGCCCTAAACGGTTTGTGCAGCTTTAATAGGTGACGGCGGAGATTAGGTAAATTAGCGGGACTAATAACCCAGAGAAGTGCGGGTCTATCTTACCCGTCAAAATCCAGTAAATGAGAATCGAGTGCATTGTGTAGATCCCCAAGCTAAGCAAGCGTTCGGGATCCCTCTGTCTTCGTAGACCCTGCACTAACCTAGTACCCACACGTGACACCCTGGACTAGTCCATTTAGTCTCGGATAAGACATGGTGGACATGCCTGGATACAATATGCCAAATGGGGTCGCACGACTGCCGAAAATAGCTACGCAAATATACTGACCATAAATACTCCAAAAGGGGGGAAATAAACCACTCAAATGATGAACAACCAAGGACTCACAAATTCGGTATCTTATAGGCTTTTTAAGCATTTGAGCAAAACGCTGGTGAGTGTGATAGGCTCGTACTTGACATCCGTACCGCTGTAACAGCTGCCTTCTTCTAGTCTTATGTAGCAGTCTGGTTTGCTTGTGTAAAATTCTAAACAAAAGCATTATTTCATTGTACACCTAGGCGACTGATGTGCATTGTTGAACTGATTACTGAGTTCGGTTGTTCGAGTTAAGCATCGTCAAGTTCAAGTTCAGTTGGGACCGGAACGATAGGATAACCCTGTGAATGTTGCTTCTTTTGCGTATCGTCGGATCGGGAATTGACAGCTCTGCTTGAGATATTGAAAAGCCTAAAACAAGGACCGTATCACACCCAGTTCAACCAATTACTGCCCACATATTCTTGTAAGGCAGTCCCTGCCAGGCCGGTTTATGTGAGGTAAAAGAGTGAAGGGTAAGTTAAGAGAACAAGAGGAATAATGTAAGCAAAATAATGATAATACCAAGGTGTGAGAAGAAATTTAAAAATAACGAAGGGAAAGTTGAAGATACAAGTTGGTTAGGAGAAGTGGAAGGTTTGGTACTGCCACCCAACAGCATCTGACGCTCGAAACCCTCTATCGTAGACTCCTTAACGACGTGCTCCGGAAGCGAGTTCCAACGTTCAATAACTCGACGCGACAAGCGAGTTTCCGTCCTTACTCGAATAGAACGCAGTTTGTGCGGCTTCAACGGGTGACGTCGGAGACTAGGCAGGTTGGCGGGACTAAATAGCCAGGACAAGTATGGACCGATCTTACCCGTTAAAATACGGTAAGTGAGGATCAAGTCTCCACTAATTCTGCTGTAGTGCATTGAGTACATACCCGAGCTAAGCAAACGTTCGGGATACGTTTGCCCCCGTAATCCCTGCAATGACCTTGTACCCACTCGCAAAACTCTCTGAAGTTCCATTTTGTCCCTTACAAGACAAGGTGCACAAGCCTGGATACAGTACCCTAAGTGGTGTCGCACAAAAGCTGAGAACAGCTTCACAAAGATATTGGATGTTAGGACACCGAAGGAGCGGCGAACAAACCACATCATCCGGAACGCTCTACAAGCAGCCTTCCTCCAATTGTCCACAGAGTGAAGCAATGAGGTATGTGTAATACCTAGGTCAACCTGCTGAATGACAACGGAGTTCACTTTCATCAACCACATAGCGCGTGGGAGGACTAGCACCTCCAATGCGGAGGACAGAACATTTTGCCTGATTTATAGGCATCAACCATAAGGTTGACCAATCCCAGAGCCTATCCAAGGCACTCTGAAGTGCCTCACAGCCACCAGGGATATCCACAATATTCCAGAGCTTGAGGTCATCAGCAAACAATAGCGACGGTACTTCAAGCTCCTGGGGTAGGTCATTGAAATAAATGGAGAAAGGCAACAGCCCTAGAACCGAACCCTGCGGAACGCCACTAAGAACAGCTTGTCTAAGCGAAAGGTTAAGCCCCACGCGTACACACTGTTCTCTCCCCTCTAGGAAAGCAGACACCCATTTAAGGGGAACTCCAGATATCCCATACAATCTCAAGTTCAATGAAAGTCGTTGATGTGGGACAGTATCAAAGGCTTTCGAGAAGTCAACGAAAAGCACGTCAATGGCGTGACCGTTGTCTACTGCCTCAGCCCAGCTTTCACGAGCTACAAGTAAATTTGTCAGACATGAAAATCCCTTACGGATGTTTCGAAACACTGGTAGTTCGGGTAAATGAATCAATTGTTCATTTGTTCTCCGAGCTTGGCTGTTTTGTCGCAAACGTATCACCATCATGCGAAGTGGCATCCTCAGTGCAGTGATATGCGGCGTGAAATCATATCACTGCACTGAGGATGCCACCTCGCATGGTGGTGAAACGTTTGCGACAAAACAGCCAAGCTCGGAGAACAAATGAACAATTGATCCCTTATGGAATCCGTGCTGTGCCACACTGATAAGGTTAACCTTAATCAGGTGATTCTCTACCGAATCCCTGACCAACTTTTCAAACAATTACTACTACGCTTGTTAAGCTGACAGGCCGATAGTTTGCGGGAAGAGCTCTATTACTGTCGTTAAAAATCGGATAGGTAACTGCCTCCTTCCATTTCGTAGATAAGGCACAACTGCCAAACGATATTGTAAGCATACATGTCAGAAGGCCTCCTAGCTTAGCGGGAAATACATGCAGCAGCTTCGGATGAATTGAATCAGGACCAAAAGCTTTGGAAGGATTTAGCCCTTACAATAGCCCGAAGACTTGTGTCTACATTATGCTGATTTAAGTTAGGCAAGAGTTTTTCGGGACTTTTGTGACCAGCTCAACCTCACGAGAAAAGACACCAGTATATTGTTCGCTAAATATACAAGCTTTATCACAGTCGGTATGTCCACGGGTCCCGTCCACTCGTAGTAAATCGGGTGCAGACAAGTTTGTATCGCTGCTTCTCTTTACGTAAGCTCTGTCCCCTCCCTTGAAAATCGGACAGATGATTGCCTTCTTCCATTCCGAAGGCACAGCTGCCGAGTGATATTGTAAACATGCATGTCAGAGGGCCACTTAGCTCAGCGGCCAATTCATGCATCAGCTCCGGATGAATTGAATCAAGGCAGAAGCTTTGGAAGGATTTAGCCCTTGTAATAGCCCAAAGACTTGTGTTTCCGTTATGCTGATTTCAGTTAGGCTAGAATCCTCTGGAAATTTTGTGACCAGCTCAACCTGAGGTAGAGGCCTCATGAGAAAAGACACCAGTATAGTGTTCCCTAAGTAAACAAGCTTTATCATAGTTGGTATGCCCATGGGTCCCATCCGCTTGTAATAAAGCCGATATAGACGAGTTTGTACCGCTACGTCTCTTTACGTAAGCAAAGAACTTTGGATTTGTTACGGCTGCGTTAGCCAAATCCTCCTAGTACTGAAGACGAAGAGTTCTAAGATGTTGCCTACAGTTATTTCTAACCGCTTGATAGCTTTCGTAGGTGCTGGTTGATGAAGCCGCTTGGTAAGTTCGCCAGCACTTAGAGCGCTTCCTGAACAGGTATTTACCTGTGTGATCTATCCAAGGAGTCTGCGCCCGTGTTACCCGTCTCTTAGTGAATGGGATGTGGGGAGCAGAGATCTCGGTGAGGTATGACTTAAATTTCTCCAAGGCCGTCTCAACGGTGTCAGCCATGGTGATCACACAATTTGCTTGGCGCTCGTTTCGGTTGCAATGCGCGACTGCCTTATGTGCGGTGCTATCTGCGTTCCTTTGGCTAGATCGTCAACGATATCGTTTTTATAGCTAGACAAAAAGGAATCTTTCATCATACAAATAGAAGTTCTTTTCCTGTAACCCGGTCTATTTTCGAATTGTTATCCGGAATCGCGCTAAAGGCTACTTGCTACACTTATGGCAGTCTACCTTCTCAAAGTGATATGTTGAACATGTTCAAGACAGGATACTTGACAATGATAAGATGCACATTATCAAGTCCAACTGAGCCAATTAACCAAAGACCTCCTATACAGTTGGGGAAAGAATCGGCATAGAGACAAAAATGGTAAAATCGAGTAAAAACCATAGAACAAGAGCGCTTACCAACACTACCTCCGCAGCTGTCAAGAAACCTTTTAGCTCTAGATTTTGCATCATCAGGAATGAATGAGCTCTGGAACAATACTGGATTTGCTGCCACACAAAGCACGTGCCGAATGAATGAAATGGGGTTTTGCCCGGCAGCTTGGCAGTCTCCAATATTGCACTTGATAATATCATTGAATGCTCTCACCGAACCCTAAAATGTAATGAAATATAAAATGCTCCATTTTGGATACGATCTTTGCGATTGGAATGACCGAGATTTACCTAATGGAAAACCGAGGTCTTAATAGGGGTTCGTGTCGCAAACCAATGACACAGCGGGTTCCCCAAATTCAACTGTAAAATGCTCACCTTTTTCAACTCTTCCTCAATTTCATGGGCTCTCTGAACTAAGGGGCCGCGAACAGCATACTGTAGTCGAACGACATTAGGATTAATTGTGTCAACGCTCAGCTTCCGGTAAGTACGAATAAATAGGTATAAATCAGGGAGGTACCGAAAGGTTCTCCTACGGAAACTCATCAAGCGATAACAGTGAGCGGCCGATTAATCGGAAACAGCTGATTGATATTTTATGGAGGTAGGTTTCGCAGTGCGAATAACATTGAAGTGGAAGCGCTTACATTAACGTGTTGAAACATATCAATGTAACAACATATTAGGGTATTTTGAAGGTGATTTGATACGTAATCAGTTGTAGACCGCCACAAGGTAATGAAAAGTTTGGTTATTTGCATTGCACCTCTGTTTATTGGAATGATCAAACAAATCATTAAGTTGCTTTTTGATGCGTGTCTGTCGGTCTTGTAAACCCTGTTCATTACATTAGATTTTTTACGTGTGTTCATGTTTCTTTTTAATCTATCTCCGTTGTCATGCATATCCTTCTTACCTAATAAAACCAAACAAATAATGCAATAATTATCCTTCGACCTTTCTAACCAGTGTTCTTAAAACCGAAACAGCTGCTCACGAATATTTGTACAACGAACATTTATACAACCATTACACATGCAAACAGGACGGACCGCGCAACGGCCACAAAATTTTAGTTTCGCGGTTCCGGTCGAATTTACTCTTCCAGCGTTAACAACGATACTCTTCAGATAGTCGCGGGTGCAAAGAACTTTTTAAAACCCACCTTGATAAATTTAAATACAAGGATGGCAGGAACAGAAGAAGATTGTAAAGTTGAGTTATCCAAAGCGCTTTATTGATATTGATTGATTGGTATGGTTGGCTGGTTGTTGTTCTGCAAAATTAAGCGAAACGCAGTTGAACCACATTTGCATTCCCCGCTGCCCCGACCAATGCCATAAGAAAAGGATTCTAAGTTTAGTCTAGCAACGAAGTGAGCGTGTAAAGTAAACGGTAAAAACTAGCAAAATCCATTTACATGGTAGTAAATACTGGAGCAAATAACAGGAACGTATGGACATAAACGTACGATTCTGACTTGTACTATGGGGGCACCGAGTCGACGTTTAAACTATGTCATATTAGTTGATAATACTACGTCTTTGGGTAACGCATCCTAGGAATCTGCAACTATAGGTGACATAAGAGCTCAAATCTGACCTCGGACCAGATCGTATCGTAGCATGTACAACTCTCTACAAAAGCCACATATTTCCATTTATCAACACTGCGACGTGGCGAGTGCCGCTCGCCACAAATTAAAGTCAGTGCACCGTGGATAACCGGAAAATTTAATTCAATCCATAGATTACTATCGCTTATTCTCCATTTCTGCCGATTACAAGCAGTCAAAATTGCTGCAGTACGTTTACCGACACAGGCTACACGGCTGCCTTCCTATATATTTGCATACGTTTATCCACCAACGCACAGATTCACTGTCATGCCAAGCATGTATCTTACATATTTTTCATCAAAGTACCTTAGCTTAATAGACTTGTAAAGGTGTGCCTCACAGTTTAAGAATAAACGTTCATTTTTTATTTAGCATTCGTCTCCCAGTCAAGTACTAAGCATGTGCTGTACTATGGAGACGACGGTATATGGCTACGACCTAGTACCGTTGAAGGTACCCATAAATTTCCCGGAAAACCTCCAACCGGTTGGGTTACTCAGAGGTGCGCTAAGCCTGCAACTTATTTTCTTCGAAGAGATGTATCGTCCGATTGATGTTGTTGCAGGGTCACCAAATGCCTTTATGGTGAACTTAGAGCATTAATCAACAGAATTCTACATCAAAGGTCGGGATATATGTAAGTTATGTAGGCCACCAAGATCACGCTGAAAATCCAAGGAGCAGTCAGCGCAGTTGTTGGAAGTCGTGAAACACGCGCAGCTGCAGCTGCAGCGGTACATTCGAATCGGTTGCATTTACTTTGTGGCTACTTTGTGTTGCTAGGGCCCTTGCATTAACTTTTAATAACGTTTATGTTACTCCTTTGTAACATAGTATCATCCTGTAATCATCGGTATTGTTTCTGAACTTTTGGGTATAGCCGTCTTCCGCACTGACGTGGCAACGTGCTCCATATTTACATTTACTAGTGCTTTACTATATATCCAAGCTGAAGCGTAAGAAAGGAAGGGTAAAATCTGTAACACTCACCAGTATTAAGCTAACTTCCTTTGACTGGCACGTGCAAAGTCCATTTCAGCGACCAACCTGATCCAATCATGAAATTAAATTTCTACCTCAGCTACTTGCGCCCAAGCGGTTATAAAGCTTACAGCAATATCTGCGTGGTATTCCCATTCCGTCACATGAATGCAACGTCTTACTACTTGCTACACTCACGTAAGTGTTGTGAAAAATTCATGCACTTAAATGTGAGGCAATTCAATAAGTGACATGGCGAAACCACGCCGAACCTGAATATTGACACAGTAGTCCATACTGACTTTTCCGCGCCCCAGCACCACCATGTTCCTGTGTCCGACTATTGCGTGACAATGGAACAATGGAACAATGGATTTATGCGGGTATAAAAACTAAAGCTTGACAAATCCCGTAGGGTGATCAGTGCGAAAATCATAGAAGTGTGAAAAATTCAATGGGTGACAAGATGCTCACCCGACTGAACTACAAAACTTTCGATTATACCTTTCATTGAAACGAAATATTTTACCATTTTAACGCAGCGATGCTTGTATGCTTTTATGATCGTGCCTTCATCGGTGTGCCTCCTTTTACCGAGTATATTAATTAATTTATTTATTTATTTACATACACCCATACACACATTCACTGTCATACCATAAGTATTATGTATATCATTGAGCACATTTTCTTAGCTAACGTTGATCATGCTTGACAAGGTATATCTCACATTGTCGAGAATAAAAGTTGATTTACGTATTTAATTTTTAAATATTTACCAAACATTTTGCCATGAATGCATTCCTCCAAAAATGTCAGCTGAACAAAGCAATTCCTCCGAAACTCTACGATGGCTCATTTCCCACCCATGTACTCTTTGCTTGGGTAACCGGCATCCTGACCCCTATTCATATAGCTACTTCAATCCCGAAATCTTTCATTTCTGGTGACACTGATTACTTTTCTTCCCACCATACTTTGGAAAATTAATCCTGCCGCGCTGACGTACCAATAAATAAACTTTTATTCTCGGCAAAGCGGGGGACACATTTACAGGCCTTAACAAGTTAAGCTAATCTACTTTGATCAAAAATGTACAACCTACATTGTTGAAAGGACATTGAAGGTGTGCATGGGTGGATATACGTATGTAAATGTGTACCCATGTAGCTATGTAACTTGTGTTTGTGATTGCGCTACAGCATTTTAGTTGTTTGTAATCGTAAGATATGTGAGAGTACGCGATTGTTACTTGGGGGTTAGGTAGCTTTTGTCGGATTTCCTGTCCCATCTGAAGGTTATCCTGCTTTCTGACCCCTTCCAGCTTCTGGGCGGTAAATGACCTAGTCGCTGCCGACCAAACGCTCTGTTATTTTACGCCCAAGGCGGTTGCCGGTACCGTTCACAGTTATGATTATATCCCTTTTCATGTTGGCGTGAAGCCTTTTGCCGAAACTCTGTTATCATTCCGGCCTTGATATTTAGGCGTAAGCAAGGGTAGCCGTACTTCTAGCCTCGTCTAAATGGGCTCCTACTTTCCGATCCCTGAGACCTTACCGGTCAAATTTCAGACGACTCAGCAACCTTTACTATTTCCTTAACGTTTACCTTCTTCTCATGTACGCCTTATTTCCAATCCTGACTATCTGGCCACCTGGGCTACCTTTATGATTGGACATGCGCGTCCATTAAACCGGCCTGTCTTTCAATGCTGTCCGTATGAACTTGTTCATTGCTGCGCAAGCATCTGTATGCTATGCTGTCACCTTGGCCATCCCTTCGCAGTACTACTTCAACCTTCGATTTTATACCTTACATATATAAGACTGCCGCTACTCTCGAATTCCACCGCAAGAAGCTAAGTAATGCACCCATTTGGAACATATCCCGCCTTAACGCCTCCAGTTGTCCATAGCTTCCCTGTCGAAAACTGTTTGCATCGCAGCCCGTTATGGTTAGCAATTAATCATTCGTTATCTCTCTTTTCATGACTGCAAGCCCAGCTATTCCCTAACTTTTGCTTCCTTCCCAATTCTGAGTAATGATTCAATTAGCTAGGCATTATAACTTGAAGTAGGCATCTCTCAGCAACAAATTCAGAACCCCTTTATTACTTCATTTTATTTAGTCCCTTTACAATAACATTATAATGAAGTCATCAACCATTTTAGCTGCTGGCCCTGCTAAGCCTCTCCAAAATTTCGCCAACGACACCTATCATTTCCTTTACACCCAGCTCCTCCTACCTTACCTTTTCTTCTGACTACCCTTCCACCTGGATCACCTTCAGTTCTGAACATATGCGTCCACCAACTTGGTCTCGTTTCCTACCCCTCTGTCTGAACTCCCCGCTGTCATTTGGCTTTCGCTGACGGAAATGCTTTGCCGGACCATTTATTAACCCGTTATAGTACCGCTGCCGTGTCCGATTGAAATACAACGTAAATAAGTCGCTGCAGGTTGTCCCAAACCCCAGCTCTTTGCCGAAATATTTTTGCACGGTAACAGGTTATGACTCTCCTTAAGCAGGTACTATCGAAATAAATGGTCCATTAGCTCCGAAGTACGATTTGATGTAGGCTTCTCAATTCTCTGTAAAGCTTGCAAACAATTTAACTATTTACCTCTCATCTAGCACACTTCACTTCTATTGTAGCTAAAGTGTCAACGCTGTCTGCTGCTTACACTAATATGACCCTCCAAACGCGTTAAAACCACCTTACATTTCTTCAACTACTAACTGCTCTGCATTTATCCTGTACCTCCATTTGTAGCTACATTTCCAGCTGGCTAACCTTTTGACTGGTCGTGCAGACCGTAAAACTGGTTTTGCTTCCAACGCTGTCCAGCTGAGCTTCTTCTGTGCCATTTGGTTTTCGTTGACCTTAACGCGACAGCATGCTCTGTCAGCTCATTGGATATCGCTACAGAGTACCGCCTTCCATGTCCGACTGTATGACTTACTTTTAAGGTTAATGCCGCACACGAACATGTTCTTAATATAATAGCCATTTAGTTCTTCTCTAGCTCACTTTTCATAAGCTGTGGCCCATCTTTCCGTGAATACCAACCCATATGGCAGGATAGTTGCGCTAATTACTTAGTCAAATTATGGCTTCTTTGCGTTTTTCATTTTTATCTTTGTCCACCCTCCAAACCATCTCATTTCTATAAGCAAACGCATGTATACTTGACGTTTGTCCGCCTCTGACTATCATCCTTCTTTCTCCTAACTTCCTTAATGCTCCTTTTACTCTTAATTTGTAAGCGTTTCGCCACAAACTGCTTAGCACTGCCCTAGCCTAAGCTGGCCCATCTTCATTGTTTTTTGACGAACCCACAACAATTTCTGTTCAAGCATCCGAGTGTTATTAATGGCAGTGCCATATTTAACTTACCTTCACATCATAGCTTATGCTATTCCTCCTGTAGTCCAATGGCAGTTCGTTATGGATATCACTGCGTGAGCATGTTTCTTCTATTATCTACCGAACTATGTTCCGGATAACGGCCCCCTAGCATGTCACACCTTTGGTCTCCTGTAGAACATCCCTCTTTTTGGGCGGATTGCAGTACATTTAGGTATGGAGGTTTCAGCCTCCTAAGTATCATCACCTACTTACCGCACCTCCGTACGAATGCAACAGCTCTTCGCCGGTTCCCTGCATTTGCCTACTGTCGTTGAAAGCTGCTTTATGAACTCACGGCCCCTTGCTCTGCATCGCAATTCAATTGACCTTAGCTTCCCGTAAGATGCTACCCGCCTTCTGACTACTTTCCTAACATAAACTTGCGTTCATCGTTCACAAGTTTATCTATGCAGCTTTCCCGATACAAGTACGTTTCTTTGAAAACTTGTAAGCACGCTGCTCCAAATTTGGACCATGCGATTTGTATAACCTTCTTGGTACGCTGTATTGGTAATCTGAAACACTGATTGACTTTTGCCTCTCGGCTCCATCATGAATCTCAGCTCACAATTACGTTCCCCTCTCTTGTTTGGCCTCTCTTTTGGTCTATATCGCAACAGTTCAATGGCGGTATAGGTATCACTAGCGTCAGCGCAACGTCCCAGGTCTCTTTTGGTTATCTTTCCTTCTGTGCCTCTCATTCCAAAACATTTTGGACTAGTCAGTCCTCTTAGGCTCCAAATGCCTATAGTCTTAAACCTAGGCCTCTCTTATTTTGAGCACCGGCTGCCATCGACTCAAGTCCTCATGGTATAAGTTACAACCTTATGATACTCTTCTTTGTCTGAATCATTATCTCTATGCTTGGTAAAGCCTACAGAAATCCAAATTTCCGGTCTCTGATTGAGTTTGGCTCTCGGCTCCACTATCATGCATCTCAGCTCACATTAACGTCTTCCTCGCTTGTTTGGCGTCGCTCTTCGTTCATATCGCAACTATACAATGGTGGCATAGGTACCACTAGCCTCAGCTCATCGGCTGCCATGCAATTTTAATTCTCACCTCCCCGTCTATTGGACTGATGGCTTTCTTATTCCAACAGCGCCAGCTGCTGAGCACTTGAACTTCTTTGGGTCTCATCCACTCCTATGTTTAACCATACTCTATTGTATACTTTTTCTGCACCTCCTCTCGTCATCGCATACCTTGGGATGAAAACTTGGCAATTGGCGGTGGTGGCCGTATTATCTCCTTACCCTTGGTCAATTCCGGAGCCGGCATCACTGTCGTTTTCTCTCTACAGATGCCTCAAGTATTGCTGCCTGTTTTCTCTCTTGTATTCCACACTCTACACCTATCAGACTATGCTGAGCCTAATGAAGCGTGCCGCTCCGGTATACTAACCAATCAGGTTGACAGCAACTCACCAATTAATGAGTCGCAACTAGCAGCCTATTTGACTTCAACGTTCCACGGTGGATGTCTACGTCAGAGTTGCACACGTAGTATCTTTTGCGGCTACTGCTCACAATACTGATACTCTAGGTCTCCTTCAGTGCTGGTCTACAACCATTTTCTAACTGAACCTGTAGTATTCAAGCCCTTCTCTCTCCTATTATTAAAGTTGAAGGCCTGTCAGCAAGCAGTTTCCTCCACATAACTAACCCGACTCCCAGTATTACCCTTTTCTGTAGTATATTGGACCTGTTTGCTGCACTGCAGAAGTCCCTATCTTTCTCCGCTATTCGAGGTCCCTTTAGGGCTAGCTTTGACACCGCACTGCGGCCACAGTTATAGTACATAAATCCCATTCTCGTCACCAATTTGACACTTCATCTCTCCCCTTTACCCAGCTGTCTAGCATCCTATTGCTGAACATTTTGCGTTATTATTTTCATGGCCTCAAACCCGGCCTAATAACTTCACTGGCTCTCCTACATGTTCGAGCAATAAGCTCTAACACTCTCAACAGATCGCTCAACTTATATCTTACGCGCTTATTAAACAACTCACTATGTTCTTCTGATTCCCTCAAATCATTTACCGGTTAACAACGCCTGATACTCACGGTTCCCAAACAGGACAACTTTTGCGTACGCTAGTCCACTTCGGCCAGCAGCTTCCTCTCACATTCAGCAAATATCAGGTCTCGTGCTACAACGCAAAACTACGGATATGATGTATAACATATACAGTCACTCCATTGTTTACAGCCAGCACAACTTTACCATAAATTTTATATTTATACAATAACATAGTCCTGTTCAATTTTGTTGGCAGTTTGCTCGGTCCGTATTTCTTCTCCCCTTTGTTCTACAGGATAACATTATTTGCACGGAACACCGCTGAAGACGTACCTGCGACGCTCCCATGGGCACGGATTCAATAAAGAACACAGAAAAAACCCGCACTTCATGACACACTAAAGAACCTAGGAAACTGATCAATTCAATACAAGTCACCTGAGTTGTCCGACTTCAACGGCTCTAACCACTTTCACTGGACTCCAAAGGCGACTACACAGCCATGAGAAACAAAATGGCGTTACGTGACTGCGAATATCCGCTAGGGTAATTGGTCGGATACAATCTTGCCAATGTTATATCACCAGCCGGCAGTGTTCCAGGACGTGGTGGGTCTTCGCATGGCAAGCGTTTTCCCTACAAAAAGCCACAAATGTCTGTTTGACGTCACCGCGACGTAGCGGATGTGACTCGCCACTCAATAAAGTCACCGCCCCAAACACCTTGGCAAGTTGACCGACACCACATTTACAAGTTCTGTGCATATATCAGCTGTAGCACGAAAGCGCCTACATATCAGATTAGTGCCATGCCACTATTCTTAAGTATTTTTCACCCGTTTCCTCATACTTCACTCACTGACCTACATTGCTTACGGGACGTCATCGGACTAGTTCCTCATCAACATACCATATAAGTGATCTAATACTATCTTTACCGCTCGCATTCTGTGTACATAGACTACATACAACCTTTGGGCTCTATGTGCCCACACTACTGTCTCCAACTGTACTACTCCCACTGTTGGTGTTGCTTATTCTGCTATCAGATACAATAATGCAATACGCTGATCATGCCCAAAAGGCGTGTCTAGCTTTGTCGAGAAAAAAATATTTATTTATTTGTCTATTTAGTTAGACGTGGTGTATGAAGGCAACCATAAATCATATATCCTAAAATCTTATACAGCAGCACATACTTAGGCGCCAATGCATGCCACCAATAAGGTTAGAATGTTAAGGATGCTTTCCTTTTAGTAAGTTTGCCTGGTTATCTCTTGTTCCTCGCTTGTTTTCCCGTGAGTTGCCACAGGCCTTCCATGATTATTGTACGAGTTTTGTTTTAACTCAGACCAAGCGACCGATACCACACCTTTTTTTCGTGGTTGGACGATGCGCCCTTGCGGGTTGCCTGCGACGCGGTGTTGGGCTGTTGTGTCGTTCGGCTGTGTCCCTGCTGGCTTCGTCCCATCGGTCAATCGGATCTAACGGCGTCGATTTAATGGCTCGACTAAGTTCCGTCTTCCGAGCCAGATTGTGCGACGGGACTGACATGCCTAGCGAGGGACGCGGGGGGGCGTATTAGACCTACGGCCAGCCACAGCAGTCTTAGGTAGAGTAACGTGAGTTTTCTATATATGTAGTTTAAGCGCCCCATTGCCGTTTTGGCTTTTTCGCACTACAAATTATGTGTGCCCACTCCCGTTTTCGTGTGTTGTGCAAAGCTCAGAACACTCCTTTTGTTTGTGGACATGACTTACTGTCCCGGACCACTGATACCCCCCGTGCACAGGACGAATTTCCATAAAATATAGTTTGGATGGGTTGTCCTGTCCCTAACCATTATTCGATTCATCTTATCGCCTCCACGTAGGGTTTTTTTACTGTTGGAAGCTCTTTTCTCGGGCATTCGGCGTAGTATTACTTCTCAGGTCACTAATAATGATATGCGCCCATGTTCACTTATCCCATCGTCCTACCGCCCACATCGTGTCAAACTGAACCGTAATAGACTTGCTGCTGTCTCCGATTCTCTTCCCGGCTGACGCCAACCTTACGGAATCAACTCAAATGCCGCCGGTATAAAGCGGCACATAACCTACGGCGCTATCCTACGGAAGCTAGCTAGACTTTTCGACAGTTACTTATCCGGTCCTTGAACTAGGCGATCGCACGCCGTCTCAACTGTCTCAGGCACATCGCGTGACTTTGTGACGGTCGTACCTGTAAGCTCGATGACACGATTTCATGCTACAGCTTTGGACCGACATGCCTGCCCATCGAACACCTCAGCTTTCGTCTCGGCCGTCTACCGCAGATGATTGGTCTTTTGGTCAAGCATCAGGCTGAAAACAGGCAAGACTAAAGTTCCCCCCCATGAGTCACCTTTCACCATCAACCCTCAGCATTGTCACGCAGTTGATGTCCCGACCACTTAACAGCGGAATCTGTAGAACTTGACCCGATTGAAAACCGCATTTCTGAGGAGTTAGCGAGAGCTGGAGCTCTCGCCCATCTCGAGCTTTAATCGCTGAGCCCGCCCCCGTTAGTAAGCCCTAAGATCGCTCCTCTCGAAATCAGAACGTACCCCCTGCGCCAGTGAGTATTCCAAAACGTTCAATATTCTGTTGGTACCACACGCACCGTTATTGGCGGATGAAGGCAAGGAATTGGCCGTAGGACCGTGTTGTATCCAAGCCATGTCTTCCACAACGTTACGCTGCCAAATGCACACAAACGCGCAGCAGGGAGACTTTTCCCCACTGCCAGCCCAGTGATGGCGAAAACCGGCTGCGGTCTGGCCAATCTTACAGTCGTGCCTATAACTTATACGTCTACGACGTCCCTTCAAAGCCAATTTGAACTGCTTGGTTGAACACCCCGAGGTGCCGGAGGTCAAGCGAAGAATTTATCCTCGCTCCTGCTCTGCAGAAAAACGCAACCCTACTTCCATCCGGTACTGGTACTTTGTCAGGCGGCGAACAATAACCAAGATCCATACGATACGGCCAGATAATGTATGACCTTCTTAACCTTGGGTCTTCGTCGCGAAGTTTTCCCCCTTGGTTTTACCTCAGCGCTGACCGTCCAACGCCCCAGCCTGGGAGATGGATTTTCTTACACCAAGTTTGTACAGCCTGAATCGTGTGACCCCGCGTAACCGTAAAAACTGATGCGATAGTTTGACATCCTTGTCCCGTTTCGGGTAAAGGTCCACTAACGTCGATCAGGTCGGATCGGTCTGTCGGGTGTCTGCGTCGCGGGGGGGGGGGGGGGGGTGGGGGGGGGGGAGAGGGGGGGGGGGGGGGTGTGCGGCATTGCCCGCCGTGACTATTGGATGTTATCACCCAAACTATAACTGCAGATATTTCCTGCCTCGCTACTGTCAATCTCTGTGCCTAAAGGTCTGTCTTTTCCTGAGGCCTAATTAGATCACGAAGATAACTTCGTATCTCCCCACATCCAATAACACAATATGGACCGCCTGTACAACCTGCCCGACCTCGATCGATTACCGTCCTAGACACACACGCGTACTCTCTGCCAAGGCAGATTAGTTCGAACATATGCTTTCCGTCCGCGTTTATCGTTCCTCACTTCGCAATAGGCCCCATGGGTCCTCCCCGCTTCATATTGTTCCCACAAAATTCCACGTGGCGACTGGAGACCTTGCGGAGGATTACCGTGTGTGCACTAAACGAATTGGCCACCGGTGTCCCCCGAGTAGATATCCGATTCCGCCGCACTTCCAATGAGTTTGTTGCAACTGGCTTACCATGGAAGAACAGGGTTCCCGTAAGAATTGACTATGGGTGCGTGCATACCACCAAATTCCGGTGTTGCTCCCGACGATATTCCGCAGACCGCTATAACCACGTCCTTGGTCTTTATGAATTCTTTTGCATGCCATTTTGGTCTACGAAATGCTGCACAGACTTTCCAAAGGTTTATCGATCAAGTCCTTAGAGGGCTCGTGCTTCGTCTACGCCCTACATTGACGATATGCTTGTGGCCAGTTTCCAATACATGATTGAGCATACTGTCACATCTCCGATCGATCTCTTCGAACGCTTTTGCTCATGACGCGTTACGATCAATGTTGTACAAATGTTTTTGGCCAAAGTTCTGTGATTTTTTTGGGCCACCGAATTGATTGCAGGGGCACTAGTCCACTCTCCGAGAATACACAAGCGATTTGCAGACTACCCATGCCTCAATCTTTCACAAAGTCCTCTCGTCGTTGTTCTCGTCATGGGTCAATTATCTACAGCCTTTCATACGCAGATTGCTCTGGTGCTACGTCCAGCCATTGACCGACGTTTACTTAAAGCGCAGTGTCACATAGAAATTCCGAGCCCAACTCAGAGCTATCGATGACTTCGACAAGATCAAGCTCCCGGTTTGTCCAACGCTACCGCGCTTAGTCATTTGCAGGACTGAGGTTGACGCCACTCTCATCCTCAAGACTGATGCATCTCAGACCGCCCTGGTTGGGTGGCTGTTGCTACCCAGCAGGTAATCGACGGTCGACCTGAAAGACCGCTAGCCGTTGTTCTCCTCGCAAACTCCAGCCAGCACAGACGCGATACAGCAACATTCGGTCGAGAACTATTAGCTAGCGTATTTCGCTAGCATCAAACATTTTTTCGGCTTCTGCTTAAAGTCGCACTTGTTACTCATGTCTTACAGACCATAACCACGTGTGCTTGTTGCTTTCCCGTGGGGATGTCATCCGTCCGTTTCTCACCCCTAGAAAATTCGTCATTTGGATTACATTTCACAGTTTTTCTACCGACATGTCGCCATGTCGATGGCGGCCATTAATGTTGGTCGCCGATGCATGTCCGCGTTAAGGTTCGTCTACAAAGTTTGCACGCAGAAGATTAACTTAGAAACAGAGCAGCTCCATCCGGAAGGGAATCCTGATTTGGTGCTTCTAAGTATCCTAATTCCGTAGAGGCATAATCCCCACCTCACAGTTGCCAATTCGTAACTCAAGACTCCAAATTTTACTGTGCTATGTCCTCTGGGCTAGCCCCGCCCGATTATTGTCCCTCACATAACGCCGAATCGTCTTTGACCCACTCTGCATGGAATCTCTCACCCGACATCCAGCCAACAGTCAAGCATAATCACGGGATCGCTTCTTTGGCACCAACAGGCGCGCCAAGATCCCAGTGGGCCAAACAGTGGATCACGTGCCAAACCACAAGGATCCACCGGCACCGTTTACCTCCCCGGCACGTTTGCCCTTCCCGACGCTACGGTTTCCAAACATGTTCATCGTGACATCGGGGGTTGGGGACCCTTGCTCCATCCAACGTGGTTGGCTACGTATTGACATAGTGTTGAGCCGGTTAGTTCGCGTTGGCCCCACTGGCCGGTGCCTAGTTACGTGAATGCTTCAACGAAACGGTTGGCGCGAACAGTCCATTGAGAAGTGGATGTTCGTCCTTTGGGTCACATCCAGCCTCTATTACTACCGATAGAGGCCTACCAAATTCAATTCGGACGTGGGTTCGTGACATGAACCGCGTTGCTCAGGTCTGTTCCCACCTACGGACAACCGCCTAGCACCCAGCGGCTAAAATGGCAGCGTTTACACTTTCCCATCGCCAACTGTTAAGGCGGCGCAATATACTGCTTCACAGTCGAACTCACCAATGGGCCAGAACCGTCTACCGATTTTCTTGCTGTGGGTATCCGGAACACCAATTAACGAAGGACATTGAGCTGTTTGGTCACCGCTGCGAATGGTCTTTGGGCAACTACTCTCAGCTCGTCCTGCAGAAACGTGCTAGTCTGCACGTTTACATGGAGTAGTTGATATACCGACCTGCGTACGTCCACAGCGCCTGGAGCCAAGCACTTCAGTACACATTCGTCCATCGCCACCTCGATCAGTCCTCGGGGTCGACAGGTACACCCGGAATTGAGCACTTACCCCCTTCGTTCTCCTGCGTGTCGATTCCGTCAGTAAGTCTCTGCCTCCGCCTACGAGGAGCCCCTTCAAGTGTGTTGGCTCGCAAACAGAAGCATCGTGTCGTGCTGGATTAGAAATGGTTTATCAGGATACCTGTGGCTATTGACCGCCTGACGCCGGCGTAGCATCGAGTCGCGATCTATACCGAAACCCACAACATTCCTGTCACCGAACAGCCACCCTTCCCAAGTACGCCTCCTACATCAGCCCATGTCGTACACCGCTGTTTCCTCTTCTGCACCCCATGCATCTCACGACACAAACTCGAAATCGCATCATCGAACACGCTTCGGACGTACAGTTGTTTCTCCCTTCCAGACTAACGGTAAATGACACCCAAGTATCGAGCTTTCGTCTCATGACTCACGCTCTAGGGGGGAGTTCTGTAGCGCTTGTAACATATCTTTCTTCCCAAGTGTACTTTTCCGATTCCCACTTCCATTATTATTGTACTCTTTTGGTTTTAACTGACCAACAAACCGATACAACACTTTTTCGGGTTCTTCGATTCGCCTTCTGGTTTCGCTACGCGGTGTTGTGCTGTTGGTCGTCGTCTGTCTGCTGGCTCGTCCGTCGATCATCGGATCTATACGCGTCGAGTTATTGTGCCGAATAAGTTCCGTTCTTCCGACCAGATTGTGCGACTAACTGACAGCCTAGCGAAGATCGTGCCTTTTACCTAAGGTCAGCCTACAAGCATTCTTATTTATAGACTGAGTTCCTTTATGTAGTTAAGCCCTTTTCCGTTTGGCCTTTCCACTACA
>OX104063.1:230050015-230095981 GCA_944474145.2 Dicrocoelium dendriticum
GGTACATATGTGTGATAGTTGTTATAATATTTCGGTGGCCATAGTGGTTTTTCTGCTATCGCTATGGCTGTGGATGATGGTGAGCTGTTCCGATCTTTGGTGATTTGGTAAGCATGGACAATGCGTTGAAGACATGGATGAGGTAATCGGACGTGTTCAGATTATATCGTTGACATGGTTTTTTCAGCGTGGGAAGGTCGTGCACAAGCACTTGCTGAGAGGGGGACGCCAACGGCTACATGCTGTACGGTTGCGTACATTTTTGACGTTCAGGAGTTCGTGGCAAACAGTAAGTTAATATTAATGTAACACGGCGGCTAACGCATGTAAATGCGAATGAATCTGCAAACCGTTGATCACTGCGATATATTTCTGCCAGAGACAACACAGTGCTACGCGGTAACTATTCGTTTTGGCGTGCCATACTGATGGAGATTTTTAGTTGCAATAACGTGGAAAACATTGGTTGAATAAAGACTTGAAACGAAATTTGACTATTGTCAAATTTACTGTGATCCAAGATATGTTGGATCGATTAAAGCGGTTCTGGTCAAAGCGTCTTCTGCGCCTACTAGTAATTTGTCCAGTTTTTCCCAGTTTTAACCCCGTTTTTGCCTTTTTTGATGTCGTTTAACTATTGCATACGTGTTATCATCACTCTGTGTTGCGCTATGTCAGCCTCGCAATGCACCGAGTCTGTTGTTCCTGATGGCTCGGATTCTGATTGTGCGATTGCCTGCTCACAGTATCGTGTTCTATAGTACAGCAAAGTGTTCATTGAGTTCATTGAGTTGTAGAGAGCAGGAGGGAAATCTCATGTCAGCCCCGTCGATTCCGTATCATACTGGGTTTGTTGCGTATCATTGCATTGCGACCTTCCTCGAGGGTTCGTCGCAATTGCAGTGACAGCCGCAAGATTCCAGCATTCTCAGCGAACGTTTGTCTATTAGTCACTTGAAACTTTCCTCAGATGGAGCTTCTAAAATTTCTTCCGGTAGGCTGTTCTAATCATTCACCACTCTAGTGGATAGGGTGACGTCCATGCGAATTCTGTCTTCTTTGCTTAAATAGTTCCCATGTAAATAAATATAAATAAATAAATAAATACTTTATTCTCGACTATGCGAGGCACGCCCATGGAGGCATGATCAGATATGTACAACTGTACAAATATTTTATGGCAACCGTGACAGCAATATTAGAAAATTGGTGGTATGTTCGTGGTAAAATAAATAAATAGATAGTTTATTCTCAGCTTCATAGAGACGCACCAACTTAAGCATGATCAAGGTTTAAAAACTGTTGTGTATCACGACGATACTCCGGGTTCAATCGTGTATAGTTGAAACGGTGTCAAGAGGAGTTGATATGTGAATCTAGTCGACTTGCCAGTATGTAGTTGTGGACTGTGACTTTATTCAGTGGCGAGTCACATTCGCCACGTCGCAGTGTTGTTAAACAGACATGTGTGGCTTTTATAGGGAGAACGCCTTCCAGGCGAAAACGCACCACGTCTGCAACACTGCCGTAAAGCATTTTGAACATTAATGTTGAACTGGCAAAGCCGCTTGACGACTGGTTTCACCTTCGGTTTTTCGCGGGGGTAATGGCTTCTAATTTCCTCTGTTAGTTGGACGGGTATTTTGCTCTGGGTCGCCATGATTTTTTGGGGTCGCTGGAGGAGAGGGGACATCGCGATTTTTCTTCTTGTTGTATGTCCAGGTGAGCAAAAGTTTCAATTTTTCCGCTGTTCAGATTTTTCAGATGTATAATGTACGGGAGTATGAGGATGTGTCCAGTTCTCCATACTGGACAAGGGTTATGATGATTGTAGGTTGGTCCTTGCGTGACCTTGTTGGTCCTTGTGTGACCTCGTGTGGAACCGTCAGTGTTGGGCCGGAAGGATTGTTGTAACTCACTCCCAAGTCCCCCTAGTAGGATGTGCCTAGTGTAGATGAGATCACCTCGGTGACGGCGGAGTTCGAGGGAGAACAGATTTAGCTGCTGGAGTCGAACGTGGTACGGGAGATCACCAAGCCCCAGTACAGCTGTCGATTCACGTCCCTAAACCTTTTCCAGCAGAGCGCATTCAAACGTTGAAAGCGGATGGATAGCTGTTAGGCCATATTCTAAGGCTGGACGGATGTACGAATTGAACAAAGGTCGATAAAGCTCAGGAGTCATTCTAGCGAAGGATCTTCTTAAGGCACTCACCAGTATCCTTCAAGTGGTTACGTTCAACTTGTCCTGCGTCGTTCTAAGGTCAAGAGTCACGATAACCCCGAGATCTCTCTTGTGGGTGGTATTCCTGAGCAGAAACCCCTCAACTTGGTATGCACCGTACGGTTCAGTGCTACCCATTGGGAGAACAGCACATTTATCTCGGTTTACTGGCAGTTCCCACTTGATCGACCATTCATGTAGCTGGTCTAGGGATTTTGTAATCTGTCCGCATCCTCAATGCTACATAGCGTTGACCATAGCTTGAGGTAATCAGCGTAGTTCAAGCAGTCCGTTTGAAGTGCAGTAGGCAGATCGTTAAGATACAGTTTGAAGAACTCCGGTCCGAGCACTATTCCTTGGGGAATGCCACTGGTCATAGGCCCTGGAACAGAGGGTTTGGTTCACTTGTGCGCGACCTCTTAAGAAACCGGCAATCCAGGAGAGATGGTTTCCTGTAATGCCAATTTCCTGGAGTTTATGTAGCAGGCGTACGTGTGTGTGTGTGCTGAAGTCAACAAATACTATGTCAACCTGTTTTGGTCACCTATGGCTGCTGCCCATGTTTCTCTGGCGATGAGTAAGTTAGAGAGGCATGAGCGTGCTCTCCAGAAGCCATGTTGAGCTCGTGAGATGAGATTTAGATTCGCACAGAGTAACTGGAGGGCGCACTATTCGTTCCATGGTGTTGCACACGACTGAGGTCAGACATTGGCCGGTAGTTGGCTGGGTCTTGTTGGTTTCCTCTTGTATTAGGGGAGGACGGTACCTGTTTCGCAGCCTGTCGGTAGGCAGCCGGCTTCGGCGGATTGTCAAAACACTTGACAGGGAAGGGCGGCGACGTACTCAGCTATCGTTTTGAGGAAGCTGGGTTGCAATCCGTCCGCGTCAAGGGGGGAGTTCAGGTCCAGTTCGAGGAGTAGCTTAGTGACTACTTCGTGGTTAATTTCAACTTGCTTCCTGGAGGAGCAGCATGCAGGCACCGTTGTTGAGCAGTGGTGGCTCCACTGAGTAGACCGAGGAATGTTGCACAGCCAATAAGTTTGCTTTTTCATCATCGCCGTAGCAAGTGGTACCTTCCTTAGAAGAGGATAGAGTGGGGATTCCACTACCAGTTTTGGCATTTCGTTTCAAGTAAGCGAAATGTTTCTTGGGACATTTTTGGGATTCCATGGCCAGTCCATATTTATATTGTAGTCTTTTGTCTCGTTTTCTCAGGATGCATATGTTTCTGACAATTTTGTACTCTAAGTAGCTTGATGTCAGTCTTGTACTCTTGAAATGATCCCATCGTTTTCGTCGTCTTTTCATCAGGGATCTTACTTCTTTATCAATCCATGGGGGTCCTTTGGATGGTGGTCTGCCCTTGCAGGTTGGAACAAACTGTTCATGGGGTAGCATCATCATAGTTCGCAGGCGTTCATATGCGTCATCAAGCTGCAAGGATTGTGGAATACTTCAGTCCAGGTTACTTGCAGTCGTTCTTAATCTGGGTTGGTCAGTGCGCCAGAAATTTCGATGCAGTGTCCCCTGCTCGTGGATGGTGGGGTGTCGTGTCCACGAAAAGGAGACTGTACAGTGATCACACTTCTCAAGTGATTAAAGGATCGGTAGATCTGAAACATCCGATTGGGCCGAGGCGAGAACCAGGTCTATAATGTTCGGCGTCTGACCAGGGACCATCCGTGTTGGTGTCAAGTCATGCTGTGTCAGGTTGCACTCGTGAACGGTATCAAGGAGATCAACTTAAAAGGAGTAAGGTGAGAGATCACTGTGAAGAAAGTCCTAGATTATGTCGGGGGCGTTGAAGTTACCCATAAGGAGACAGTTTGTTCCTCTGCTGTTGGTTCGCACGGAACGTAATAGGTGTGAGCTAGGTGCTGCAGGGATCTCTGGGCCACGCCGACCATCAACGATTGGCGTCCGTCATGAACTCGACATCAGAGCATTTCCGATAAACCATCCTTGTGACAATCGGTTTAGACCATATGGGCCTTGTGGTGGTTCTTTGTGTAGAGGAGTACTCCGCCTCCAGACCTCCCACGAAGGCGATCGTATCGAATTAGCTGATACCCTGAAACATGAACCGCCGAGTCAGATATATCAGATGACAGCCAAGTTTCCGTGAACGCCATTAGGTCCGGTTGATATTCAGTGATAAGGAGTGGAATCTCATCTAGCTCGTTACTGGGACTGCGCACATTCGCGAGTGTTATCCGCAGTCCGTTCTTTATGTTTGAGATTCTGGAAGAAGAAAAGTTGGCATCCCTTTAGCTCTGAGTTCTTTTGACTATGCGAAAATCAACTATGTGTATTTCTTTTTCTCCATTTGCTCGGCGGGATGGCAGCTCTCAGACGACTTGTCTCATTCGGACTCGGTCCTCCGGAGGAGGTCTTCAGAACGTAGATTTTTCCCTTGAGGCGCAGGGTCCGTCTCAGGATGCGTTGGCATTCTTCTTCATCCTGACAGACGATTTTCAGTGGACGAAACTTGGCTGGGTCCTCTTGATTTCTGCCAACGATAAAAGCAGCGATTAGGTTTATTCCTTGCACTCTCTCATCAAACAACATGGAGACCGTTTGTTGAAGGAAGGCTTGCTCGTTGAGCATCCTTTCAGCTGGAGTCTCCTTGTTGGATTCTGGGACGTTTGTGATTATCGGGCAGCGGTTGCGAGCAGGCAACTTGTTTCGTTCCGGTGCTGCTGGCTTTGGTGGGCATTTCTTTTTTCTGACTAGTTCCTCAAGCAGCGCTACTCTATTTAAGACGCTAAAGCTCGTGTTCCATGTTTCTGATGTTCGATTTTATCTTGGTTCCGGGGATCTTCTTAGAGGCCTTGTTCTCAGCTTTGGTTGTCCTCGTTTTGGCTGAGGTGCCAGCGCTCGCGACCACGGCATAGGGCTTGGGCTTAGGCATCAGCCCATTCCCGTGCTTGCTGAGCAACGGTGTTAAGTCCAACGTGGTCGAGGACGCCCTGCTTCGTTTCTCTTTCGGTGTAGAATACCCAGACGAAGACAGACACACTGAGGAGATAGGTCTGTCGCTGTCCTGGATAGAGACGGCTTGCGCGGAAGCAGCATGTAGGTTGAAAATGTTAGTCAGGAGTTGCTTGTCGTTGACCAATATTAGACACGAACCGCAGTGAAAGTTGGTGCCTTTAAAGGTAGGGCACTGACGACATTGGTAAAATCATTATCAATGTTCCAGCAAACTATTTGCATCCATCTGTCGCCCAGTGCGCATTGGACGGTTTCTGAACGTGAGGTGACACTCTTCCCATAGTCCACGCACTTGGATGTCATATCTCCTAAACGAAAAATTTGGCTATAATCAACTCCTCAAATGTGTCTATTCAAACACCTATCTTCACGGGAATTTTACCTAAAAGACCCGAAAGTATAACACGTCAGAAAGAGGCGTTACCGCGTGGTGCTCACAGGGGTTGTTGTGATGACTCAATGAAATATCTTCGGCAATAAATAAATTTGATTTTAATGCTTGAATACACGAACACCGTTTTATAAATGGTGCGAATGAATTTCGGTAAAAAGTCTGTTGACATTATTGACACCAACTGGCATACGTGATTGTGCAAGCAACAATCGATGCAACATCATTATAAGAAGATGAAACAGTCAGTAATGCGGGTTCTATGGCAATCGAAACGTAGAAGAAGTTATAGCGAACATACTTGCTATGTCAACTTTGGACTGCAGAGATCCGCCTGACGAGCACTTCTTCGTCATTGTGCAATCAAGCGCTCCGTAGTTCAAGCGGGACTGGAACGATAGGATTATCCCGTGAGCGTTCCTTCTTCAGTGTGTCTTTGAACCAGCAGTTGACGGACTTTGTAATACTGCTGGACTTCAAACATAGACCGCATCACACATCGTCTAACCAATTAATGCCCAGGTATCTTGCCCTAGCAGTCCCTACCGGGTCGGCTGCGTGAAGTAAGAAAGAGAAAATAGTGCGCTCAAAAGGCACAAAGCGGAAGTGGAAAGAGCTAAGCAAGCAGAATAGTAAAATATTTGAACCATTAAAAACAGAACTGGAAAGTGAAGGTGAGTCAGTTGGGGAATGGAATGGTTTGGTGTTGCCATCCAAAAACATCGAGCTGTTACGCAACCCCCTTAACCGTAGATTCCATAACCACGTGAGTTGGAAGCGGATTCCAGCGCTCTTTGACTCTGCGCGACAGAGGAGTTTCCGTCCTAATCCTATCAGACCGTGCTTTATATAATTTCAGTGGGTGACCGCAAGGATTACGTAACGTAGGGGGAGTAAATGGACCTGACTAGCCCAGGTCGAACATACCGTCAAAAGACGATGAGTGAAAATCAGGTACCACCTTATATTCTTCGGTAGTGCATCGAGTACAGCCCCAGTTTAGCAAGCGTTCTGTATCCCTCTGTCCACGTTGACTCAGCACTAACCGAGTGCCCCTCCTATAACCCTCTCCAATCCACTTTTGCCCCGGATAAGACATGGTGGACAAGCTTAGATACAATATTTTAGGTGGGGTCGGAGGAATTCCTGTGAATACCTTCACAAACAAATTGGCCGCAAGGATTGCAAAAGAGGGGCGGATAAACCACCTCATACGTAACCCCTGACAAGCAGCCTTCTTCCAAATTTCGCAAGAATAAGTGCTGATTAGTGTAATACCCCTAAATCAACATGGTGTTTGACAACAGGGCGTTTACCAATGCCGATAACATATCGGGTGGGAGGGTTAGCAGCTCTGATTCGGAGAGCAGGGCACTTGGCCCTATTTATGGGCATCAACCATAAGGTAGTCCATGCCCAGAGTCGATCCAAGGCATGCTGAATTGCCTCAGGTAACCCGGATATATCCACAATATTCCAGATCGTAAGGTCTTCAACAACCATTATTGAGGGCACTCCTAGCCCTCCGGGCAAGTCATATATATAGATAGCGAACAACAATGGCCCCAATACCTAGTTCTGCGCGACGTCACTAAGGACAGCTTGCCTGAGCGAAAGGCTAAGCCTCAGCCGTTAGCGCTGTTCCCTCCCAACAATAAAGGCGGACACCCATTGAAGAGCGCATGCAAATATATTGTAAGATAAAAACTTTAGTGAGACTTTCATCCCAACAGTTCACGAGCTACATAACATTGCCTAGTCCGGAAAAGCGCCAGACTCGTTTCGCCCTATTGGGGCTCGTCAGTGGCGCGCATTCCCTTGGGCCTCTAAGGAAGATCGAACCCATGACCACTGGAGACAGATGCCAACTAGCCAGCAGCTTAAGCCACTGAGCCATGGGGACGTTGGCTGAGCTACATAATTTGCAAACTAGCTGGGATATAGCACCACCTATTTATCACCGTCATTGACAGTTTTTAGCCTGCTATGTAGTGTGTGAACCGTCGGGATGAAAGCCTTATCAGATTTACAACTAAAATCCTGCTACTAATGAGTCACTTTAGTAAGAGTAGAAGATGAGGTAAGGTGTCAAAAACGTTCGAAAAGTACACGGATAACACATCTGCAGTGTGGCCACTGCCTACCCGTTCAGCACAGCATTCACGAGGTAAAGTAGATTAGTCTGACATGCCAATCTTTTGCGGAATCAATGTTTCGCAACACTTAGCAGTTTGAATTTACTCATGTGGTTCTCCACTGAATCCCTTATCAGCTTTTCAAACAACTTGACTACTACGCTTGTCAAACTGACAGGCCTGTTGTTCGTGGGCAAAGCGCTGTCACCACCCTAAGAAATCAGACGGATGATTGCCTCCTTCCAGTCCGAAGTTAATATGCAGTCGTCAAGCGCTGTAGAAAACACGCATGTAAGAGGGGTACTTAGCTCAGTTTCCAATTCATGCAACAGCTTCGGATGAATTGTAGCGGGACCGGAAGCTTTAGAGGGATTAATACCTTGCAGTAGCTGGTAAACCTGAGCCTCTCTTGGGTTGAACTCAGCTAAGCACGAATCCTCTGGAATTCTTGAAACCAAGTCTACCTGTGGTGAAGAGGTCTGCCGAACGAAGACCCCAGTATATTGATCACTGAGTGTGCAAGCCGTGTCACAGTGAGCTTGCGCACGGGTCCCATCTCTCGCAACCACGCTGGTATAGTCGGTTTTAAGTGCGGTTATTCGAAGCCAGTTTCCAAATCAGATAGTCGTCCACATGCCCGGGAAAGCACTAGACTGGAGTTTCAGCCTGTTGGGCATCGTCAGTAGTGGGCATCCATCCGATCCATCAGGATTCGAACTTATTGCCACCAGCGGCGTGAACCGTCAGTCAGGTTTACCTCGCTGCATCTTTTAACGCAAGCAAAAAGCTTCGTGGGATTAGTTGGGGACGAGTCCACTATATTCTGCTCGCACTTAAGATGAACAGTCCTGAGATGCCTTTTTACAATGTTACAAATCCCTTGCTAACTGTCATAGGTACTGGCCGTTTGAGTTGTCTTGTAGATTTTCTAGCTTCTAGACCGTTCCTTGAGTAAGTACTTGCCTGTGGTACCTAGCCATGGGGACAGTACCAGTAACCCACTTTTCCTCATGAGTGGAATACGGGGAGTGGAACCCCCCGTAACGTATGCCTCAACTTTATCCCAGGCTAACTGGACAGAGTCAATCATCGAGATCACACAGTTCAGCACTGAACCCTTAGCCCGCAATGCACCTACTTCCGCCCGCCAACTGTTCGAAAGTACTTCAACCGCGGTCTGCTGTTGCCTTGAAATAGCACACCGAAAGTATATGCGTGTGTAATCGCTGGACCCTGGAGGTGCACTGTAGGAAGCGTTAGTCACGACGTCCAGGGACGTAGCTAATACCAGGTGTAAAGTAGGTGGTAATAAATTCTCCCTATCTAGTTTGGAAGTCCACGAACTGGTGCAGAGGCACTTGGAGCGTCAGCTCAAGGAATCCTGTACCGAATGTTCCGGACGACGAATTGCAAGGAAGGTCGATGCAACAGACTTCCGGGAGGTAGCAAACCCTTAGAACTAAACACTTATCCGCCCACTATGTGCGGATAAAGTCGTAATCTCTTGGAAGAACTTTCAGGACTCCTGTATATCACTCAATTGTAAACTTTGTAGAGGATTGACAGCCGACAGGACTTCAAGAGGCTGATCCGACGACTGGAATGTGCAGATCCTTAACACACCTGTTACAGCTCACATACTGTACAACGCCTCTGCCTTGGCGACCGACGGAGCCAGCAGTCCTAAGTAGCTGGACAATCTTCAAGGACGAAGATGGTCTATCGGCTAACGAACGGCTTGCTTTTTAAGAGAAAGCAAACCAGAGCCTCCAGTAGTTCGACTTTGAGTTTACTTGCTTGCCACTGCAAATAATAGGAAGCGGGAAGAAAACAGCTTTACTTTCTTGGACACTGGACATCAAGTTCTTTGTTTTATATTTTTATTAATTTCATTGAGTTCTGGAGAGCGGGAGGGAAAGCCCTTGTAAGCCCCATCGATTCCGTATCATACTGGGTTCGTTGTCTGTCATTGCGTTACAACGTGCCTCGAGGGTTTGTCGCGATTGCAGTGGCAGCCGCAAGATTCCTGCATTCTCAGTGGATGTTTGTCTAGCAGCCGCTGGAAACTTTGCTCAGATGGCGCGTCTGCAAATCCTTCAGGTAGGCCATTTCGATCAATTACCACTCTAGTGGATAGGATGAGATCCATGCGAATTCTGTCATCTTTGATTAAATAGTTTCCATGTGGGACTTCGTGTAGAATAGTCAGTGTTGGGCCAGAAGAACTGTTGTAACTCACTTTGAAGTTTCTCTCGGAGGATGGGTCTAGTGTAGATGAGATCACCACAACTAAAGCTGAGCTCCAGGTGTACGGGATTAGCTGCTGGGGTCGATTGAGGTACGTAAGATCACGGAGCCCCAGAACCATTTCCAGCAGAAGGCATTCAAACGTTGAAAGCGAATGGGCAGCTAGCAGTCCATATTATAGGATTGCAGGACGTACGATGTGAGCACATATCGAGAAATCGCAGATGTCGTTAGAGTGAACCATCCTTTTAAGGCACCTACCAATCTCCTTCCAGTGGCCACCTTCAACGTGTCCTGCGTCGTTCTAAGGTCAGAAGTCACGATAACCCCGAGATCCCACTCGTGCGTGGTACTGCTGAGGAGAAGCCCACCGATGTGGTAAACACAGTATGGTGTAGTGCCACCCATTGGAGGAACCGCCCCTTTATCTCGGTTTACTGGCAATTCCCACTTGATGGACCATTTGTATAGCTGGTCTAGAGCCCCTTGTACGCTGACCGCATCCTTAAGGCTGGATAAGTTCACCCATAGTTTGAGGTAATCAGTGTAGATCAAGCAGTCGGTTTGAACGGTAGTTGTCAGGTCGTTAAGTTACGCTTTGTAGAGCGCTGGTCCAAGCACTGATCCTTGAGAAACGCCACTACACATATGCACAGGAGCAAGGAGGTTTTGGTTCACTCGTCCGCGCATTGTCCTAACTCTTAAGAAATCGGCAGCCCATTAGAGAAGGTTTCCTGTAATGCTAATTCCACGGAGTTTATTTTTAGCAGTGGTACGTGGGTAAATTATCAGGGGCTTTACTGAAGTCAATGAATATTACGTCGACCTGTTTTCGGACATCTATGGCTTCGGCGCAGGTTGCCCTGGCGATGAGTAAGTTGGAGATGCACGCCCATGCTCTCCGGAAGCCCAAGCTTACGCTGACAAGTTTAACAAATCCACAGATGCCAGAAAGTTCCTCAATCACCGGCCAAGGAATTGAGCTCATTCATACAGTAGCACATTTAGAAACACATGCAACACACCTACATAGATGCCTACATTGATGGGTGCACATATATGAAATTCCTGTTATACTATTGCACGGTTGTTGGTCAGTTGTTGGCCTAGTACTATACGCATGCCTTTATTGACCTGCCTCGCGTAGCCGAGAGGGATGTTTCTTCATTCATGTTGTGCAGGTGTGATGATATTTAAGTTCCAACAGCGTAGCAGGAGTGCGCAATTGTCTATTCGTTCCATGGTTTTGCATACGACTGAGGTCCTGCATATTGGCCGGTATTTCGCTGGGTCTTGTTAATTTCTTTTCTTGTAGTTGGGCAGGACGGTACCTGCTTTCCAGCCTGTGGGTAGGCAGCCGACTACGAGGGTTTGCCGTGAGCGTCGGCAGAGAAGGGCGGCTAAGTATAAAGCTATCGTTTTGAGGCAGCTGGGATGCAGTCGGTCCGGGCCTGGGTAGGAGTTCGCTTCCAGTTCGAGGAGTATCTCAGTGACTACTACGGGGTGCGTTTCAACTTTGTCCATAGAGGACAATTGTGCAAGCACATCGTGTTTGAGCAGCGGCGATTCCACTGAGTAGGCCGAGGAATATTGCGCAGCCAGTAGATCTATTTTCACAGTGTTTCATAGTGTTGCAGAGAGCAGAAGAGAAAGATGCGTGTCATGTTGGTGTTAATCACTAAGATGGCGCTCGGCTGAATAAACTTCAGTACGAACCCCCAAAACAGATCAGCTGCAGCCTGTGCAAACAAGGGGGAAGGCTTGATCCTGCTGTGGTCCTTCATAAGGTTGAACGTTTATTTCAGGCTACTTCCTAATCTGCAGCGCACCATAGAGATACCCTAGACCCCATCGGCGTTCCTCGTACGATTTCTCGCACTAGCCATCATTCATTCCAGCCGCCAGGTTTGGACTTTTTCCACGCAGGCCACATCCTGCCTGAGGTATGGCGCCCGTGCGTGCATACAGCGCTCTAACTGTGAGCGTAATATCGCCTTGTGCGATGGGTGAAAAACGCAAGGTTTAGCGTTGCATAATGTTTGCTTTATACAGAATAATTTCTGCCGCGCCGTGCTGCTGGCATGCAGACACTGTTGTGGGACGCCACCCAGATGCTAAGCTCATGTGGTGGCACTTAAGAGGAGTGCCGAGTACAGAAGTACGGAGGACACAGCACATCTGGACCCAACGTGTATTGACAAAAGCTACAAAGGATGGAGTGCAGGTAAGCAGAAACCGACAGCAGTATTGCAGCGGGTGTAACCAGAGAAGCAAGTGATTGGTACGTACAAGCAGTTAAACAAAGGGACACTCGGTAGGCTTAGAAAAAATAAAATCCCATGTCTCAGTATATCGAATGTGTGAAAGATTCATGTGCCACACACTGTGTTGAGGCTTTGAATGTATTCGTCATAATGCTGCCCAAATCTCGAGCTTCATCGACAAGCCGCGAGGTTAGGATACTGGCAGTAGTTTGCACGGTAGACCAATCGTTGCTGGAAGAAAGCAACTCACCTTAAGGGGCAACTACTATAAGGAAAAACCGCGCTACAGTGCAAATATTTTTCGGCAACTTGCCTTCCCCGCCCCTGCTCACAACTAAGTTATAGTCTTTAAGGACATGGCAAGACTTCTCCAGGAGCGCAGCCAAATCATTTATGCACCAAAAGAACAATAGCGAGCCTAAAACAGAACACTGAAGAACACCGCTTTGAGCTAAAAACGTTTGAAACATTTAAAGTTTGATTCCGTAGCAGGTCGTATACCCAATACTTGAGGTAGCACACACTCTTATGTCTTTTAAGCGGAAGGTTCCAAGTTCATACATGCGGTCCAATTAAACGATTAGCTTCAGGTTCACTGGAATTGCATTAAGAAATTTAGGACCAAATGCGACCAGAACAATGACTGATTCCCTAGAAATTTTCATTTGGATAACACAGTTAAAACTAACCAGCAACTTTCATTTTTACTACGTAAACGTAGTGTGGGAAGTAGTTACAGAAGGACAGTGTTATGCATTTTACATGTAACGAATTATGCTAATCAAAATGCTTCCAAAGCACTATTTTCATGAATCCGCCTAGCTTAGCTCCGAGGAATTGATCTATATTTGCCCTTGTTGTCATCGGCAATTATTCCCCTGCACTTTAGTCTCATGTTTGGTAATCCCATTTGCACTTTGTTTTCATTTTGACCTCTATTGGGACAGTGGGTACTCTCCGCGATTGTTCATAATCTGATTTGGTCATGGAACCTTGGAGGAGCAAAGGTTTTAAAGGCTTGAAGAACCTAAAACCATATGACGGCTCAACACCCAATCAGTTAACCTTTTTCCACGTATCTAGTGTTACCATTCATCGCTTTGTCTAGCATGTGGTATGATAAAGCTTATAATAGGTAAATACCGATTTTACAATATTGATATGGATACCTCAGTTTACTCGCAATACTGCAACCTTGACCGGTGTCAAGCTATATTTAAGATCACCACTGCTGTCCTGCAGGAACTTTTTATGAGAAACTTGATACTGCGTTTAAAGATGGACAGTCCCGCTTGTTGACCTAGCTCGTAACACTGGCCTGTCAACAGAAGGTAGCTTTAGCTGGTACCGTCCAGAAGAGTTTAACTGTTGCTCCTTGTTACTTACCGTTTATTTGTCTGACAGTTGTACACAGCGTACTTTTTCCGTTTATTCAAAACTACATCCCTTAGAATGTACGTAAGCCCATCCGTAGTTTATGTTGTAAAGTGTTGAAACTGTACTCATTTGAAGATATAGAGCTTATTTTGACTTCACTTTAATTGACATGAACCTAGTGAGTAATAAATAAATAACCGAACTTTTTAGGCCTCGACCGTGCGAAGCGCAGACCTATTGACTGGGCTGAGCAACTTGTACAGCCTAAGCGCATAATATAGTTCATGGTACTTGTTTTGTATGAAGGCACCAAAATGGCTTTTTAAGTGCTTAGCCGTCTGAATGAATTATAAAGAGTAAGGACCTGAGAAGGACAGCAAATGTAGATCCAACTTAACGTTTAAATAAAGTAATACGACAATCTATGGAACTGTCCCCAGGGGACCTGCTTCCATGCAGGGTATTACTTCGATTGGGTCCACGCGCACTCTCATGCTCCAACTGGCCCTGTGTCGGCATGGCAACAAAGTAACTGGGCCAGCAGCTGGATAACAAAAATTATTTCCTTAAGGGCTGTTTTATGCATACATTATGGATGATGAACCCTCAGCCTGTTCCGTCATGCGGATCAACCATGGCACCTTATTGTTATAAGCCAGCAAGACAGTTACAGTATGGTATGTATGAGTATAAGATTTTGTAGCTTGGAAGCCATAATACGTCACCTCAAGCGATCAGCCCGATCATTGCCAACAATAAGACAAGGAAGAATATAAAGATTGAGGAAGCAAAAAACATAATAATGCCTAAAAACGCTTGCTGATAGGCCAAGCCCAAGCTGATGGAAAATCGTTGCGAGTGACGACGATGGTACAGAGACTTCAACTTGAACGGCGGTTCAAATCAGGTCGCCAACACACTCTCATCCTGAACGTCCTGGATGTCCTTATCCAGAGGACTGTCCAGCCAAGGCCTCTCTACAAAAAGTCTTCAAAACAAATGATTACCACACCATACCTGAATCAATCCCTACCTGGCTGGCTAGCCGAACAACCTCCTCGTGGTGCCAGCTGGGTGGTTCGGGTTTAACCGGTTCCAGCAAATAGTTCGGCGGCAGTGTTCCAGGACGTGGTGGGTTTTCGCCTGGCAAGCGTTCTCCCTAGAAAAAGCCACAAATGTCTGTTTAACAACAATGCGACGTGGCGGATGTGACTCGCCACAAAATAAAGTCACTGGCCCGTAGCTATCCGGAAGTGCTATCTAACCCACAGACATCAATCGCTTTTGCTCACATTCCGGAGGATAACAAACAGTCAAAAATGCCCCGGTATATTCAAAGACACAAGCTACATTCATACAAAATTACATACGTATATACACCCATACACGCTGGATATCCGGAAAGTGTTATCCAACTCGCAGACATCAATCGCTTATGCCCACATTCTTGAGGATAACAGACAGTCAAAAATGCTCCGGCATATTCAAAGACACAAGCTACATTCATACAAAATTACATACGTATATACACTCATACATTTACATACACTGTTGTGCCAACATGTACTTTTTGTACATTTTTGATCACACTATGTTAGCTAAGCATGATCATGCCTGTACAGGTGTACCACGCCTTGTCGAGAATAAAAGTTTATTTATTTATTTATTTATTTATTTATTTACTTAACCCTTGGTCCAATCGCTCGCTTACGGCTTGTCAGCAATAGCAGGCTGCTCCATCGACAACGAAAACATGACTTTCCCGTGACACTAACTGGGTTGTTCGGGTCTACCTTGTTCCCGCAAACGTTTAAAGAGTGTTGCAGGACGTCGCGGGTTCTCGGCTGGCAAGCGTTCTCCCTATAAAAAGCCACAAATGTCTGCTTAACAACACTGCGACGTGGCGGATGTGACTCACCACAAACTAAAGTCACTGGCCCGTGGGTATTCGGAACATGCTATCCAACCCACGAAAAGCAATTGCTTATTCTCACATTCCTGAGGATAACAAACAGTCAAAAATTCTGCGGCGCATGCAAAAACACAAGGTACATTCCTACACAATTACATACGTATATACACCCACATACTTACATACACTGTTATGCCAAACATGTTCTTTTGAACAATTTGATCACACTATGTTAGCTAAATATGATCATGCCTGTAAAGGTATGCCTCGCATTGTCGAGAATAAAAATTTATTTATTTATGTATACAAAGCTACTGATATCTGTTTAACAGCGCTGCGACGAGGCGGATTTGCCCCGCCTCTAGCGAAAGTCACGGCCCCATGATTGCCCAACCAACCAAGTACACGCCCACCACGAAAGTCTCTCAACCCTCCTCATACTATCCATGCAATCAATCACGATTGTAGCGGCACATATACAAACTGGAATAACAGATAAGCAAATGCATTTCCACATACATGTATTAAATCTCTGCTCCAATGTTCATGACTAACTTGCACCTGGTTTTATACATTCCCGATATTTAGTTGTACCTTTACCATGAGCACGCCTACATAAGCGTGTCTCGCATTGCACGAGAATAAAAAATTTATTTATTTATTTTTATTTAGTTAGTGGTTCTTCGAAACAGTGTCTCAAAGGAGCAACCATAACTGGTTACACTGAGTGATAGGAGTAGGATCATCCATAGATACGTACTCAAGAATTTAACTATGTGTAGGTGAAATTAGGATATTATGACAATTAACGGATATCGCGAATTTCAAGTTTATACAGGACATTTCTCATACAAAGCATCTGGACTCATCCTTTGGCTAAGCGTTGACCAGCTATTTGAAACAGTCAGGTAAATAATAGTCAAGTTTGAGCTGCGGGTAATTAGTGCAGTTTCCGCTACTCGTTGGACGCTTGTTCTGTATTAACGCATGTTTCACGGAGAGAAATATTGAGAGCTCGGTGTGAGACTTTTGTGTTTGCAATATGCCATAGGCGTGTTCTTATTTCATAGCGCAAACGAGTCTGAAACTGGAGTTGTACCTAAGCAGTAAAGCTTAGTACGCACAGTAAAGCGTATAGGAGGCACATATTAAGGTTGATTCTGCGTCACCATAGCTGGTACAGTTTTAGAGCCTCGCGACGCTCACGGTATGTTATAGTGGTAGGCGTGTTCAATAACTTATTTGTCAATGATCATTGAAGGTTTTCCAGTGTTATGGTCAATTTCTTGGATTGCCATGCACTATCGCACAATTCTCAGGGTTTGGCCTAACATATATCTTAAAGGCTTGAAGCCTGGAATCCCTCAATATATGAGTTTGGTTTATGTAGCCTTTCACTACGCTGGCAGAAGCCTGCAAGAATATAACGCTCTAAATAGTTAAGTGAGACTTAATATCTTCAAACAAGGTCTCGGACTGCGCCAAACACAAGAATAAGGGTGTCGTTTAAGGTTGGGGTGTTCGGAGAAGGGTCACAGCCATGTTACAAAGACTACGATTGTCACTGGCCCTATGCAACTGCCAGGAGTTACTTCAATGCTCCAGTGCGGATAAGTCCAACTGAATAAGGCTAAATTAGGACTAGGTTGACCGGGACGGAACAGTACACCATTTAACGTTAGCATTAAACTAGCATGGCTTTCCGTAAAGTCTTTTGGCAAGGAGATCGTCGCACTTAATTAAAAATCGTGTCGGTCTTGGCACGCTACCTTGAACCATTCCATTAAAGGTTGAGGTGGCTTAAGCTGTATGTTTAACAATTTTGAATACTTGCTTTCTATCCTCGAGGCAGGATTACAACCATTCTGGAAGAAACGTTGTGGTACCATAGGACAAAAGCTTCTGCAATCATACGTTGTGTGGAACACGGTCGAAAGCTTTTTATAAATAACGAAAAAATAAGGCTTCTATTCGCGACAAGGCGAGGCAAGCCTTTACAAGGGTGTTCATTTTGACATAGCAATGCGTGATTAAGAAATGCAAATATCTGGTAGGTTTGTCATGACGGTGTATGTTTGTGTAGGGGTATGTAAGTAGGTAATTGTGTGTAAATAGCTGTGTACATTGTGCTTGTATTTGTGATACTCCATTCTCGGATGTTTGATATAGTCCGCTACGTGCGAGTAGAGAATTATTGTCCGTGGCTTGGAAAGGATTATCCGGTTATCCAAGGGGCCGTGACATTATTTTGTAACGAGTCACGACCCCTACGTCACCGTATTCTTAAGCAGACCTTCGTGGCGTTTTATAGGGGGAATGCTAGTCAGGCGAACTCCCATTAAGTCCAGGATATCAAGGTATTACAACTATGACACATCCGGCGATATGAACCAAAATCAAAATTGGTTGAAAGTTAAAGCTCAGTCCACCTCATGCCAATAAAATTCCTTTCTCTTCTAGATTTTCCATTGTTTAGTATTTGTGGAGCACCTAGATGCACTGAATGTAATTAATCCTAAAGTGTAACCGGCAGTTTGCGTGCCAACCTGGTTCTCAACCTAACCCTAGAACATTTGTATTCAAGTCCTTAATGATATCGCAATGGCCTATCATGAATATTCAGATATATCGTATGCAGATGTCTTAGTTAAATTGATGTATACCATCTCCTCCGCATGTTCCGCCGGAGTCACAAACTTCTCGTAACGGCTCACTGGAAAAGATGTTGCTTACATCTGCCCTCCTTCTAACGGACGCCTATTTGACAGTGGTTTGCCTTTCGTCTTACGTTAATTTCAAGGATCTTACATCTGTGAAATTAAAGCCAAGCGAGCCTTAGTAAGGAAGCTAGGCTTAAATACTGGCGAACCGGAAGTGATGTGTTCGTAAGGCAGCTAGGTTACAAGACCACGGCAATAGAAGCACATCGCCGTTACAAAACCTGAGCCTCCTGTAACCACCAGACACAGGAACGCTTGCTAAGTTCTAAGTACCACAAAACGTGGTTGCCTAGCGCAGGCTGCAAACATCCTACACCACTGACGCTTGCACCCGGATAGTAACATAATCTTCAGACATGGTGCTCGATCTGCTACACTTACGGTGATATTGTAGCATGAGTTAAAGTGATTTAAATCTGCGTTACTAAACTTCTCCCGCCTGGATTAGCTTAATTAACAATGCCTCAGCTTATCCGAATTAGGGCGATGCAGGTCAGTATTCCTACTCGTATGCTTTGCCTACTGCAAATAGTCATTTTCGCACCAGGTTACCCTAAGCAGTTCTGCGGATTTGGTATCACTTTAGCAAATAGGACGGAACTAAAGACAGCTGCCTAAGAATATAAGGAGAATGATGACTGTGGTGTGCGGTTAGTAAATATTGATTATGTAAATTTCCCGAGCGTATTCCGTCGGCAAACGTTCCAAGAATCATCCTGAAAATAGGCGTTATGCAATACTTGGCACCGTGCGCAGGCCGTGTTACAATAGGTACAAAACTACTGCACTAATGGACAAATCGCACTCAAATGTCCTCTCTTACAATAAAACGTGATGGTCTTCGGTAGACTTGGAACTTGCTTTATTCTACATTCCGTACCACTGAAGTTGGATAACTTCTAAAACCGTCACGATGGCGAAGTTGCAGTCTACCTCAACTCTTGTGTACCTGTGCCAAAACAATCAAGTACCCAGAATGGAAGTGACCATTTAACTGAAGTGCGCTCTTTGACTGCAATTTAAATCTGCTTTAGTGCTTGATAGCTTTAAGCTCACCAAGATATTATGTCGATATTTTTTGCCGGCACTCTACAACCCGGTGCTTGGTGATGAAAGTGTTTAACCTCACAAAGTCAACTTGATGCGACGCTTCCCCTGGGGCTGCTACTGCAAAGTTTGCCGCTGAGCTTAGGGATTTGACGCTGTAGCTCCATTACATCCGTTTTTGGACTGGCCTATAAGGTTTATGAGTGTAGTGTTGAACACTTTTGTTTGCAGCTTCGCAGCACCAGTCCTAGTTACAACCGAGTTTGATTAGAATGCATCGGTTTAGTTAAGCGGCCACACCCAAATTGCTTTCTAGCGTGCACTCAGTAGGGCCCAAAAACAGTTCGTAAAAGTAGCTTCAAACCTACAGCAAGCTGAAGTCTATGCAAGCTTTTCTATAGTTAATTGGTAACTGTACTATTTTGCAAGTAGACGATATCCGGTAGATTTAATATTAAGGGGCGGCAGATAATGAATAAAAGCTTTTTAGGTAACTTGCATCAGACACACGCAGTTATATCCGTCTGCTCAGCACGAAGAAGGACAAAAGCGATCATGGGGTATCATTGTTCAGAGGAGCTGCACAGAGAGGTGTAGGTGGTTTTCGCCTGAAGGCGTTTTATCTATAAAAAGCCACAAACGTTCGTGTAACAATACTGCGAAGTGGCGGACTTGAATGGCCACTGCCAAGTTAACCAGCACCAACGTTCGCTTACCGTTATTTTGTACCATTCATAGAATGTTCAATTTTTTCATTTCCTTCTCAATCTTTTCTTCTTTACTGCTGACCCAACATTACACATATTAACCCAGATGTTTGTCGCACTAATAAGAATGTTGGTTCTTATCAGCACTTTTTCCTTACTGCGTCTTCTGTGCATTAAGTGCAACGCTATGTACTTATTGCGGAACATTATTCCTGTGAGCTTTTGAGCATTCGCGACTGATGTAGCTTCATTCGTTTAAGTATGTTTGTTTTTATTCACTAACAATTTGGTATATTGTCATTGTAACCAAAATGAATGTGGTCTACTGCAAAGTAAATAGCGTACGCAATTTTGATACCATATTGCAATCCAGCCGCAATGCGGGAACTGCAAATGAAACGGCGCAAGACTTGCTGCTGTGCTGAAAGCTTTTCACGGACCATAGAGGCTAGTAAATAGGGCGTCAACCGCCAAAGCCTGCTCATTCAGTTCCAAGCTAGCTCCGGCTAGCTTCTCCTCTTGGGTCAAAGGAGTAAAAATACGATTATTTTGTGCCAGTGCGAAAGGAGAAATACCAAGAACTACTAAATAATAAAAAGTTTTCTTTTCAGGATTTTTGAAGCACGCCTCTCTAGACAGGACCGTAATATTCCGCGCTTTATTTGGTTATTATTCATTTATGTCACCTGGCATACCATATCAGCACGCACTAAAAATCATGAACGTTGTAGCTGGTGTGTCTTCCAAGCATTAACTTGCATAGCTATCCAGAAATCCCCTGCTGCCACCTGCAGCAGACATCCAAACACAGGAAAGAAAGCGGGAACATAGCAAAGAAATATACAGTAGGGTACCAAAACATGTGCGACATAAGAACCTTCAAGTTAGAACGACATCAGTCCTTTAAAATGTGGTCAACAGTGGATTACATATACCAAAGCTTTTGGTTCACTTTCCGCAGGTTTAATTCTTTATCATTACTGCTAACATTTTTAGCTGATTGCTAGTGTTGAAGTAACTATATGGATGTATAAAAGGGCTCAACTTGAAAGACGGTGCAGTATATGTAGTAGTACTATAAGAGCTTTCTAAACTCATTAGGCTAATTTGCACACGAAAACCCTGACTTATCCATGTAATCCCGGCACATTTCGCTCCTTGTACAATATTTACAAGGCAATGAATGCTAAAAAATTTGAGTGTTCTTTGCCATAATTTATCTGGCCCAGGATAATCTGATAACGGCAATGTAAATCTCCTTAACCGTGAGCCAATTACATGGTGCAATGAAACTGGTGCATATTTAACATGCCTAAAACAGATTTTGGCCTCGTTCCGTGGCTTGGAAGATCTAACTTTTGGCCTAAGCTGACACATCCAGGAAGTATTGCATATTTTGATCCATTTCGTTTATTGAAATTCCTTGAGTTACTTAAGGGTGCGGACCTGGAAAGAAATCGCTGGAATCAACTCAGTTTGTGTAGACAGCACCGGCTGAATTGCGACGAACGTACACCATAAGCACACGCACACACTAGACACGCATATGATCGGTAGCACCAAAACCGCGAGGCTATAACGAGCAAACGTAAGCGAGACAGTGTATTTAGCCACCGACAAAACAATTAAACCGCAAAATCCTTTCAACTAAACGACAAGCGAGCAGTACAAGCTGGTCAACCGTAAACAAATACATAAATAGCTTAAGCTCAAACTCATTGAGGCATGACGATTGAAAAGTTTAACCATTGTTCTGTTCAGTGGAGCTCATTAATTCAAACTAACGACATTAAGACTGACAGTTCAACTAAACCTTCCAGTGCGGTTGCCATTGCGCCTCAGTTGTACATCTTTATATTTGAAGCCATAGTGAGACTTATAACGCTACGAAACATATGGTATTTTCTGCCTGCTGTTCTGTATTGGCTTAAAAAGCAAAAACGCAATTAGTAAGGAGGAACAATATGGCCTTTTATCAGTTGGTCCAGAACTTGCGAACTATTGCGGTAGTAGCCACGATCTTTTCTTTTCCGTGTCTAACCGCAAAGATGTTTCTAACTATTTTATTTAATTTCATTTTTAACGTTTTTACAACTGGGTTTGTCATTTTGACTGCTGTTAGCCCGTCAAAGCATTTGTACTCCTGAGCGCCGTTTAAGCAGGATATACCGTTTATTCTTTGTGTTACTGCGCAATTTCCTGTTACAGTATGACAACTAACTAGTTCTTACTTTATGAAGATTTCAGCAATAAGGTACTTTAACTATACTGAGCTTCTGTCAACGACGCTCTCCTCTTACCTTTTATGACCAAAATATTAATCGTGTTCCAATGAAGCACTGACATGATTAACGGGTTTAGAATTACTATGGTCGAGGGACGAGCCCTACGACTTGCGACCACAAGAATCGCATGAATAGGCACCCGGAGTTTGCTTCCGGTTGCCAATGCTGTAATCAATGGCAGCGAAGATTCCTTCTACCACATGTAATTTACATAGCGCGCAGTACACCGGGTGACGGCGTTCATTTAAAACCGTCAGATTAGTTTATTATGGATTTTATGGTAAAGGAGCAATTTTGGGACGATTTCATGCCGTAAATAGCAAGCCTTTACCCTTTCTAACCCTAAAAGCCCAAAGAGGTGCGCTGCCACTAGATAGTAAAAAGCTACCTACTCCAGATGAGCCTCCAAGCTTAACCGAGACTACATGGAGAATACCGTCTCTAACTGGGAAGCCATCAAAACAGAATAATATGACACTAGTTGTGAATGCGACGCAAAAATCTATTTTGTGAAAGCGTTTTATTTTGGCTTTATACAAAGTTTAATGGTAGGTTCATACGGAGTAGTATTTACCGGTTAAAGGATCTGACTGCTAGCAATAGTTAAGCCATAGACGCAAGAGGATCCGCTTGAGATATGAACAAGTTAATTTTGACCCATTTATGCCTCTGGAAATATGGAACTTGCGAAATTTACGTTGTTATATTAAGATGACATAACGATGCATAACGTTCACCATGGATGGTTGTACCTCGATTCTGAAGCCATTTACAACCGCCAGGTTAACCTTATACGTCAGCAAAAACTCCGTATTAACGGTTCCAATAGGTAAGTGAACAAGCTGGCACGGATAAGGATAATGCAAAAGATTTGGTGACGGTATATAGTAAGTGGCAAGTAAATAGATAGAATGCGGCGTGTTACGGGATGTGAAAGTAGTGCACAAGTATGTGATAATTGGCCAACGTAAGAAACTCCAAGACTTGCAAGGACCACATAGTCGTACCACCTGGGAACTTGATAATTATTCAAGTAAGTAAGTTCTGATTTAGTTACGTTGTCAAAGAGTGTTGAATTACGAAGCCTGGTACAGGCGTGGTAAAAGTTGACTACCTCAGTCAAGCCACCGCTTAGTAGCTCAACTCTTGTTTGTGGACTATTCTACATATATTCCCATATTCGGAGCCACCGTAGTATAATTGACCTATCTCAGCCTACCCATCGCTTGGTAGCCATATTCTTGTCTATTTGTGAAGCTAGTCACCTACAAAAAGTTTGCTTCAACAAGTTTATAGTTGCTATGTCACAGCCATTCCATCGTTTGATATTTCAATTATGAACGGTGGATGACGCTACATAGATTACAAAGCCCGCTGCAACCGTTTTATAGGTGGTCTATCTCAGCCAATCTACCGCATGGTAGCTCTAGAGTTGTCTGCGGAAAACACTACCTAAAGTCACAATGCCTTTTCAATCATTTTGGAACTAGTCCATTTTTAGCAAGCCATTGTTTAGTAACTGTGAGCTTGTCTGAGGGCGACTCTATCTAGGTTCACTAAAGCTGATGGCACCGTTTTAAATTTGGTCTATCTCAGGCATGCCATCGCTTGGTTGCTATATTATGATTTGTTGACGCTGTTACCTAGCTTCACAAAGCCCAATGCAACGGTTTTATAATTAATCTATCTAAGACGGATCATCGCCTGGTACCTCTTGTCTGTGGACAATGCAATCTAGATTCACGTAGCCTAACGCAACCATCATCTAAATGGTCTATCACAGTTGAGCCATCACTTGGCAGCTCTATTTTACCTGTGTAAGATGCTACCTACATTCACGACGCCTGCTTCAACCGGGTTATAACTGGACTAGCTCAGCCAAGCCATTGCGCTGTAGCTCCATTCTGAAATTTGGAACATTCTACCTTGATTCACGCAACCGCGTGCAACCGCTTTATAAACGGTCTACCTGACCAAAGCCATTGAATAATAGCTCTTTTCTTGTCTGTTGACGACGCTAAGGTGGACATAGCCTGATGCAACTGTGTTATAAGTAATCTAGCTTAGCAAAGCAATCGCTTTATAGCTGTATGCATTGCTGTTGACGATGCATGCTAGATTCCCTTTGCCTGATGCAGCCGGTTTTTAATTGGCCCATCTCAGCTAAGCCAACGCTTGGTAGCTTTGTTCTGTATCCCGAAGCATAGCAAAGACTTTAATTATATTGCTTCTCTCCATCGTAGGTGGTAATCACTGAGCGTTCACAAGTAATCGTAAGATTCCGTTCCATCAACGACTTCCCAATTTCATTCGCTTTATAAAGGCACTAAACGGTTGCTCATTAAGCAAGGTGTAACCATCGCGCTAACGTTCTTACCCTGCACTTGTAAGCTAACCAAGCCCTCAGTAAGCTGGTGTGTGGCCGGTACGCCCTTCACGTCCGCTACACATTAGCGCTCACTTTGCATTGGATTAACCGTCCGCGCCAGGTACTTTTCGAGTGCGGGTTTTAGCAACTCCCCTTCCTGGTATTTAGGATAACAGCTAGTATAACGCATAAAATACCGATTCTTCATTCAACCTAACTGGCTGCGTAGCCTATTTAATTTAGGTGCATAGCGGCTTTCCACTGGCTTCCCTATTTTGTCACTACGCAGGTGGCACTGAGGTTATTCAGCATGTCCAATTTGGTCGATAGGTCACGGTGGCATAAGTTCCAGCGAGCGTCTAAGGACAAAAATATGTATTGAATGCACTACCTTGATCATGCCTGCGTTGGCGTGTCTCTATGAAACTGAGAATAAACTATTTATTTACTTATTTATTTACGGTTTCCTGGAGAACTGACCTTCAAACATCGCATTTAAACTTGGACAGTAGGACCAGACTTCAGCTGGCTATTTAGCTGGGCTATGATAATCTTGTCTTTGCGGTCAGCTCCAGAAGGACCAGGTGCCATCCCCAGATTGCATAAGGGCGTACACTAGGTTATATTGTAGGCATGGAGCGCTAACACTCGCAGCCAGAAATGGTTATCGGTTAACCTACGGTTTCGTTTTGCGTGGCAGTTAGGTACTTTTGAGTGGCAAAACCAAACCGCAACAATTTACTTAGGTGCATTTCTATGTTCAGTACCACGGCATGACCCATGCGCGCGGTACCCAAGTTAATATCATCATCCTCATCATACACGTTAGCTAGAGGTGGGGAACACCTCAGCTACTGTGTCGCAATACCTAGAAAAAAGGAGAGAAAAATAAACAACTGGTGCAAGCTGGCTGAGCTACCGGTAACGGATGGGCATCGTTCCGTTAAGCCACCAGTCGGATGCAGTGCACTAAAAAAATTACTGTGCAAAATTAAAGGAGGCTAAATAATAAGATTGTGGTTGGAGTGGGAGGCTAAGAGGGATGGGGTGGGACAAAGAAACTTACAGCACGAACGCCACTGAGGTCGGCTCCTAGCCATATCAGCAAGTGTGTCCAACCAAGCGTGTTCATCGTCTTTCGGACCCCAACCACGGAGCTGAGGCCTCCGACCGAGGCCAGCTCAGAAGTGAGGGCCTTCATTCCTCTCGACCAAGTCATCGCTTGGCCACCCCTCCTCTTCTTCCATTCACACCCCGGCGCCCATACAACAAACGTCGCGGAAGTCGGTGGGCTAGATGCGTAACACGTGGCAGCCATCGGAGCCTGATGAGTGAAATAACGGTGCTGAGCGATTCAGTTCCTTTTCCTGTGCCCTATACAAGGCGTCGAACACGCTGGTTTCGGACGCGGTGTTCCCACCAAATGTGAGCTAAATTACGAAGGCACCGGTGGTCAAACGTAACTAGCCTCTTCAGGTCCGCTGCTTTAAGCGACCAGGTTTCACAACCGTTACACAATTCCTACTATCCTTTTTGTGGATGAGCTATGATCATCCGTTATGCGGGAGCTATTTTATACCAGTAAACGCCATATGAGAAGGGACACGTTGTTTCAGCAATTTCTATTGCGGCAGTTCATGGGTACAAACGAATACCACTGCTCACTTTATGCACCGTCAACCTATATTACTTGAAGGCAGGAAAACCTTATAACTCAAAAACCTAAAATTTAGTAAGAAGGCGAGATAAAGGACGGAAATACACGTTTATCGCGGAAAGGTACAAAACCGTTCTGCTTAAGACAACAAAAAAGATTAGATGTGATAGATGATGAAGTCCGCATTAATTCCAGGTAACTAGCCATGGGATGTAAGGCAACGTGCTGCATGTACTACTACTTTAAGGACTCAAGCAAGTAGGTGCAACATTCCAGCAAGCGAATTCATTAGTAACCTCAAGTATAACGTAGAGAAGGTTATATAATAAATTACATATCATGCTACAGGCAAATGGAATTTCTCCGGGTCAGTAAGCGATTGACCCAGTGAAGGATTGCGTTGACCCTTTTGATCTAACTGCGTACCATGCGTCGCAGGCTAGCCTACTGCGAGCCCAAATGATGAACCCTGCTGCAGCGGCTAAGCGCAAAGCAGGCGAACGGTTCCTATCGGGCTCGCACCCGTGTCCTCTTACAAAGTGCCAAAAAGCCAATGCAAGCGGATTCCATACAACGACCAGTTTATCCAAAGGAATGCCACTTCTCCGATGCGTATGAAGAAAAGGAAAGAAAACAGTGCCGGTTATCTACATGTATGGAATGCGATGTATAAAGGCACGAAACTCTTAACCATAAAGCAGCACCATCCTGCAGACGTGCGTGGACTAATACGCGTTGTTGTTTCCAAAACGGTTTGGTTGCTTTGTGTGTTTCATCAATTTATGGCCTTCCAAGTTTTCAAATCTTCTTGCAGGTTTCGGTTTTCCAAATACTATGGAAGGCGCACCGGTTCGTAACGTTTACTTACCGAAGCATCTATGGTCTGTTCAGTCTGCATTCATGACACTTGGGCAGTATACATAACGGTAAGACCCATTTGTATCACACATCCGCTCATATTTTATGGCACCTGTGTTGCACCAACTGCATTGAAGCCACTTCACGTTCACGTTCACGGGATTATGCTGCTCTTTACAGCAAGCGGGACAAGCCTTCCAATTATGCAATACTTGCGCAGACGCATGCCGTGTTTTCTGCAGACGGTATGTCGCTGCGGGGGTAGTCTGCATTTGTCGGCATTTTGCCTTCTGTAACAGGTCACGCAAGTATATTGTGTCCTCATCCTCCACTTCACTTCTGACAAGACTACTTTAGTTTGGACGGTGCTGCTGACCACGTGTTCTGTGACGTTGGTGGTTCACTACAAACTGCATTACGGTTATGTACTGCCCCTTTATCCAGGGTGATATGCCTACGCCTCCGTTTTTTCTCATAAGGTGACACAGTTTGCGATCTTCCCAATGGTCCTAAGTTGTTCGGCAATGTGACCCCTAGCCATTAGTTTTAACCCAGGTCTCTCACAATGACGCGCGTCGAGATGTTTTAGAGCGCGTACCTGCTCACTGAAATTAGCAACGACCATTGCGTTTAAAGCAATGGCTAGTTCCTTTCCAACACGTTCACTAATAGCTAGCTTCGCCGCAACCATGCACTGTGGAACCGTATGCACCTACTCGTAGTTTTGCTCTCCTGGCTAGGAAACTTGCTCTGGTGCTTGCGCAGGCCAAAGCCACCAACTTCCCAGAACAGGTTTACTTGCAGCTAGCCAATTTGGCGGCACGCCGCTGAGTTTTGAGCACACGGCAGAAGCCACTGCATACTGAAGGCGCATTTGCGAACCAAGGAGCCAGAATATTTTACCTGGAAGAAACGCTCACGGAAAATGTGCAAATGTCATACGTTTTAGCCGTACCGTATGCCGGTCACCATAACTGTTTTAGCAATACTATAAATGATATGTCCCCAAGGAACGCTAAACCACAGTTACCCGATGCGCACCTAAGGAGGTTTCGGTGGCATCCCTGTTAGCCTATGCTAGGCGGCTTATCTTTGCCCGGATTAACGCAAAACTTCACCGCAACACCTGCTTAAACAATAGCAGGACACTTGACGTACGGGACAATCGGGTTTTAAGTGCATGTTATTTACCTCCACACTGTTCTTGAGGAAGTTGCACAAACCCTTTGCGCCATTTTGATTAGGTGTTGTCCGTTTTCCCTGTAGGGGATCCATGGGCTATTAGGATACCTAAACGCTTCCTTACTTCAAGCAACTTTGGTAAAAAGCACTTCGTTGACTTGCGGTTGGCATTGCTTATAAACTAACATACTCATCCATTGCCAAACCCACCTGCGGTCCATAGCCTTTTAAATGCCCGCAGCGCTTTCGCATGTCCCTTAATACCTAGAAATGTCAAAACAACACATGCGCATTTGGGATGTAAGAGTCAAGCGTTCTTTTGCCATGCATCGACCTAGCGCCAGCGTTCTCGCTGAACAGTTCTTTGGTAACTACTTCGCTATTCACTGTACCGCATCATGGTAACTGAGCCCAACTTTGCTAGGCATAAGCGCATAGAAAAAGGGTGCAAAGTCCGTTTCTTCACCCAGCATTGCATGTCAAAGGGCAAAATCTAATTGGTAGTGCCGATGTGTGAGTTCTGCCAAGAGGACAACGCAGAAACAACTACATAACGTTATAACGATTAGCGGTAAAGAGAATACATACTGCACGGTACCATCGTAGTCCACTAGGTAGCCTAGCCATTCCACTTGCAGCAGCCACCTCCCTCGAACTGCTTCGTTCCTATGCTCCATTATATCGTGTCGTCCACGTATAGACAACGTCGACACGTTACAAGCGCACTTGGAAGGTATTAAACGCAAACACTCCTACCTCATGCGTACTCTTGTAACATTGCAATGAGGTTGACGGCCTACCCCCCCATCCTTCTTTGAGCGCGCTGCGAGGGTGTCGCAGCGCGTAAAAACCACAGGTGATTCCTAAGTGAGAAAGTAAATCATGGCTATGCGGCATAGGCTAATCCATTTTTGCATACGAAACATCGACAAAAATACACCTTACATTAGTGGTACAATTGCAGTCTTATGGTTAAATTGGGCCGAGCTTTTATCAGAAATAAATGAAAATCACATTAACCGGTGTTTCATTCCGCACTATGTACACGGGAGTGTGTCTGAGCACGTAGGTAATTTACGTAAAAGTCTACTATCCATCTTTAGAAGCAAAATACCACCGTTCTGACGGCATCAACCGACGGGTTCCGTAAGGTGCCTAAAAGTTATGGTGCACGCTTGATGTTGAAAGGCAGAGAAGTATTCCCTGAAAGCTTCAATGGTTTCTATTCATCTTCATTAGTAGTTTAAATAACTGCAGATCCTCCATTAAAACTGGTGTTGCTAACGTTGAGCTAAAGCCGCTGAAATCCGCATTCGAATCTATCGTAACCGTCCTCCATTTGCCCTGAAGCACGTAGCGTCCATAGGACAGACAGGTATGGCGGGCCCCCTAGTGCGCAACGACAAATTCGTCAAGTAAAACCACCATTTCAAAAGGCTTCCATTTATTCATATTTTTATCGTTTCTATGGGTTTTCAAAAGCGTTGCTTGCGATTTAAATGTTTACTTTACAAATTTTTCTTCAAGTTACCTGCCACAGCCGTAGAAGCGTCCGCTACCGTGACCAACTGAGGAAGTCCAAACGGATATAAGCTGTTCGTGAAGTAACCAGTTCGTGCTCTACAGCGACCATAACAAGAATGTTCCAAAGCCGTTGCGTGACGTTGCTAAACACCTTTGGTGCACCGACTAGTAGGCTACACCTAACAAGCGAGCGTATACTTGTGGCATGTCTGTTATTTAGGCAATAGCATATACTTAGTGTACAAAATGAGCTACAGGATCACGGGTACAGCTTTATACCTATGACTAGAACTACACATTCATTCATTTATGTTGTCCAATAAAATCGTTACTAATTAACAAACTTTTATAATGGTATAATACCCGTAAGACACGTTTTATATAAAATATTTAACAAAACCTCCATGGCCAGAACAAGCAAATGTACGTGCGTCTTAAACCATTTGAAAATGATGCGCGGGTAAGTCTTACGGTAGGTTGCTGTGGTGACAAAGCTGGGTTACGGCGATGCACCGTGAGGATAGCATAAGCAAGACGATTTCACATAATACCACACCTTGTTCATTTGTATAGGTTTGTAAGACAGTGCGCCCATACCCAGTGTTCACTAATCGCCGTCGTCCGGTCAATTTGTACACTCCTGGGACGCGTGGTCTCGGGTTCTGCAAAATTGGCGGTTGCGATTTGATAGGGGACGAGTTCGCTACTTTACGAACCTACGAATGAGCGTAGTAGACAGTTAATGACAGGCTTTCAAGCTTCTGAATCCTTGTACCGAAGAGTTTTTCCATTCATCGAATACTATAAGCAACCGTACGACATAACAGATCATTAAGTGACAGGAAGCCTTATAAGCCATAAGCTGCGGAACAGCAAATGTTTACTTGGTGTGCTCCTCCATATTTCATGAATCCCATGGACACTAAATAAAATAAAGTCGGCCAGCCAAGAAGTCTGGTGAGCAATTATGGCTTGGTAGTTTATGTAGGCCTCAAGAGAAGTGCACCGTTGAGCTTAGAATGTTAGGAAGCTATCCTTGATGGCTTCGGTCATCTTACCTTCCTTTTGCTTACAGCTATAAAAAACTGCTTATTGTCTACAGCCTGCGAACTTGGTCGATACAGTTAATTCAGAGGCACCTGGCGCCAGACGCAGTTATTGCTTTCCCCATCGCGACCTCGAAGAATGTAGGTTCTGTAACGCAGGCAGATGTAACGGACCAAGTTAGCCAGCCACCCTATATAAATAAATAAATATTTTATTCTCGACTATGCGAGGCACGCCCATGGAGGCATGATCAGATATGTACAACTGTACAGACATTTTATGGCAACTGTAACAGTGACAGTAGAAAATTGTTCATATGTCCATGATTGGAACTGTACAATGGTGAAAATGCGAAATAATAATTTGGCTGTCGTGAAACCGGGACCTCGGCTAATAATAGATTGAGAATCCTGAATGATCCATTGGAAGATAATTGAAGAGCACGCTCAAGAGAGATATGACAATACAGTGAGTTCGTGCACAAGTAACGCAAAGGTCAACGGTGATATCGTAGAAAGCAAAAAGACGACAGTATATGCAGATGTAGAAGTTCCAGTGTAACGAACCTATCTAGAATGGTGACGCTAGTTGACCTGCCAGTGTGAAGTTATGGGCTGTGACTTTATTCGGTGGCGAGTCACATTCGCCACGTTGCAGTGTTGTTAAACGGACATTTGTGGCTTTTTATAGGGAGAACGCTTGCCAGGCGAAAACCCACCACGTCCTGAAACACTGCCGCCAATCCATTGAATGGCAAGTTGTAACTGGCTATGTTTCTGGTTGAACGTTTGTTTGCTCGGTTATTCGCAGTCAGGTTGCGTCCCATTTTTCTGCCGGCTGATGCGTTAGCCGGGTGCCTATTGCGTTCCTGAGTCCTGTCCTGTGCCCGATTGGTAGGTCGGGAACTAAACATACTTTTTGAATATGACGTGTTGATCCTCTGCAGAACCACGTGAAGTCTCCGAGGGATATACATTGAAATATGTTGAATTGTTGTTGAAGTCTTGAAGGATAGAATATGGTTCCCAAGAAAGAATCGCAGATCCCCCGGGGTATGTAGTAAAATTGATTAGAAATATAGGAAACCACGGCCAATTGAGCGGTCAACGCGGATTGAAGAGCTCATAATGACCAATTGTTCTGGCTTTGTATCGCAGGAGAATGTGCCTTCCGAAGTCAAAAGTAGTTCTCCAGGCAAGAGTAATGTGGAAGAGATAGCGTTAGGCAAACTGAACCCAAAGGTTCAAGCCTCGGAAAATTTGTATCCGTGCATGATAACGAATGATTTGTCCGGTTAGTAAGTTGTAAAAGGTTGATAATCTTCCGCTCATGTCCAGATAAAGGAACTGTGTGGCTTGTATTGTTGTCGCAACGATGGACAATTCCTTGGGTGCGTGTCGCCGTACCTGTGACAAACTCGGGAAAAAAGGAAACGAACAGAAACAGCCACAAAGACAGAAGAAAGGGATGCGTCTGGAATGCAGTCGATCAATTGCGGCGATGACTGAACTATTGTACCCCTATACATGTAATTGTTATTTAACTATCGCATATACATGTGTATCATAAGTGGCGAAATACGACGAGAAGCAAGCAGAACACGGATCAGTAGAGAATGAAAGATTGTTCCAAAATAGGAATGAAGATGAAGAAAAGAGAGTTTGAGGGGTCCTAATGCGCATATGCTCAATCGGTTGGAACCAGAGAGAGGAGGACGAGGTGTGCAGATTATGGGAAAGAATATCACTCAGAAAGAGCGACAGGGACGCGTTGCCTCAGTCTTAAATTGGTAGGAATGTAAGAAGTCAGAGAGGACAGACGCATGTAAGTTAGCGTCGAATGAAGAAGGAATGCAACAGAAAGCACAGGAAGGAAAGAAAGGGTCGGTAAAACAGGTTCTATTGAGGAGAAGTGGAAAAGCCGCCGACCTTCTTCAGGTGATGATTCATCCTTGTTAATAAAAAGAAGGATGAATAATGCCTAGTGATGTAATTAAGGTGAGGGTAACAGAGCGTTGCGTCAGCTGTAACTAGATCAGTTATATCTCAGAATTCCGAGAGAGGTCAGAAAACAAGAGACCGTTCAGACAAAACCAGGTAAGTCAGCAAGATGAAGCTAGGCCGCCAAATATAGCTAAGTATAAGGTAATGAGTGTCATCATAAAAGAAGCAGTTTAGGACGAAAGTGGCTAAACGAAACGGCAGTTAGCCTCGGAGTGATGTGAACAGGCCGTTGGGTCTGTTAAAACCTGATCATAAGGGACATAGTAGTCCAAAGAAAGGAGACCATTAAGACGAGAATAGAGTGTCAGCGCATAGAAAGAAAGCCGTATAATTTAGATCTAAATACTGAAAGAGAGCATCGGCATAAAGAGAAATGTTAAGGATGAAAGGGGATATAATAATAATGATGAATCATGACCAACAATGCTTTTGAAGTGAAGGTTACAAGGCGGTACGTCGGCAGAGCCTAAGTCACTTAGATCTCAGAAGTCCGAGGTGGGTCAGAAAGTAGTAGACCGTTCAGACGAGTCCGGATAAGCCAGCAAGATGAAGCTAGGCCGCCAACTTAAGGTGTGAATAACAGTAATGAGTGTCATAAGAAGCTTTCGGGACGGCAGCGGCTATATGGAAAGCCAGTTAGCATGCCAAGGAAAGGTCTCGGGATGAGGGGAACAGAGTGTTTGGAATGTAGAGCCTAGAGTAATAACGTCTCGGATGTCGGGGAGCAGTCAGAAACAGGGGACTGGTCAGCCGAGGGTAGATTAGAGCCAGGTCCGAAGAGATATCCGTCCAATTGAAAAAGTAATGCAAACAGAGCGCGAACAAGAAAACGCTCTATTGAGGGGAAGTGGAAAAGCCAGCCATATTTTTGGGGTGATGTGAGCAGACCGTTAAGTCTGCCCATCTCTGATCATTAGGGTCACAGTAGTCGGAAGCAAAGAGACCACTGAGACGAGATTAGAATATCAGCTCAAAGAGTGAAATCCGTAGAATTTAGGTCTAATTACTAAAGGAGAGCATCGGCACAATAGACATGTACAGGAAGAAAGGGGACATAGTAATAAGGATGAATCATGGCCAACAATGCATTTCAGTTGAGGGTTACAGGACGTTACGTCGGCAGAGCCTAAGTCACTTAGATCTCAGAAGTCCGAGGTGGGTCAGAAAGTAGTAGACCGTTCAGACGAGTCCGGATAAGCCAGCAAGATGAAGCTAGGCCGCCAACTTAAGGTGTGAATAACAGTAATGAGTGTCATAAGAAAAGAAGCTTTCGGGACGAAAGTGACTATATGAAAAGCCAGATAGCATGTCAAGGAAAGGTCTCGGGATGAGGGGAACAGAGTGTTTGGAATGTAGAGCCTAGAGTAATAACGTCTCGGATGTCGTTGGGCAGTGCGAAACTGTAAGCGTTCAGTCATACAACCCTTGTAAAATGCAAAGGGATACCTAATTTTCAACGTCTGCTAAGTAAACCGTGAAGAATAACATGTTTTCAGCACGGTTCTTGAATTTATACCTTAGTTGATCACCATGGGTAGTAGAACAATCATCCACTATTCTTACCTGCTGGCCTTGGGAACGATCTGTTTGGCGAATTAAGTTTTGTATTAAGTCATTCTTGGATAACTTTATCCCAGGCCATGCGAAAAGGCAACCATTCGTCCAAGCCTAAATCAACAAAACCTCTGGGCCAATTTACTCACACTTTTCAGGAAGAGGAAGCACAGTGAACAGCAGGCTGAAGCTTGCAATGAGCAGTAGTAAAGAAAGAACATGAGGTTAAAATGCTAGGTAGATGAGGTCCGGGTGAAACTGTGATACGCTTTGCCACGAAACATTTGCTAATTTTGTTTTCTGATCCTTTTAAAGAAAAGCAATGGCTGCAATGATAGATAACTATGTCCTGTACACGAACGGCAGAAGCACGGCTACTGATAGCGATCTGCGAAATGCTAGAGCTTACTCGGCGATGTTAATCATTTGCGGAAAGATGGATAAAAGGAACAAAGCTTTCACCTCAATGGGGTTCGCATGACGTGATGTTGGCCGAATTCCATATCAAGACCAACCCGAATGACTCGTATACAGTCCTCCTATTCAATGCTCGCTCCAGCAAAAGCAAAATGCACCGCCATGCCACTTCATCCTTCTGCCCATCCCGCCAGTGGTGCTGCAATCTGAGGCGCGGCACGCTGCTGATATATCTGACGCGTTGCTACACATTTCTGGGTATACGATTTTCTCTAGCGAAGGCATCAGTTAACTTGGCGGTGGTTGTCTTATCTACGGCAGCAATGAATTCCACGCGTCAGCTTTCCAAACTAAGCCACTTAGGAATCCCGAAGATTCTGGCTGGATTAAAGCCATAGGAGGCCACGTTGACATCCTGCTCGGTTGCGTCTACGTTCCACTGCATCCCGCTAATACTGGACTTGACTAATTTGCAAAGCTCTTCCAAGAAGTTTTATTAGTCCACACTCAACATAAAATAATTGGCGAAGACTTTACTATGTCCCGCATCACGTGGGTTGGTCAACCAGCATCCTCCAGGTATAGACCTTTCGTAAAAACTGTCTACGCATCTGATTGGACATAGCAGTTGCGCGCACCCACAAGACAGTCCAATACCCTGGAAATAATATTCGCCAACTGTATCCCGCATGCCAATGCCAGTATGCTATGTAACATGCCCGATAGTGGTCACCGTGTTGTGTGGCTATCATTCAAGCTTCCCGAATCCTGACATCATGTTAACCCAAAATATATTGCGTTTAGGCCTCTGCTGCATTTTTATTAGGAGGCCTTCTCCTCACTTCTCGGGCCGCTCCTTGGAACCTATTATTCCGGACCAATAGTACGGACACTTAAGCATATAAACTGCCCAATAACTTCAAGGTTTACCACGTTTTCCTAACTCTACTTCAGAGCACGAGCAGGAAAGAGTAAAAGCCTGAAACCACCCTACGCGTAAAATTACCACTAAGATTAAGAAAATGCGCTTTCACTACCATAATAATACTAAGGAGTTTTACCTCAAAATTAAATAAATATATAAATAAATATTGTATTCTAGACTATGAACAAATGCTTAGCCGATAGGGGAACTAGCAAATTTCTGTATAAAATTTAGCTGAGCGCAAAGCATTGCGTAGTACAAACAAGGCTGTTACTCGTACGACCTAGGAAACATCGTAGTGGCCTCAAAGATCCGACTATTACCTCACTCGTGCTTTCCGGTAATGAAGTTAGCGTCAACGCAACAGCGCTGTGCGCTCATTAACTTACGCTTAGTTGATACCTGAGTCAGCTATAACTTGTTAGGATCAACTACGATTTTAAAATGTGCAGACGATCGCATTCACACCTGTGGTTTCCACTTGAACCGAATCAAGCAAGCTCTGAGCTCACGGAAGCTGTTGGACAACCCCGATCCTGACGGAGTCACATATGCCCTACTTAAGGTCAGAAATTCGGATATTCCAATCCTTCTTCTTAACCTTTTCACCCTCGCTTTGACAAGCGGAAACTACCTATCCATGTGAAACACTCGATAGACGTTGCAAGGCACAAATGAGGATGACGCCAAACTATCCTCACGTATGCAGCATTTTACTTCTGATCCCCGTCACAGCTGTCACACGTCTGTGACAGCTAATTACTTGTAGTTCAGCCCTCACCGGCTACTCCCTGCTCAGGCTTCCCTACGTTCATTACATTAGCACCACGGCAAGAATTCACCATCTGCGCGTCGCCGCGTCTTTGCCTTTTTATGCTCTGAACTACTTAACAACCTTATTTTATGTCTTCGCTTTACACGTTCACTGTCTTTCCATAATGAAACCTTTCTTAGCTCTCTTCTGTAGATCAACCATAACTCATGCGGTCTGCCCAAAGCTGTTCCTTAGCCTCTCTATTGTAGACGTTCATTTATTCATTACTCGCTCCTTGCTTGATGCACAGCCGTCACTTATTCGACTGTGACAGCTTGCTACTTGTAGTTCAGCCCTCTCACTGGCTTCTCCCACCTCAGGCTTCCCTACTTCTATTACATTAGCACCACGGTGTGATTTCATCATCTGCGCGTCGTCGCGTCTTCGCCTTCTATGCTCTGAACTATTTATCAACCAAATCGTATGCTTGCGCTTCACCCGTTCGCTGTCCTCTCCATAAAACCACTCTGAACTCCGTTTTGTGGAGCAAACATAACTCAGGTGGCCTGCGCACAGTTGCTCCATTGCCTCTCCCTTCTAAACTCTATTTATCCGTTGTTTGCTGCAACGGCTGTGACGCCTGCTCATATAGGATTCCAGATTTTTCACTGGCATTTTCCAGCCCAGTCTACCGTAGCACTGAAATCTTAGCACCATAACAGTACTCAGTATCTGAGCGCCTCTGACTCATATGCTGCGATGTCTTCAGCAGACTTAATGTATGCATGCACTCCGACTGTTTGATGTTCTTCCATATAAACTTTTCAGCTTTCCCTAGCACACCTTCTAACTCTCCAAGTCCGTGCTCAGCGGCTCCTTAGCCTCTTTTTTCTAGACGTCCTCATATCTCTTAGTTGTTGTAAAGTCTTCGACTTTTTCACCTGTAAGCGTCCAGCTGTGAGACTAGCTTTCCCAGGCTTCTTCCAAAGTGGTAATATCCTAGCACCATAGCATGAATTGTGAACTTATACACCGCCGTGGTTCACAATTATATGACATGACTCCCTTAATCAACTCAGTGAACGCTTGCATATTTCTTGTCTGTTGTCCTTTCTTTATTCGACCTTCTAAGCTCTCGTCTAGCGACCTTCTTTACCTCATCCGGTAAGTGCACAGCTGCTCTTTGCTAGATGCACAGTAGTCACTCGTTTATGACACCAAATTAATAGTAGTTCAGCATTCTCACTGTCTTCACCCGGCTCATTCTTACCTACTTTTATTACTTTAGCACCACAGCATGATCTTATTATATGCGCATCGCCGCGGCTTCGCCTGTTTTTGCTCTAAGCCATTTAAGAGCCTTAACGTATGCCTGGCATTATTCTGTTCGTTGTCCTTTCTTCATGAAGCCTTTGTTTGCTGTCTTCTGTCGTGCAAGCATCTTCATGTATTCAGTGCAAGCCGCTGTTTTGCCTCAACCTTCTTACTGTGCATTTATCCCTTACTTGCTGTATTGTCTTAGCTCTTATTACCTGCAGTCATCCGACTCTCGGGCTAATGTTGTCTGGCGCTATCCAGCTTGGTACTATTATCTTAGCACCATAGCCGCTGCAGTTAGGCCTCACTACTTTGATCCTCCAAGCAACCTTACTCTACGCTTGCATTTCGGCTATTCCCTGCCCGTCCGTCAATTAATGTTTCTTAACCTTTTAGTTCTTCCCTCCTCTCACTTGGTCAGCACACAGACGCCCGTTAGCTTCACACTTCTAGGTGTTCATTTCTCACCATTTTCTTAGTACCCTAATATGACTTGTTCCTCTGCGCGAGGCTACATATACATTTGTTCCGGACGTTCGCTTTCCTTTAACTGATCTTTAATACTTCACTGCTACCGATCAATCCTTTTTCACCTAGTAATCTGGGTCCGTTTTTGCAGCAAAGGTTTCGACACTTACCTTTGTAGGAGGTTAGCTCTCATGGGCTTTTTCTATTTCAATAGGCCATAGCAATATACTCCTAGTACCCTCGTGTCGTCTTTCTGTCTTGATCACCCGATAATTTTTACTCAGCGCTTGATTCTTATCTATCCGCTGACTTACCATCTCTTTCGATGTAGGCTGGCCACCAGCCGACCATCCACCGTTCAAACGCCGCTGGTCCCTGAACTCTGCTTTCTATCTTTCCACGCAATAGTCGCATCACAGTAAACAGATAGTGCGTCTCTGCTTCATGGCGCAACGCTCTGTATTCCTTGTAAATAGTAGCAAACAACTTATAGGGCCACTGCTTTCGAAAAACATTCAAAAGACACTTTCAGCACAATCATTGCTGCACATTGCACATCATTTGTCTTCACTCTAAATGTTATAACATAGGAATTTAAGAATGTTTGTTTCCACGCCTGTTTGTTGCGGCCTTGGTTGTGTCACACCTTCCCTTTTCTCCGAGGTTCGGAACTTCTTGGGGATCTGGGATTGGACCTAGAAACCGCTTTTGTCCGGGACGGGACAACCAATAAGAACCTATAGAGCACATGGCAGTACAACAAACGGACACAACTGCACTCATTACCATAATCGTTGTCCAATTATGATAACTGGACTCGATAAGTTCACACTCCTGAAAAATTCAGACGCAAGAAACTGACGTTTCGCCCACTTGGATACCCAAAAAGAGGATTCTTCTTGAAGCCCCCATCCTCGATTCGCCTCAGCCATTATGGCGGCCTTGCCCAAGATACCTGCCCAAATAACAGAGCAAATTGAAGGTCATTTGACTGCGGATACCTGAGGGTGAAATCACTCGAAAACCTGGTCTGACATTTGTATATTAGTGCACCAACAAATTTCTGTCAGTGTTCCAGGACGTGGTGGGTTTTCGCCTGGCAAGCGTTCTCCCTATAAAAGCCACAAATGTCCGCGTAACAACAATGTGACGTGGCGGATGTGACTCGCCACCGAATACAGTCACTGCCCAGAGCTACTTACTGGCAAGTCGACCAGAATCATCATTCAATATTGCCCTGACACTTTCAGTACTAATTTACACCATGCCTATATGTATCGTTTTCACTACACATGTAGTGCCCTGACTGTTTACACTACGCACTCTAGAATTCAACGTTTCGTCACGCATTGATAACTCTATTCCTCATGACTACTTACACAATTTCCGCAGCATGTACAACCTTCGGCTTACTGCCGACTACACTCATAGCAACGTGTTTGTTGCGAAGCAATATTGCATGTAAATATTGATCATGCCTTACTTGGTGTGTCTCGACAAATTCGCGAATAAACTATTTATTTTATTTATTTATCTAGCTAGCCTTTCTGAGGATACGTATACAATTACCAAAGATTTCTGACTTGCTTTCCATCTATCTTAACTGTCTCTGGTATCCCACTGCCTTCACTGACTCGAAAGCTCTACCGGCTCATTGGTTATCCATTTACAGTACCGACCTCACGTCCTATTAGAAAAACTAGGTGAACAACCGTGCGTTATCTCTAATTTGATGGGCTTTGCAGTACGACTTGGTGTACTCATCCCACATCTCTGTCCGTATGCCAAAGCTTTTATTCTTGCCCCTATCTAGTACACTTCACCTAGGTTGTAGATAAAGGGACAACACTCTGCGCATGCTAATGTGGAACCTCTCCAAACCTTGCGTTAAAGTTACCTACCATATCCCTAACGACTAGCACATGCGCACTTATATTTTATTTTAACTTCTGCCTATCTCTCTGACTCACTTCCCTATATACCTTGTCTTATTCTATTACAAGACTCGTATTTCTTCAATGGCTGTCCATCTGTACCGCATGCGGTGACCGTAGCTTTTACTGACATGGCCGCCATGGTATGCTCTGCCAATTCATTTCATATCTCACAGTACCGTTTTCTCATATCCAATTGTTTTACTTAAGTAAATAAGTCTGCGGCTGCACATGAAACGTTGCTGAACATGACTTTATTTGTTCGCTAAATCCAAATTTATAATCCACAGACAATCTTTGTACCCTTGAGGACCGTGTCGTATTGCTAGACACTACCACCGATCACCTTTACAAATTTCTGTTTCCCTTAGTTTTTGTATCATCGTTAACTTTGACCACTAACCCAACCATCTCAGAGCTATAACTCAACGCGAGTTCATTTCACCTTTGTTTGCTCCACCTGTATTAGGCTTGCTGCTAATTTACTACGCTGAATTGTCGCTGCATAAGTCGGTTCCATCTCAGTTTAATCTCAAAAATCAATAAATAAAATGTAATGCTAGCACTACTTTATCATAACCCGGCCCCTCATGGTTGAGTTCTGGAGCTCTCAGGATGAGTTCAGCTTAAGAATTTTAGGGCTGTTAGCTCCGTAGAAGACAGCCTACATCCACCTTTCATGTTTCTCCTCTTCAGTTCGTGTTCCATTTGCCTAAGACTATGGACGTCAATGCTTGGGATTGCTTTTTGCCCTATTACCCTTGATATATCCCGGATAACGACCGCATAGCATACCACAGTTTTAGCCGCCGGTGTCCCGTCTAGCACATTTCTGGCAGCTCTGCATATATGTGCATCGGCGCTTCAGCGCCAACAGTGCCTTTACCAACCCACCGTACCTCTGCAAGCATGTTTTGCTCTTAAACCAATCATTTCATTCGCCTCGTCACTTGGAACGTTTGTGGATGAAATAATTGCTTCCTGTTATGCACCGTACGCTAGTTGGAATCAGCTTTACTTAAGATAATACGTGGTTCCTGAAGGCATTCATCAAGGTTATTTGAAGCCACCGTCCAACATTACACTATTTCATTTACGCATCCTTGCGATGCTCGTACTTGTCGTTGCACGCGGTGAACACGCTTAGCTCTTTTCGGACCATGCGCTCTACAAAACCGTCTTTGTAAGCTGTAGTTGTAGTTTGGCCACACCTGAGACGTTGTGTAGAAAGGCGTCTGTAATTCATATATATTGAACAAAATTACATAGTACCAAGGAACTAGGTAGCACTGCATGCAATCACTCATTAAATACAGGTTAGCAATTCCCCAGTCTGTGTGTTTTGCCTGGTTGCCTTGTTCGTTGCTTGCTTTTCCCGGGATTTTCCCAGGCAGTTCAGTTGGCACTTGGCGGTTTTCATCTGGCAACGACTGCTGCCTCCTTGACAGCAAGCCGATTTGAAACAGTTGATTGCTGAGCCGGGATCGCAACAGTCTTCTTTACCCCGACGATTCAAAATAGCTATTGCATTGATTATCCTGTTGACGATTTGGAGTGATGCCTCTTGCATAGGGTATAAACCACCGGGTTTAGCTCGACTCACAATCGCATCGATACAAATTACTCACTAGTATTGTGTCCACAGTTAAATCCCTTGTCAATATGGACGACAGATTCATCCACTACAGGCACTTTAACTTGACGTGGACAACTTCGCTGCCCCTCACTAGTTTTCCAACAACCGGGTTCAGCACCATAGATTTCAGCTAGAACATTTTGATACTTATCTTAGTTGCAGCTTTTCTGAAGGCACAACTTGGGTCCCCTATTAAACATAAGAGACAAATTCTCCTGCCAATAAATTATCTATGGAGAAACTCTGTACCCCTCTGTGGACAATCTGTGTTTTTACTGGGCTGATCTAATAGGTTCGGCCCATTACGTTTAAAAGTTTACCCAGGAGCTGAAAACTATTACTGCGAAATTCCCGTGGCTACCGCAGTTAGAAGAGAAATCGCAATTTTACCTAAGCTGGGACGAATTTAGCCACAATGATCAACTTAACTCACCAAATGACAGGTCCAGTGTGGATAACTGGACACGAAGTCTTCACGAATTGAACAGTAAACCATGAAAAAGCCAGTCCTTTAATTTGGAAATTTTATTCGCATGCACAATATTTCACTTGACTCTCCTGGACAATTCTTTACTTGCCAAGGTACAATGATTAATGGTGGACCTTTGTAGGTGCAGTGCCCTTAGCTAACATAGAAATTCGCGGCTCATATGACTGCGACGTGCCGAGAGTAAAATCTGTCTGTAAGTTACATGGCCAAATATATATTACTATTTGAAAGGAGCGGGGGCTGTGCTCCAGGAAATGGTTGATATGCGCTTGGAAAGCAGTCTCCATGTAGACAGCTACAAAGGGACGTTTATCAACACTGCCACATGGTGAAGGTGCCTCGCTAATGAATAAAGTCACTGTACCTTAACTAACGCTGTTAAGTTAACCAGAGCAGCAGTTAATGTTATGGCAATATAGTTTGGGTATGCACACCAAAAGGACACTTCCCTGTTTATACCACCCTTCTTCATGCTCTGGGTTATGCTTTTAAGCACATTTGACCCCAGACTTTTCCACGTCATTAAAAGAGCTGTTCCACACCAGTGCAGCCGTCATTTGGGTAAATTCTGTACATTGTGCAAACGGCGTATTGAATGTACACCAAGGTCTCGGTTACGAAACTGTTGCTTGTAAAGTCGTATGCATGCCAGATTTGGCGTATTTCGTAGTAGTCAAGGGTAAGTTCTGTATTTACTTATTTAAAAAAACACGACGGTATGGCGCTGAAAAGTTGAATAAGCATCAAGACAAACAACCTTAATGCACAAGTGTGCGAAGCACCATTATCATTACCTGGTTAAGAACAAAGCGAAAGTGTGTACATTGATCATAGGGCTGCGGCGATACAGGAAGCAAACGTACCGTGAAATCGTTCACTAGACCTAGATATGCAAGGCTAACGCACAGCATTGTGCAGAGAATTCAGCCGTCCTAAGGCGTTTGGAGAGAAATAATGAAAAGTTGTGTGATGAAAAGTCTTGCCTTGGAGCTGAGCGCATGTTTTATCAGAAAGACAAACCATTCGTGGAGAGTAAGTGGTAACACAAACTGGCCACAAATCATTTAACCTTTTGACAAAGCATGCGTCGCCAGTAAACGTGGCCAGTAAATGGAGATTCGGCAGTAGAAGACTCGTGTTGGTGAAACTATTTTTGACGAGAATGGACAATCAAGCTACAACTTGTCAAAAAGCTTGGAGAGCTGGGCTGATCACTTTGAAAGGCAATTTAGTTGGTCGGCATTGTTATGTTTCTCGCCGACCATTTATCTATCCGCTCCCTGGAATGCCCTTTGGATCCACGTCTCACTCAAAAGTCGAGCGTGAAATCGCACTCCTGAAGCTACATAAAGCCGTGGGACCAAATGATCTACCTCCATCCACTTCAACTTAGGGGAACCTGCTCTTGTAGATGACTAATACCAGTTACTAGTAAAACAGTGGTAGAAGGAAACCTGTCCAACCGAATGAAGCCGCTCCGTCATAGATCCAGTTTATAAGGGAGCTTCACGATCGGAATACAGCACCCATAGAGGAATCAGTCTGATCTCCATCGCCACCAAATGGCTTTCCTCTGCCAATGTTCATTGAATGCCCGGCATTTGCGAAAGCCATATTCGTGAAGAGCGGGACGGGTTTCCTAGCGATCGTTGATGCAATGACCCTATCATCCCTTTGCGTCAGTTGTTGGAGCACGGTCACATTGGCCGGATATAAGAAAAAAGAAATAATATCATGCAAAGGTACCTTACGATACGATCTGAGGTCGTGGTTGGATGGGGTGGCCAATAGGGATGGAAGGTAAAGAAATTCACAGCGCGAACGTCCCTGAGGTCAGCTAGTTGCCACGTTAGCAAGGGTATCTAGCCAACCGTGTTCATCGTCTTTTGAACCCCAACCACGAAGCCGAGACGCTCCAACCGTGGCCAGCACGGAAGTATGGGCCTTCATTCCTCTCGACCATGTCATCGCTTGGCCACCCTTCTCTTCTTCCATTCACCCCGGCGCGCAAACAAGGCACGTAGCAGGAGTCGGTGGGTTGGCATGCGCAACACGTGGCCCAGCCGTCGGAGTCTGGTGGGTGAAATAACGGTGCTGAGTGGTTTAGTTTATTTTCCGGTGCCGCAAATCAGGCATCGAACACGCTCGTTGTTCACGCGGTGTTCCCACCAGATGTGAACCAAACGTCAAAGGCACCAGTGGTGGAACGTAACTAGTCCTTTCATGTTCGCCGATAATAGGGGCAGGATTTCGCAAGTTAAAGTAAGTTCGAACGTACTGCTGCACTGTACCTCTACCCTTCAGGGAGAGAGTGCTGTCGCGCCGCCATAGGTGGTAAAGGTTAGCAAAAGCAATTCGGGCTTTTATTATACGGTTGGGTACGTCATCTTCAATCCCACCAGCGCTGATACAACTTCCCAGGTAGTTGAATTTCCGAACGACTTCTAGCAGATCCTCACTAAGTGTCAGAGCAGCTGATCTGTCCAGTGCGGCTTGACACGTCTGATAGATGGCAGAGATGAGGGCAATGTCATCTGCGTACTCCAAGTCAAGAAGTCGTTCTCCGGGGATTAACTCCACACCTTCTAAGTCGTGTCCTGTAAACGCAATCTTCGTGACTTGAGAAATATGTAAATATTATCCGATCATTACACGCGCGTAGCTCAGGCAGTGTGAGGGATTACGGCAAGCTGTCCCCACCTTCTAATATCTCCAGCGATGTGTGGCAAGCGTACCCACTCTTCCCTTTCCTCTTCAACTTTGCTAATGACAGAGTCATGGAAATCGCGTTCACAGGGCACGACTTGGAAGATGTGGATCTGCTCCCAGGAGAACGACTGCTTGACTTGGAGTATGCTGACGATGTTGCCCCAATCTGTGCCAGTTTCCAGACGTGCAAAGCAGCACTATACCGATAGGCATGGGCTCTAAGTGGTTTCCGGCTATGTTTTGCACTATCAAAGCGCAAAGCGTTCCTCCAAGATTGGCATAGAACGCCTCCTCCGCTAACCCATGGTGGGGATCAGCTAGAAGTCGTACAATAACTCAACTATCTAGTAAAGTTTATCAGCGCCCCTACGATTGATGAGACCACGCGCCGTATAGCAAAAGCTTGAGGCGCTTTTGCGAACCTTCACCACTTATGCCGCCGGGGCGGCAGCACCCTTGCCCTGAAGGGTAGAGCGCACAATGCAGCGGTACGTTCTAACCTACTGTGCGGTTAGGAAACCTGACCTCTAGATCAACGGATATAAAGAGGCTAGTTACGTTCGACCACCGGCGTCTTCGCAATTTAGTTCACATCTGGTGGGAACACTGTGTAAGCAACCGGCGTGTTCGACGCTTTGTTTAACGCACAGGAAAAGGAAATGAACCGCTCAGTGCTGTCATTTCACGCACCAGGCTCCGATGGCTCTGCCACGTGTTACGCATGCAAGCCCACCGACAACAGCCACTTGCGTTGTTTGCACGCCGGTGGTGTGGATGGAATGGGACGTAGTCAAGCGCTGACTTGGTCGAGAGGAATGGAA
>OX104063.1:230096077-230132617 GCA_944474145.2 Dicrocoelium dendriticum
CTCCCTGTCATATACCTTATCCTGACTAGACATTTTAGCATTGTGTGAATATGGTGGCCTCTGTGCAGTATTAAACAAAATTAATGTATGCCCAGGCTAAACGTGTACGATGTCTTAACATATAACATTATTAGCTCACGTCTGGCAAAAATTATTATCTCAGCCAGAAGCGCAAAGCCTCTCTTTAGTATCTACTTCATCTAATCGATACCGTCGGCAAAATTTGTGCAATATTCCCATGTGCAGGTCTAGCTCACACTAACTACTCCTGCCTCAGCCTGAAGCATTTCCAGCAACTTTGCGTAGAAGGTCAAAAATTTCGCAAAGAAGGAGCAAAATGTTGCAAAAGATGTCTAAATATTTTCAAAGAAAACCCAAAACGTTGCAAAAACCTGTGCGATTGGGCAGGCGCTCAGATCCCATCCTCTGACCTTAAGTGTGTTCTCATTGGCCGGATTCCGAAGTTTAGTGCGTTAGTCTGGGAAGTTGAGCGCGCTACCTGTGGACTGGGTGAGACCTGTGAATGAACCTTAGAGGAATGCGCATCGACAGTGCAACGGGCTTGTATGCGCCGCCCTCACGTCCGAAACGATGGATCACAATTGGTCTGAGAGCAATGGACAGCTGGAACATAAGCGCACGACCGAAACCATGTCTATGATTCTAATGTCGTCAGCATGCCTTGTGGCGTTTGACAGAGTACTCATCAGACACTCGTGGCCGCGTTTCGGGAGCTTTCGTCAACGGTGATGACTAGCAGCTTGTGGCAACTGTGAACAACGTCAAATATCAAACAGTCTACTCCTGGATTGGTCGTTCTCCTGATCAGAAGCCGAGTATTACGCAGGCGTGCGGTCGTAAGGGGATTTAGTCGGAGGAAGACGTTGACGACATACTCCATTGGATCTCAAGGGACTCAACTCGTACGCTACGGGAAATGCCAGTACAAGTACGAGCAGAAATGGGCAAGGACATTTCAAAGTCAACAATCGCACGATGGTTGATTGATAACTATGAAGAACCTCTATCAGGTCATCAAGGGAATGAACAATGAGCGAACCAAAGTGATACGCAGAGAAGTCGTTCAGCACTTTCTCCAAATTGCGAGCGATGGCAAGTTCTTCATTTGGATTGACTAATCAAACTTCAACGTTTGCTACGAACGTACTCGTGGTCGGACGTCCAGAGGAGGGAGGGCCAGTTGCAAAGTTGACAACAGCAGAGGGCACAATGTGCATTTAATCGGTGCACGCATGCCGGAAGGGAAGTGTCAACGACCACCTAGGGAGGCTCATTCACAGGTTCCCTAAATCTTGAATGGCTGCAATGCTATTTTTACAAACAGAAGCGGGAGATGGAGCTCCGGCAGTTCGTCGTGGGATGTGATAATGCACCGGGTCACACAGAACTGTCGTCACCAGATGGATCAAATGAAGTAACCAAGCTGAGATTTAGCTCATACTCTCTGTTCCTCAATCCGAGCGAGAAAATTTGGCAGGTGGTGAAGGCCAGAGTGAAGAATGAGATGAGAGTGCACACCGAGGAACTTCTGGCCAAGGATCCCAAGAAACGCATGAAGCAGACGAAATGGAAGCTGCAGTTCCTTGAACGCATTGCCAAAGAAGCCACCAAGAATATCAGCGTTGTGGGACGTCGTACTGCTATTCGATATATGCGTGTACATTTTATTAATAGTCTAGAAAAAATGATATGTTTTGATCACGCTGCTGGCCTGTCTTTTACGCATCTGGTTGTATAGCAAGTTACTGGCAGCGCATAGGGACGTGTGAGTATTCCCAGTGTTTCCAAAATATGTTTGCACATATGTAAGTTTGTATGTTCGTACGGAGGTTGAAGGGATATCTAATGTCTAGCGCAAAGGAGTGACACGGGAACGACTTCTGGTGAGCCATGCCCGAGTGATATGTTCAACTTATGGTCCTTTCCGTGCTGGTATTCGCTGCGCAGTACTCTTTCATGATCAGCCTGGGATAATGTAGATGCGGTGTTTTTTTCGGAAAACTAGGATGTTTGGAAAGCGTATTGTAGGACCAAGTGAGCTTGCCGGGTGAAGCAACCGTCAGCTAAGCACAGTATGGGATATCAGCGTGGATATTTGAATAGTAGTGAATAAGAAATTACTGCGCACGTTAGGTCAGGCTTTTCCAAGAGTTAGAGGAACTGATAGATGCGAGTTCGCAAACACGTCCATTGCCAGAGGGGATGTCGTCATTGCAGCTGAACGAATGAATCACGTGTTTAATAGAAACCGTCTCTGTGCGATATTTGTTAGCTGTATTTGAGTGCACTAGAGCGTTACTTTGTTACCCATTTGGAAGTTGGTCTGTCAAATTCGAAACCCACATCGGCCTGTTCGGAAGCTGCAATTAAGGTTTAAAAGCAACCATTCCTACAGTAAGCCCAGGTTAATTTGCGTGCCAGAAGGCCCGAGCAGCTGTCCAGTACGAATGGGATACTGTCTTGATTGTTCGAATGATCCCTCGTTTGACCCAATTGCGTGCGTAAAAAATGAGGGTGTAGTTGGCGTGGACGCAGTGGCGTAGCAATACTTTTGCTATCCGTGGCGTGCGTACAATTTATGCCGCTCTCGTAGTTGCAAAGCCTGCAACTGAACTTGGCATACTTTTTTTTGTTTCCCATTACGACACAGATTTAATATTAGAGTGCTGTCTTGAAAGCAGCGGATTGATTGGTTAAAATACTCGTGTTTATAATGTACTGGCACACTTTTCGTGCACTACTTGAAGACGCTGGTTTTCTGCCTGCAACCATGCAAAAATCAGAACGCTATAAACTACCCTCGCTGAAGATATCTTCGAGGCAAAAGATACGTAAATAATAACGCTGCTGGTCACATTCACAATGTGATGCATTCCCTAGCTCGCAACCTTGATCCTTGGGTTCAATGTGAATATGTTGGTGCATTTACGCGAGTACCGACAATTGTCTATACTGCACGCATGACGCAGCGTCGCCCTCTGCGACGTGTGTAGTTTTGTCATTATTTGGGTGGCAACATTTGACCGTAGTGTAGTCCGACCAGCGATGAGCAAGTTGACTAAGTGTTAATCTGGACTGGTTCAACGTGGGGAAATTTAACTGAGCACTGCAACTTGGAACGTTAATTCGAGCAAAATCATTATTGCTGCTGCGACATTTGAACTCAGCTTAGCCCGGCCAGTCACATCGCTAACATACGGTTGGTCTCTAGGACATTCCGGTTTGTAATATATGGCACCATCTGTGTGTGTGTTTGTATGTCCCTTCACCCCGTCCGTTGACAAGTGCGTTCATGCGAATCGCGAGGACAAAGGCTGGTTAGAAAGCTATTCAAAAGACGATTGGACTAGACAAATGAAGCTGGATTGAAAATACGCAGCGTATTGGGGCCGGACACGAAGTAAAGTGAACGACTTTGAGCCAGTCCAGCCTAACACCCGGTCAACTTGTTCACCGCTGGCCAGGTTAAACTAGAGTCACATGTTACAACCAAAATAATGACAAACCTGCACACGTCGCCGATGGAGACACTGCGTTCTGTATGCAGTGTAGGCAATTGTCAGTACTCGTGTAAATGCAACAACATATTCACGATGAACCCAAGGGTAAAGCATGGGAGCTAGGGATTAAACAACACAGAGAATGTGAATGACAGTAGTATAATTTAGGTGAGCATTGTGTTGACCTTTTCTCTGGACACACAGAGGCTTGCAGAGAACCGTTGAATGGGACGAGATTTAAATCGTATTGATTTTACGAAGCTGCGGGATCGAGCCCTTCAGATCACTTGGGTACCTGAACAGGACAAGGTCACTTTGGAACAGAGGTGGCTTCTACTTAAAAGTGGACTTGTACAGCTGCTGAATGAATTTGCTCCTCTTCGCGTCAGGAGACATCTTGGGAAACCCCGATGGTGCAGAAGTAAAATTGATAGAGCGATAAAGAGGCGCAATGCTGAGTGGAGAAAATAGCAAGAAACTCGGGGCTTTCGAGGTTGGCTGCAGTACAAAAGGTGTCGAAACATGGCTATTAAGTTACAGCGGCTGGCAAAGTACTCATATGAGCTTAGGTTGGCCAAACTTGCGAAAACTAATCCCAAGTGTTATTACAGTTATGTCCAGTCAAAGGCTTCTTTAAGAGAGGTGGTGGGCTGTCTAACCATGGAGGACGGTACCCAGGCTGTAGACAACGTTGATAAAGTAGAAGTGCTGCTACGTGTCTACCAGAGCCTGCATCGGAAGGATAGTGGGTCAGCCTTGCCATTACTACCGCACCGCTCAACTAGCTACACAATGCGTGAAATTATTCTCAATGTGTCAGAGGTCCTCACAGTGCTGGCCATTTTGAACCCTTATAAATCAGCCGGTCCTGATAACGTACATCCCGCCATAGTTAAGTTTCTGGCTGATATCCTCCGGTATCCCGTAGTAGAGTTATTCAATCAGTCTCTTCAAGAAGGCAAGCTGCCACGTGATTGGAAGGAGGCGACTATTGTTGCCATCCACAAAGGGGGTTCTAAGTCAGTGCCTCTTAACTATAGACCTGTTAGTTTGACCAGCATCATGATGAAATGCTTGGAAAAGCTTATACAGAACAGGATCTGTGAGCACTTGACTGAGCACAATCTAATTAGAGCGGAACAGCATGGCTTTCTCAAAAAGAAGTCTTGTCTTATCAATTTATTTTTCTTTTTGGACGAGATTACCCGTTGTCTTGATGGTGGGATATCGGTAGAGTTGTGCTATCTGGACTTCAGTAAAGCCTTTGACTCCGTGAATCATCGATTTTTAATTGAGATGCTGACATGGTTTGGATTGCATCCTCAACTATTACTATGACTCTGATTTCTTACGTGGAAGGACATTCAGAGTCATCGTTGGGGAAGCGAGTTCTAGTGTAGGCCATGCCTACAGCGGTGTCCCCCAAAGTTCGGTTCTGGGTCCATTGCTGTTTCTTATGTTTATAAATGACTTGGCCCTTCTTGAGGATCCCTGCTACATCTTCGCAGATGACTTGAAGCTAGTCAGTAGGGGAACCGTGCGACACTGGCTAAGGACATCCTCACTGGGGTGAATTGGTCAAGTCAATGGGACCTACCTCTAAATGCCAACAAATGTCAACTATTGACTAGTAGTGGTAGCGGAATTGCAGTTCAGTCTCCTGTGGGATTTCTATCATTGCGGTGCACTGACGAAGCCCGTGATCTAGGTGTCATCGTAGCGAACAATTTTAAGCCTTCGGCACAGTGTCGCCATGCTGCCAATAAAGCACGACACGAATTATTTCGTCTTAGGAGGGCGCTGAGTAACACTAAAGCAGAAGTATTCTTGCCCTTATATAAAGCAGTGGTCAGGCCACATCTGGAGTATTGTGTTCAGGCCTGGTCACCGTACCTCCGTAGTGACATCACTTGTATAGAAAAGATTCAGAAACTTGCGACCAGGATGATTGAAGGTCAACGAGGGAAGTCTTATGAAGATCGTCTAAGTAGCTTAGGATTATTTTCCCTGGAACGGCGTAGGTTGAGAGGGGATTTGATAGAGACGTTTAAGATCATTAAGGGACTTAGTGGTATTAGTTCCACCCATCTGTTTGAGCTGGCTACGTCAGACCATCTGCGCGGGCATCGCCTGAGGCTTAAACATCACAGAGCTCGTTTGGACATCAGGGCAAAGTTTTTACGAACCGGGTAGTTAACTACTGGAATAAACTTCCTTCTGATTTAGTGGAGTCTGAGACCGTAGAAGCCTTCAAAAGAGGCTTAGACAATTGTTGGTCCATCCTTTTTCCAGAGATATTGTAGTTGTACTTTAATATGTAGTGTATTTTGATGCTGGCATATGAAAATGCAGAGATTGCTCTTGTTCTTGCTTCATTCCATTGCAGAAGCAAGAAGAGACAATCCAACGTCGAAGTGCCGGGGCCGCTTCACTTACCGGCACAAGAACTGGACGCTCGTTAGGCGGAAGCCTCTATCGTCCATCTGACCTGACCTGACCTGGCCCGACCTGAGGTGTACTTGTGCGCCGAAAAGATCTATAGAGTGGGTAGGTTATAGCGTCTAATGTTGGCATGGTTGCAGTGTAAAAACCCAAATTCCGAGAAACCTGAGTTTTCGCAAGCTACATTTTCTGAGCTAAGATAGATGGTATTCTTCACATTGAAATTTCAATTGCCTGTATCCGCTATTCTGTCAGCACCACGTTTGACAACGTAGAAACATTTCCACGCTAACTCAACCCCCATATTTTACGCACGCAATTGGGTCAAACGAGGGATCATTCGAACAATCAAGACAGTATCCCATTCGTACTGGACAGCTGCTCGGGCCTTCTGGCACGCAAAGTAACCTGGGCTTACTGTAGGAATGGTTGCTTTTAAACCTTAAGTACAGCTTCCGAACAGGCCGATGTGGGTTTCGAATTTGACAGACCAACTTCCAAATGGGTAACAAAGTAACGCTCTAGTGCACTCAAATACAGCTAACAAATATCGCACAGAGACGGTTTCTATTAAACACGTGATTCATTCGTTCAGCTGCAATGACGACATCCCCTCTGGCAATGGACGTGTTTGCGAACTCGCATCTATCAGTTCCTCTAACTCTTGGAAAAGCCTGACCTAACGTGCGCAGTAATTTCTTATTCACTACTATTCAAATATCCACGCTGATATCCCATACTGTGCTTAGCTGACGGTTGCTTCACCCGGCAAGCTCACTTGGTCCTACAATACGCTTTCCAAACATCCTAGTTTTCCGAAAAAAAACACCGTATCTACATTATCCCAGGCTGATCATGAAAGAGTACTGCGCAGCGAATACCAGCACGGAAAGGACCATAAGTTGAACATATCACTCGGGCATGGCTCACCAGAAGTCGTTCCCGTGTCACTCCTTTGCGCTAGACATTAGATATCCCTTCAACCTCCGTACGAACATACAAACTTACATATGTGCAAACATATTTTGGAAACACTGGGAATACTCACACGTCCCTATGCGCTGCCAGTAACTTGCTATACAACCAGATGCGTAAAAGACAGGCCAGCAGCGTGATCAAAACATATCATTTTTTCTAGACTATTAATAAAATGTACACGCATATATCGAATAGCAGTACGACGTCCCACAACGCTGATATTCTTGGTGGCTTCTTTGGCAATGCGTTCAAGGAACTGCAGCTTCCATTTCGTCTGCTTCATGCGTTTCTTGGGATCCTTGGCCAGAAGTTCCTCGGTGTGCACTCTCATCTCATTCTTCACTCTGGCCTTCACCACCTGCCAAATTTTCTCGCTCGGATTGAGGAACAGAGAGTATGAGCTAAATCTCAGCTTGGTTACTTCATTTGATCCATCTGGTGACGACAGTTCTGTGTGACCCGGTGCATTATCACATCCCACGACGAACTGCCGGAGCTCCATCTCCCGCTTCTGTTTGTAAAAATAGCATTGCAGCCATTCAAGATTTAGGGAACCTGTGAATGAGCCTCCCTAGGTGGTCGTTGACACTTCCCTTCCGGCATGCGTGCACCGATTAAATGCACATTGTGCCCTCTGCTGTTGTCAACTTTGCAACTGGCCCTCCCTCCTCTGGACGTCCGACCACGAGTACGTTCGTAGCAAACGTTGAAGTTTGATTAGTCAATCCAAATGAAGAACTTGCCATCGCTCGCAATTTGGAGAAAGTGCTGAACGACTTCTCTGCGTATCACTTTGGTTCGCTCATTGTTCATTCCCTTGATGACCTGATAGAGGTTCTTCATAGTTATCAATCAACCATCGTGCGATTGTTGACTTTGAAATGTCCTTGCCCATTTCTGCTCGTACTTGTACTGGCATTTCCCGTAGCGTACGAGTTGAGTCCCTTGAGATCCAATGGAGTATGTCGTCAACGTCTTCCTCCGACTAAATCCCCTTACGACCGCACGCCTGCGTAATACTCGGCTTCTGATCAGGAGAACGACCAATCCAGGAGTAGACTGTTTGATATTTGACGTTGTTCACAGTTGCCACAAGCTGCTAGTCATCACCGTTGACGAAAGCTCCCGAAACGCGGCCACGAGTGTCTGATGAGTACTCTGTCAAACGCCACAAGGCATGCTGACGACATTAGAATCATAGACATGGTTTCGGTCGTGCGCTTATGTTCCAGCTGTCCATTGCTCTCAGACCAATTGTGATCCATCGTTTCGGACGTGAGGGCGGCGCATACAAGCCCGTTGCACTGTCGATGCGCATTCCTCTAAGGTTCATTCACAGGTCTCACCCAGTCCACAGGTAGCGCGCTCAACTTCCCAGACTAACGCACTAAACTTCGGAATCCGGCCAATGAGAACACACTTAAAGTCAGAGGATGGGATCTGAGCGCCTGCCCAATCGCACAGGTTTTTGCAACGTTTTGGGTTTTCTTTGAAAATATTTAGACATCTTTTGCAACATTTTGCTCCTTCTTTGCGAAATTTTTGACCTTCTATGCAACTTAGCGGGAATGGCTAAACCTTAATCCACAGATCTTATTTGAGTATCGGCCCGCGGCTGCGCTTTATCGTCTGATGCCTTTACGTATTTTACAACCTTAATGTACGCTTGGGCTTCGCCTGTTCGTCGTTTCATAGCTTACATTTTTGCTCATTTTTGTCAATCATTCATGTCTTGTGATTTCTGCGCACAGCCACTTTCCAGCCCTTCATTTTTAGATGTTTATTTAACGATTACCCGCTGCAACGTCTGAGGCACTTACTTATATTGTAGTCCAGTTATCTAATCCGCTTTTGCCTGCTCACTCTACCTTAGTATTCAGCCTTACCGTTTTCTGTCCACTCTTTATTAGATCCTTTTTTAGCTCTCTTCTGGTGATGTGACTATCTCAGGCAACTTACTGTATGGTTGCATTCTTCTTGGCTGCTTTCCTTTCTTCATTCAACCTTGTTTAGCTCTCTTCTGGCGACCTTCCTTATCTCACCAGGTCAGCGCACTGCCGCTCCTTGGTAGATGCTCAGCTGTCACTTACTTGTCTGTAACACCTTGGTAACTGTAATTCAGCGCTCCCACTGGCTTTTCCCGGCTCCAGCTGGCTAGCGGAACAACCTCATCGTGGTGCCAGCTCGGTGGTTCGTGTTTATCCCGTTTCAGCAAACAGTTCGGCGGCAGTGTTGTAGGAGGTGGTGGGTTTTGGCCTGGCAAGCTTTCTCTCTGTAAAAAGCCACAAATGTCCGTTTATCAACACTGCAACGTGGCGGACTTTACTCGCTACAAAGTAAAGTCACTGGCCCGTGGTTATTCGGAAAATGCTATCCAACCCACGAAATTCAATCGCTTATTCTCATATTCCCGATGATAACAAGCAGTCGAAAATTATGCAGCGCGTTCAAAAACACTGGCTACATTTCTACACAATTACATACGTATATACACCAATATATTTACATACACTGTTATGTCAAACATGTTCTTCTTGTACAATTTGATCACACTATGTTAGCTAAATATGCTCACGCCTATAAACGTGTGCCTCACATTGTCTAGCATAAAAGTTTATTTATTTATTTATATTTTTAATATCTCATTAGCGCCCTAGCATAATTCGATTATCCGCGCGTCCCTCTGTCTTAGCCTATATGCTCGGAACTATTTGGCAAACAAAGTACCTGCCTGCGCTTCTTTCGTCCGCTGTCCCTTCATAAAAAACTCTACCTTAGCGCTATACTCTCCATCAAACATAACCCAAGTAGTCCGTTCACAGCCGCTCCTTTCTAGACGTTTATTTATCTGTTCCTCGCCACGTTTGTGACACCTACTTATACTGTGTTCCAGCCATCTCACCGGCTTTTCCCGGCCCAGGCTTCCTTGCTAGATGCTCAGATGTCACTTTCTCATCTGCTACACCTAATTAACTGTAGTTCAGCTCTCTCACTGGCTACACCCGGCTCAGGCTTCCTTAGTTATATTCCATTAGTTCCCCAGCATGGTTTGATTATCTGCACTTCGCTGCGTCTTATCCTCAAATGCCCTTAATTATTTAACACTAGTGTTGTTTGCTTGTCCCCCTTCCGTTCACTGTCCTTCCAGCATGAACCCTTACTTAGCTTTCTTCTGTGGAGCAGACATATATCTTGTGATCTGTGCAAAGCAGCTCTTAACCTCTCCTTTCTAGACGTTCAATTATCCATTACTGGCTCCTCAATAAATGCTCACCTGTCACTTACTCGTCTATGACACCTAAATAATTGTAGTTCGGCTCTCTCACTGACTTCTTCCGGCTCGGACTTCCTTAGTTATAATCCATAAACATCCCACCGTGGTTTGGGTAGCTGTGCGTTGCTATGCCTTATCCACTTATTCTCTGAACTATATAATAGTCGTATTGTATGCTTGGACTTCATCAGTTCGTTGTTCTTTCTACATGAAACCTTTCTCAGCTCTCTTCTGCGGAGCAAACCTAAACCATATGGTCAAAGCACAGTTGCTCCTTAGCCTCTCCTTTCTAAACCTTTATTCATCCATCGCACCCTGCTAAGTCTGTGATACCTGCCCAGGTAGGAGTGCAGGTCATTCACAGACATTTTCCGACTCAGTCTACCTTGGCACTGATATCTTAGCCCCCCAACAGGACTCAGTATCCGCGCCTCTGACATATATGCTGCGTCGTCCTCAGTAAACTTAATGTATGCATGCATTCTGCCTGTTTGATGTCCTTCCTTCATGTAACCATTCTAGCTTTCTCCTAGCACTCCTTCCTAACTCATCAAGTCAGCGCACAGCCGCTCCTTAGCCTCTCTATTCTAGACGTTCTCATATCTCTTAATTGTTGTAACGTCTTCTACTTTTTTACCTGCAAGCGTCCAACTTTCGGACTAGCTTTCCCTGGCTCTAAATTAATACGATCCCAGCACCCTAGAATGAATTGTGTACCTATGCACCGCCGTGCTTCAGCTTTATATGATGTGACGCCCACAGTAAACTTAGTGTATGTTTGCATTCGTCCTGTCTACTGTCCGTCATTCAACCTTATTAGCTCTCTTCCGGCGATCTTCCTTATCGCATCCGGTCGCGCACCGCATCCCCTTGCTAGAGGCTCAGCTGTCACGTACTCGTCCGCGACACTTAATTACTTGTAGTTCGGCTCTCTCACTGGCTTCTCCTTGCTCAGGCTTCCTTAGTTATATTCAAATAACACCCCAACACGATTTGCTAATCTGCGTGTCTACGCGTCTTAGCCTCCCATGGGCTAAACTATTTAAAAACCTCATTGTATGCTTGCGCTTCCCCCATTCGCTGTCCTTCTATCCTGAAACCTCTTAGCTTTCTTCTGTCGTGCAGGCATAGTCATGTATTCCGCGCAAGCCTCTGTTTTGCCTCACGTTTTTAGATGTTCGTTTAGCCCTTACTCGCTGTTCAGTCTTAGAATTCTTTTACCTACAATGCTCTAGCTGTCGAGCTAGCATTTCCTGGCTCTATCTAGCTTTGTAATACTATCTAAGGACCCTATCTGCTGTGGTTAGGTCTCATGTTCTGCTATCCTCAGCAAAATTAATGTACGCTTGCGTTCCGACTATTTGCTGCCCTTCCATCAATTAATCTTTCTTAGCTTTGTAGTTCATCAGTCGTCTCATCCAGTTAGCACACAGACGCCCGTTAGCTTCTCATTTCTGGGTGTTTAGTTAGCACTTTCTTGCTGCTATGTTTGCCACTCTTAGTCGTGTATGCGTACAACAAACTCACTGGCTTTCCCTGGATCAGAATACTTTAATATTATTTATTTAGCACCCTAGAATAACTCGTTTCTATGCGCGACGCTACGTATACATTTGTTCCGCACGTTCGCTTTCCTTTAACTGATCTCTATTACTTCAGTTCTATCTAGTAAGTACATCTAGTAAGTACATCCGCTTCTTAACCAATCCTTTGTGGGTGTTCTGTGTCCGCCATTGCAGCAAAGGTTTCGATACTTACTTATGTAGGAGGTAAGTTCAATCCGGAGCTTTTCCCATCTCAATCGGCCGTAGCCCCATAATCTTAGTACCTTCGTGTCGTCTTTCAGTCTTGATCCCCCGGACACTTTTACTCAGCGCTTGAGTCCTATCTATCCGCTGACTTACCACCAATGGACCTATGAATCACTTTCGTTGCAAGCTATTTACACCTTTACTTAATTATACTGAGTTCCTGTCGAAGTCGGCTGGCTACCATCTGTTCAACCACCATCCGAAAGCCGCTAGTATTTGATTGCTGCTTCCTGTCTTCCCACGCAATGGTTGTATCATGGCACACTGATACACAAACGCCACAACTGTCCGTTTAACAACACTGCAACGTGGTGGATGTGACTCGCCACTGAATAAATTCATTGCTCACAACTACAGACTAGCACGTCGACTAGAATCATAATTCAATATTCTCCTGATACGTTCAAGAATAGAATACTCCCTGCCTACACGTATCGCTTTTACTACACATATCGTGCCCCGACTGTTTACATTAAACGTGCTAGAACCCAACTTATCGTCATTCATTGACGACTTTGCTCCTCATGATTGCTTTTACAATTTTCGCAGGCTGTGCAACTTTCGGCTTACTGCCGATTACATACATAGCAACGAGCTGGTTGCGAAACATAATAGCATGTAAATGCTGATCATGTCTGCTTTCGTGTGTCCCAACAAATTCGAGAATAAACTATTTAGTTATTTATTGATAATTTATAATTTATAATTTTGCAAAGTAAATTACTTTTCTCTCGGCTTTATAGTAGCCGGCTGGTAGGTTACCTGAGCGGTGCCTATCCGTTACCGTTAACTCAGCTGGTTTGCACATGGCGCGTTTTATTCCTTCTGTACTTTAATTATTGCGGCACCGTAGCAGAGCTGGTTCCCACCTCTAACTAACTTGTGTAGTGAGTGAGGTAAATGGAAATTCGGCCTCAGAACCCACGAACCTACAGCTTGGCGGAACACAGAGTGTTAATTCGTCCCACTGTGCTAGCAGATGATAAATATAACGGAAAATAATGAAGTGTCCATTAGGGGCAATGGTCACCTAAATTCACCAAAGGTTCAGTGGTTGTGGCCAGCGAATATTAATTAAGATGCAAGATATAAGGAGCTTAAGCGCATCGGTAATCAGAGAAGTAACTTCTCCTAGCCTGCTAGGAATTGGGAGCTAATACAGACTAAGCAATAAAATGTCTCTGATTGATTCTAACTCTAGCGCGTATTTAAACTTTAGACTTTGTGTCTTAGTACTTTAGTATTACGACTTGGCAGGATACGGCGCATCTGCATGCAGAGCAACGTTGCCTTTCTTGCGTGCTGGTAGATGACAGCTATGGCAGAATGATTAATGAAGCCCCGGTGTTAAACTTCGGTGGCTGCAAACAACTAGGGAAAACACATGGGACAAGTTAGGCTTAAATGAACGAAGGGACCTATGAAGTATAAGTGGTGACTCGCAGATAGGTTGGACGTTCTGACATGCTATTAGATGAGCGCTATACCAACACTAGTAAAGGAACAATTTCGGGAAGGAAATATGTCAGGTAATACCTAAAGAATGCGACACAGATTCAGTAGATTAAGTGGTTCCTCTTTGGTAGTACGCTTGACATGCTACTATATATGAGAACCCTTTTGGAAGGTCAGAAGACTGGTCTTAGTCATGCAAAAGGCTTCCGAGGGTTAGGCAAGGATGCGGGTATCAATCGTGGACCAGAAGTGAAGCGACATAAGACAGATTAAGATGAAACCTACTTTCTGGTGCCGACAGCCAGGGCTACTTCCAATCCGTTTTCCTCCAAAAAGGCTATTAATACTAGACAACACAAGCAACAGGTACGTTAAGGTTAGAAAAGTAAAAGGCGGATTTACTTGATTAAGGGATTTTTCATCTAGAGTTTTGTATTGATTTTTGATTCTTAATTCTTAACTGTTAACTGGGGAGTTAACCAGGAGGATGAAGATTAACAGTTGACTATAATTCTAGTTGAAGGTGACACATTAGATTGGTGTGTTAACTAAATAAATAAATAAGGATATATATCGAGCAAAGCTAGATTCTGTTTATGCAAATGATCTGCTCAATAGGTAAACAACTTTCATGACTGCATGGAGAGGAGCACAATGATTGTAAACGTTCCATGTTTACAGCTTCCGTGAAAAGCGATGGGGTAGTGACTCTTACAATGTCACTTCAGCACTTTACGTTCTAACGCTAATAACTCTAGTTTAAACCTCGGTTAAGAATGCAAATGCACCTCTACGTGAACTGTTAAAAGTGTTGTCGACACCCACCTTGAAATTCATCTGGCTCCTTTAGACTAAGTTTTAAATCCTTGATTTTATGATTACAAAGATGCGCAATCAGCCGCATTAATGAACAATTTTTGAAGCAGGACCTAATTCTCTAAATACCTTACTGCATGTTCTTTGGACAGTTTCGACACACAAAGTGGTCTCGTTTCAAGGTCAACAATAATAACAAATAGCAGCAGCTCCAGTTCTGCAAGCCTACCAAAGCAACCCACTTTTGAATACAGGTTTAACCCATTGCTTGTGTCAAGTTAACATAGCGTTTGATGCACCTATGAAGAATAAATATTTCTCTACAATACACATGTTTATGAAAGATAAAATTAAAGCACTGTGATACAACTGGAAAGGTTGCGTCAGAGAGATGGAAACCTGACAACCATGTTAGCATCACTTCAGTTTGCAGTAACTTATCGTTTGAGTATAGGCTAATATATCGTATCCACTTACCGTCATTTGATCAAACGCGTACAGTGGTGACGCCTTTTAGGTTGCGAAGTTTCTGGAATTATAACCAGTCATTCTTGGATGCCAAAGGTGGTCAAAAAAGTGTATTCCCATGATTGTACTTTGGGGCTCTCAGATGTTGTACACGAGGTGGTCTAGAGACATCCGGTGATTCAAAAAGAATGTTAGTCGATGATGAAGTGTACGAGGTGTTTGAAAGAATAGTCGATACAGCTGGTAATATTATCAGCTGACCGGAAGGTTGTGTAATAAAGTGTGAATGGTACACCACATACTTCTCCACCAGTGCGCCAGTCGCACGATTTTCAAGCGACCAGGAGTAAAAAACCCGGTGAGAATAGCCGCTAAAAACTGACCCTTATCTGGCACAATGTCGCATGAAATACCCGAGGCTGAGGTATGGGAGGCATGCAGGCTAATATTCTATGTGTAAGGTACAATAAAAGATATGGGAAAAGTGCAGGATGGTAAATGCACGGATGTTGGATTTGTCTAGACTGGATGATCCGCTTCTTCCTTGTGCGAGAGGTTCAGTTGCATCCTGGCGGAATCCTGAGAACAACAAACGGGAGGAGACTGGCAGCAAGCAGTACTAGCAAGTGATCAGCAGAACAAGATGATGTTGTCAAGATGTGGGGTACACTAAGCGGTCTGGAAAATGGACTTGCCTTCCTGACCGTGTCTACCGCGTATTAATGTCTCCTTGTAGCTTAGCTTTAGCTGTTGCAACTGCGGGTCATCTTCAACGAGCTGTGTTGTCTGCTAGGTACACGGTGTCGTGCTACAATCAGTAGATTGTTGTTTAAAAGGTTTCCATTGTACGCTGGTTTGGACCATTTACGGAAACTTCGTCAACTTTACCATCCTTGATGATCATATGATGTTTTTCGGTTCTAGCGATCACTTCGAATGGTCCTTTGTAGGGTGGTTGTAATGGCTTGCGGACTGCATCAATTCGTACCCACACGTGTGAACAAGTTTTGAGATCTTTCGGTATGTAACACTTGTCGGTGTATGCGCGTGTGGGGATAAAGTGCAGTTCATGCATAGATGAACGTAGCCGATGGACAAAGTTTGATGGATATATAGCGTCGGTGTCGGTCGGTTGCACGAAGTCAGCCGGGAGCTTCAACGTAGTACCACATACCAGCTTCGCGGTGGAGCAACCTAAATAAGCTTTAGGTGATGTTTGAAGATCTAATAAAACCAGTGGTGAGGTTTCTCTCCTACGGGTAGTGTCGGAACATGCCACCAAAGCTGTTTTGAGATGTCGGTGGAAACGTTCGACCAACCCGTTCAATGATAGGTAGTACGCAGTTCTTCTTATGCGCTTGGTTCCGACAGTATTGGTTAACTCTCGAAAAAGCGTCGACTCAAATTGCGCACCGCAGCCAGTTGTTATGGAGGATAGTACACCATAATGCGCGATCCAATGAGCCACAAAGTTATGTGCTACCGCCTCTGCAGAAATGTCAGCGATGGGTATTGCCACCGTCCAACGGTTGAAGTAATCGATGCAAGTCAGTAGCTAATTGGTTCCCCTCGACGGTGGTAGTAAACCAAAGGTGTCTATGTGCACATGACTGAAACGAGTATGGGGAACGGTGAGGTTACCAACTGGTGCCTAAGTATGCGGTTGCACTTTCGAACGTTAACATGGGAGGCAATTTCTGACTATGGTCTGCACGACTTTGTTTAGTGCTGGCCAAACAAAGCGATCAGAAATAAGCATGCGAGTTGCACGAATGCCTGGACGTAATAGACCGTGGATTGAATCGAAGATGATTCGTCTATAGTTTGGTGGTACGACAGGTCGTGGTTTCCCTTCGAACGATCACACATCAGAAGATCCGATCTACCAGACGCCGGAATGGCTTTTACTTGAAGATTAGTTTCTTGCTGTTTTCGAAGAAACGGTTTATCCTGATTCTGTGCTGCGGCTCTCTTGCTGAACACTTTCTTTCCCTACAGCGAGGATGAGAAATCCTGGATATGTGGAATGGAGTATCTGGCTGGGACAGTGAAGGTGTTCAGTCCCCTATAATCCCTTACATAGCCTCCAGTCTCCAACTTAATTTTTTGGGACCATATGTAGGGAGAAATGCACACATGCTGCTGGATGCACGTGTTATGCCCGATGGTAACATACGATCAAACTCGGCCTTCACTGCGAATAGTTTATCTGGAGCTAGGCGCTGAGGATGATGAAATACAGGACTGCCTGCTGACGTTATCCTGTGAACGATCTCATGTCTGATGTCACTGGATGATATCATGGCTTTGTTACGCTGGCAACTTCGCCCAAGAGATCCAAATACATCAAAAATGCTTGAGGCAAGTCAAGCTGCGGACGCATAGACATCACGGTACTTTTAAAACCCGGCTGTGATAGTTATGTTAGGCCATCTATAATCTGACAGCGCTTAAGATTTAAGATAATGCCATAGTGCTGAAAGAAGTCGAGGCCAAGTATTGCAGCAGGCACTTTAGCTATAATGAAAATTCAAGGAAAGGATCTACAAAGACCGAGATTTAGAACCTTCTCCATAGGATCGGATTTTTGTGCCGTTTACTGCTTGGAGGCTGTCTACCGAGCAGTGTTTCAGGTCTTCTGGATGTGGGGGATTACACTGACTTGGGCACCCTTGTCTACCTTAAATCGCATGCCGGATGTTACGTCCCGCATGTTAAACAGGCAAGCTGGCTCGCATATTCCACTTAGCGTCGTCGCCATTACGTGCAGGCGTGGTTGTTTCCCGAATCGGAAAACCGAGACGGTTTCACGCACTTTTTCGCCTTGTTGCGGAACATACGGTGGTACCAGCATATGCCACGGAGACGACTAACACCCTGAGTACGCCGATAATTAGATCGAAAGTTGCTCTTTCGTCTGGTGATAGCAATGTTAGCCAGTTGTTGTTGTTGCAAGGAGCGCACGGCTGTAACCATTTCGTCGTCAGATGTACGAGGTGATAAGTTTGAGATCGTTGGCGTTTGTATCTCCATTATCTTATCAGCCATTAGGGCTAGATTTTTTAGTTTGGTATCCTGCTGTGTGTTAGCCAGTATCTGTTGTACATGTATAAATAAATAAAAAAATTAACAAATATTATATTCTCGGTAAAACGAGACACACCTGTAAAGGCGTGATCAAATATGCATAAAAGCATTGCTTCTTTGGAAGGGTAAAACATATCGTTTTAATGAAAGGTATAAACGAAAAGATGTAGCCCATATGAGTGAGCATATTGTCAGGTAGTAGTCAGACCAAGGAACATGATGGCGCTGTGGCGCGCAAAATTCGTCAAGATTCAAATTGGGGTAATTTCGCCAAGTAGTGATCCGTGAGCACAAGAGCCCAAAAAGGTTTTGGTGAAGCCAACGACCATTACGAAAGCGGGATGATCTGTGCTCCATCAAAGCATTCTTCATAGTAAAATCAGTTGCACAGGTTGGATGTAGAAGGCTGAGGACTGCGTCAGTGTGAAATGTTTAGCTGTGGCGTTATTTTGTGGCCGATCACATCCGCCATGTTGCAGTGTTGTTAAGCGGACATTTGTGGCGTTTTATAGGGAGAACGCTTGTCAGGCAAAAACCCACCACGTTCTGGAACACTGCCGTAGCTTCCGTCAAACAGTAGTGCTAGTCGGCTATGCATCGTATAGACCGATTTTGCACTTTATTATTCGCAGTCGGTTGACAGCCAAAATTCTTCCTTGGTTGGCCAAATGGCTTAGTACTGATCCGGCAGCAGTCGTTGAAGCCGTTCAATGATGCAAAAGAGTCGAAGAGTCGAATGATAAATGATGCAGGTAAGTAAACACATTGTTAGTAGAGGCCGGCTTTTCTATTATATTCTTGTTTGGCTGGCAAACCGTGTCCAGCTATCCACGCTGGACTTGTCATGTTGACTGTGAGTGCAGTTGTTTCTTGTGGCTCAATATGTCCATGAAAGGCGAAAATGCCATTCTTCGCAAAGTTGATTCGGAATTCCTTCAAATGTAAGTAAATGTAACTCTCTTCATGGCCAAGGGAAAATTCCATGGAAGGCCAACAAAAAGCCACGTATACGAGCGCAACGCTGTCCATGAAATGACATCAGTATAACTCCAGTTTGGCAAATAGGAATGTTTGAGGCATGAAGGTAATCACGCCAGAAATGTTTGTTTTCGGTTGTGAAACGGGGATCCATGTAAATATATTATTTCTGGTGCGTAAATTGTTCTACACTGAGTACGGGGCGAGTTACACCCATTTGTTTAGACCCCGTAAAGGTGGCGTCTCCAGAATGGCGGAAACAGCTTCATTTGGAACGATGTGTGGGTTCTTCATCTCCCGCAGAAAAGGCCAAGCATTTAAAGCAGCTGGCTATTGAGGAGGGATCGACCAGTCCCAGTGGATAAACCTTCTTGTTTTGGCGGGTGTAACCGTGGAAATCTCAGGAAAAACGGGCAACGGTCAAGAGGCAGCCAAACAGAGAGAAAGCAATGGTGAAGAGCAACGGTTTTTTATGATACATTAAAACTTACGTAATTTTGTTTAGTACACACCATTTGCAAGCGCGTTCTTTACATCACTTCGCTGGTGTGATAGACTACATGTACTAGGAGGGAAGAAGGTTCTGCACGCGCAGGGTCAAGAGACCAATATAACAATGCGTACTGACAAAAGTTAAGCGAATGATGCGTTGGTTGGAGAGAAACAAGTAAACGGATGATGATTACAGCAGTCCGAAGGCGGGAGCAAAATAGGTAACGCAACGTTCCAAGCGGAAAAATATTCAAAGAATCGGCTAGGAGCGGATGAATGCTGACGGCAGTGCGAAGAGTAATTAGTAAGAGTAATTACGCTAAAGCACTCACGGTTCCACAGTCCAAAAACCGTCAGAATCTAGGAATGTTGGTCACAGGGGCCAAAACTGCCGTGGTTTGGGAGTCGTTATGCCACGTACGGTCTCACTAATAGACAAATGCAAACAGAAGGTAAAGAGCATATAAATAAGAAGAGTGGTAAGATGAGCATACTAATGGAAGTACTAGTCAAGAAACACTTAGCAATGGCCCAAGTGCCGCCAATAATCAGGAGCGAGCTCGGAGCGGAGACCATATGCACGAAGATAACCTGGATACGCGCAATGGGTGTAAGCCGTGGGAATAAAATCGGAGGGCAATAAGAGAGAAGGCCATGGATAATAGGAAACTAATAGCAGGCAGAAAGAGACAGACGGGTCAGGTGAGACAAGGTTACGGCAGGGCAGTAATGTCGGCCGTCTGATTGCAAAAGAAATGAAAACAGAAAGCGGTGGAAGAAAAGGTTTGGGTCTGGATAAGAAAGGTTTACTGCTAAAGCGTCCAAAAGCCACCAATCCTCTCCGCGTAATATATACAGAACCATTAGGTCAGCCGAACCAGGAGAACCGATGTCTCAGAAGTCCAAATGTATTCATTGAGTAGGAGGCCGACTAGGCGGGACTGGATTAACCGGCGATTTGGGGCAAGGCGTACAAAGAAGGTAAGAAAGGGGCTATAACATTTACGACGGAACAAGCCTAACAGTCCATCCGAGGTGGTGGTAACATAGTTAATGCTGTGGAGCATATACCGTTTAGGTTTCGGTAACATGGGAGCTGTCAGCGAAAAGCAGACTAGTCCGGTGGGTCAAGGTCACGGCTTGGTAGTAAAGCCGGCCGACAGATTGAAAAAGGAAAGAAAACAGAAAGCGAGATAAGGAAAGGTCAGGGTCGGGTTGAGAGAGGTTTATTTATAAAGAATGGAGGAGCCCACGAGGCTTTCCAGGTGATGTAAACGAAACGTTGGGTCAGCCGATCCAAGGTTTGGAACGTCGAAGAACTCTGAGTGAAAGCAGAAAACAAGTGTCCGATCTGGCGAGACTGGATTAGTCAGCGCGTAGGAATAGCACGTAAAATAAAAGGAGAAAAAATGACCACAACGATAGAGAGCGAACGAGTCTAGCAGCCTCACGGGTAGGGGAACAAGAACGTTGAGTCTGCATAGCGTATACCGCTTATGCTTGGGTAGCATAGGAGCAGTCAGACAGAAAGAAACTGATCAGTGGGACTAAATAACCAGCTTCATAAATAGCTGCTAAAACGGAATTCTCTAGGGATTTGCACCTACCAAAGCTGGCATGACTCGTAATAATTGCGTATGAGTGCGATCGCCTAACTGCTCTTTATTAAGTATACGCTGCACTCTTGTACGCTCACTAAGGCTAAGCTCACGAATTAACGATACCCTTAACTGTTGGTATGTAATGCTCGTTTTTAGGATATTCTTTGCTAGGAGCAACATTTCTGGTGGGAGTCGGGAAATAACTTGGTGAACATTTAAGGCATGCTTATGTATGCGATTGATTTCAAAAAATGACGGCCTGCATAAATCATAACTAGGGATACTGTATCCAAAAGTTTGGTAAACGGCTATTAGATACGGTGTTAATTTCCCCTGTTTGCTGGTCAGTTATCTTAGCATGCATGAAATGGTGGAAGTATGACGAAACTGGATACGACTCACCGGATGGTGTTTGCTTAGTCGAAATATCTGAACTCACGTCGGGTCAACCACTTATCGTCGGGGTCACCACTTATCGTATCCACTTATGGTCTTTTGATCGAATGCGTATGTGGTAACCTCTTTTGGGTTGCGGCGTTCCTGGATTAATAACCCGTCCTTCTTGCATGCCAAATGGGATCGAAAAAGTGTATTCCAATGATTGTATTTCGGGGCTCCCAGTTGTACACAAGGTTGCTTAGAGTCAGCCGGCGATTCAAAACGGACGTTGGCAACGACGAAGTGTTTGAAAGAATAGTCGATACAGCTGCTAATATTAGCAGCTGACCAGAATGTTGTGCCATAAAATGCGAAAGTTACACTACAGATACGTCAACACCGTGAGCAATAGAAAATGCTGTCATTACCTTAGCAGGTGCATAAGCGCAAATGGCTTTGTAAGTTTGTCTAGTTTAAGCCGTCCTGATAGAGTCCGTCGGCCCTATACGACTTGCACTGGTGAGCATTCCGTATTTACGTTAGTTAGCAAAAGGATGTCAGTTAACTGCACCAGTGAATTACTCTAAATCGAGCTAATTGCAGCAATAGCTAAATAACTAAAGAAATATTTCATTTTCGACAAAGTGAGGCACGCATTTTTCGCATGCTCAGCAATATTGTACGTGATAGCATGGTTGGCAGCACTAAGAGCGGGAGTTGTACAGATGGAGTATGTAGCGTGGGTTCATATGGCCCAAACGTTGTGCGAAGTCTATGTCCACATAATGCGAGATGTGGAGATAAGAATCGGATCACAAATGTGGAGTTTGTTGATGGGGAACTAGTCCGATGTGGTTGTGTACACAGTTTGAGTCAAATGAGTGAGGCGTGAGCATAAAGCTGCAGAAATATTTAAGTAAAGTGGCTTGTAACTGATTGAATATGTAGGCGTGTTCGTACGAAAGCATATATATGCACAGAATTTGTAAATGTGGTATCGGAAAACTTGCCTAGGCCTGATTGGGCGGTGAATTAATTGAGTTCGAGTCACATCCACCACGCCGCAGTGTTGTTACACAGATATTTGTGGCTTTTTGTGGGGAAAACGCTTGCCAGACAAAGATCCACCACATCCTGGAACTCTGACATCTTTATCACTTGGAATTAACGGTTTTAAGTCCAAAAGATTCAAACCTGAGCGATACGGCCAGTGAAGTAATACGCAAGCAGCGATGTGCCAAAAGAACAAATAAGAAGGCCCGGATGAGTATTATCGTCGGATGACCAAGGTTGCTAATAAGTATCAAGCAAACTAGATAAATAAATAAAAAACTAATATTTTTATACTTTGGCTAAATGTTTTACCCGCGAGGGGTTAAATACTTATGTACACCTAGTCCATGTTCTTGTATGAGAAATGAACCTACTAAAAGTATATGTTGCTTTATCGGGCGTACAGTACCAGTCAAAAGAGCAATGGCTTTTAAGGGTATCTTTTGTCGCGCGTAAAGGATTTGTATCCCCCTGTTTTAGTCGTTGTAGTGCACAGTATGACTTTTTACGTATACTCTATGTGCACTTGAACTTGGTAAGTTGATCTCATTATTATCAACCGGTAGCCAGTTTGGGGTGCGAATTCGTGCATATTTTGTCACAGCGCGCCGTCAAGTTCGTCGCTTGAGGAGATTCAACTCCTCACGATTTCCGTACCCTTAGGGTATTTTGACTAATGTTAGGCATAGGTAATGATGGTTACATGATGAACGAAAAGTGTTTTATAAGCGTTGCTACATAAAATTAATTAACCCATTTTAAAACGGAGCACTAGTAGTCTGACACACATAGATAGAAATGTATGTTAGTACATAAAATACAGCCAATACCTTTTGCGTAGTTGCGCTATTGATACAAACTTACAAGTTGGCTCCGAGCTGCTTTACTGTTACGCCGTGCTGTGTTATGCAAAAGGAGCCAGTTTACTGACCTATGCTGACCACAGTGTAGGTAATGTCCTACCTGAACAGCACAGTATATCATGCTAAACAAAAGCAAAGGCATATATCCAAACTTTCTAGATGCTGTGCCCCCGAGGGTTAAAAAGATATTTACATAACGCAACTGCTTTTGCATATGGAGTAAGATCACTGAGATTAAATGTTCCTTGTTCGCAGTTACCTTAACAACAGTATGGCAGCAGGTTTTCCGATGTCATTTCAGCATGATATTTATAACGCTAGTATTAAGGCCTCCATACCGAACGCACAAACATCGTTAGGTGCTCTGTTGAAGTGTTGCATGCCCCACGGTAAAGTTTAGGTGGCTCCTTCAGGATACCTTTGCTGAGGGATTTTCAAGTGGCCGTGAGGCACGTAGAGCCAATTTGACGCAAATTTTGGAAACAGAATCCACCTAACCTTGAACTTCCTAATAAGTTATTCGAACTGTTCCCCCAGACCATCTTCTTGTTTAATGGTCCGCACGAGGGAACAACTAGAATCTGCAGGAGTAGAAGGCAAATGAAAGGGTTAAAAGAATTGCCATACCTGCAAATAAATTAAACCCTGTTCCTTAAGATCGGCATACTTAACAGGAGTCCTTAAGTAAAAACCTAAAATACGTAAAATATAACCAAAACCTGTTGTACTACAATGTGACCATAAGCTCCAAAATTCAAACTGAGTACGTCTCCGAATAAAAATAAAAAACTTATCAAAGCAATAATATTGCAAAATCTAGAAAAACCATAGCTTAATTATAACAAGTTAAAATCGCTGGTTACGATAAAGTAAAAGCAGTGCGATAAGTGTAGTAGTTCACTTTAATTGCCAATGAACGGCGGTCTACGTAAAGCGCCATAATTAAGTTCGTTTAAATGGCCCACCGCTTTATTAGCAGATTAAATAAGAAGGAAAAGATAAAGTACTAAGTGACGGTGCGGTATAAGTTCTAAATGGGGATGCGTATCTATAAATTTCTTAGGTTGGGCAAAGCTTTCGCAATGACTATGTACGACGCAACTGGCCGAAAAGTAAACGTTTCAGGCTTCCATATCTGATATAAGCAAATGAGCGATAATGTTAGGCGATATTTCCAGCAAGCCAAAAAGGCATATCACATATTCACGACATTACTCGGTACCTTATAATTAATGTACGGTCAGAAGGCCTAGGTGCAACCTTTTTGGAGAACAGTGGGTCGCGTAAATCACCAAATAAGTAAATAAATAAATAAAGATTTATTTTGGGCTATGCCAGAGATGCGTGCGAAGGCATGATCAAATAAATGTAATTGTGCAGACATGTCATGGCAATTGTAACAGTGACAATCGGAGCGTGTTCAGACGTTCCTATTTGAACCTGTACAAATTAGACAGCAGTATAAATGAAGAGAGCCCATTGTCGTGAGTTTAAGCACGTTCGTATGGGCACAGTTGGTCTGCCATAAAGTGCAGTAATAATTCAGGCAGGAGTAGAACAAGAACTACAGCTGGTCAAGTAGAAAAGAGCTAATGCAGAACACGCCCATTCGTGATTTCACCATACGCTGGGTTCAGGAGATTGTAGCGAAAAGAACAAAGGTGAATGCGCATAAAAGACATGACAACGAAATGTGCAGCAAAGAAAGTGTCAGGGTGTATCAAACATGATAGTATGTAGTCCTGGTCAGCTTATTATTATGCAGTTATTTGCTGTGACTTATTCAGTGGCGAGTCACCTCCGCCACGTCGCAGTTTTGTTAAGCTGACTTTAGTGGCTGCTTATAGGGAGAACTCTTGTCAGCCGAAGACCCACCACGTCCTGGAACGCTGCCATCGGTGCATTCGGACGACAAGCTGCAACTGCCAATGCTCCTTATTGACCGATTATTGGTTCTGTTAGTAGCACCCAGAATAAATCCATAATTTTCGCTGGCTGATGCATAAGGAGCGCGGAACTGTGTCATCTATGGGTCCGGTCACTTCCTGACTTAATGGCATGGCCCCTACGGTAGGTAAAATATAAAAGAAACATGTTGGAACGTTTTGCATTTGTCCTCTGTAGAACCCCGTAACGTCTCAGAAGGGTATTCAGTACTATGCTGTTGAACCAATTATTAGAGGAAGGAGAATGGCCAAACGCAATTGTCCAGGCCCGAGAAAGGTGTACGTTGTCTGGAATAACGAACCGGAAATCCTCCCAGGGTAAGTACTGTTGCTTGGGAACATTGGCATCCACAACCAAGTGGACGGTAATAGTAGTGTGGGCTCCTCCAAATGCGGTAAGTGAAAAGCATTCCAGTAATGCAACTGGCCAAACCCATTTGCTTTTGCCATCGTGAAGTAAAGTATTATGTCGTGGTATTTCCAAATTAGGTGCGTAGAATGGGCTTGAAGAACTGTCCTTCGGTCAGAGGAAATGTCCAAATTGATATTAATTATCAGCAAGTGAACTTTGAGTAAGAATTATGTGAAGGAGCGGCGTGCTGGCTAGCCGAACTATTTCCTCGTGGTGCCAGCCGGGTGGTTCGGGTAAATCCCGTTCCAGAAAATGGTTCGGCGGCAGTGCTCCAGGATGTGACAAGATTTCACCTGGCAAGCGTTCTCCCTATAAAAAATCACAAGTATCCGTTTAACAACACTGTGACTTGGCGGATGTGACACGCCACTAAATAAAGTCGCTGCCTCTTCCGTTTTCCGGAGGATCATTCACGCATCACAAACGTCAATCGATTCAAAGCCTTCCATTGATTCTCCGCTTTGCTAGCCAACACAACGAACAAAAGCACATACAGTCACATTTAACTACTCACATAAAATGTCCCCTTCCAAATACACAGTTAAATATAGTTTTACATCGTAACACACACAAGTTCCTATGCTATTGATCAAAATGTACTAATCTGTGCAATTGCCGATCATACTTGTCTGTAATACCATGACCACGCCCTTGATGGTGTGCCTCGCAATGACGAGAATAAATTATTTATTTATTTATTTTATTGTTCAGATCTCAGTATAGTCGCACTCATGGAAGATAACAAACAAGTGTTATGTCAATTCGGTAAGGAACAGGGCAGCGTACTAATTATCCATCCATTTCCAGATAAGGGAATATTGCTTTTTGTTGAAGTGATGAGGTCAAAGAAGTGGACGCATACTTGCTTTCTTTCCACCGGTTCTGTTGAAACCTCGGAACAAGACAACAAACAAAGGCAGTCACACAAACAGATAACAACGATGCAACCGGAACTCAGAGAAAAAGAGCAATCGCAACAGCGCTTTCACTAATTAACCTTACATTATACGTATCGTTATAAACTAATTACCACAAGTAACTTTGTTCCATAAAAGTTTAGATTAGCCTACCATGACCAGTGACGCCTCAGTGGGCTGCGCAATGTCGGAGAGCGAGAGGCCGATCCGAAGCGGTTGGATTAGTTAATGAATTGTGACTAAGTCGTTTAATTAACCGGGGAAGACGAATGGTAAAGGTCAAGGTTAGGAAGGAAATAGGCTGCGTTAATAAAACACGAGCAAGTCCAGCGAAGTTCTCGGGGGAAACAACGCTTCGGGTATGCAGCACTTAGTTCATATACGTCTCAGTAGTATGGAAGCAGTCAAGAAACAAAAATACGGTCAGCTAAGAATAGAGTAAACAAGGCACAGAGATGGCCATCCAGTTGAAAAGCAATCGGTGACCTACATAAGCAAAAGACAGAGTAGGGTTAAGAAAGGCTTTATTGAAAGAGTGGAAAAGTCAACAACGCTTTCCAGGAAGGAAGCAGTCCGTCATGGTAGCCGAAGCAGGAAAGGTAATGTCTCATAAGTCGGAGTGAATGAGGAGAGCAGCTAGCCGATCAAGCGGAACTGGAGTGATCAGCATGTTGGGATTGGGACTTACAATAATGGTAAGACAAAGGCTGGAATAGTGAAGATGGAACAAATCTAGCAGGCCCTGGAAAAAGAGGAGCTGAGACTGCAGTGCCTGTATCACTGAAGTCACAGTTACGAAGGAGTAGTTAGAAAGTAAAAGACAAGTCAAGTGAGGCTCGTTTACGGTAGGGCAGTAAAGCCGGCCGTCTGAATGAAAAAGCAATGAAAACAGACAGCGATAAAATAAAGGTTAGGGTCGGGATGGGAAGGGTTAATTGATAAAGCGTAGAAAAGCCCACAAGCCCTCCCAGGTAATGTAAACTTATTCATTAAGTCAAACGAACCAAGAGAAGTGACATTTCAGAAGTCTAAATGTATTCATTGAGTAGGAAGCCGACTAAGCGAGACTGGAGTAATCGGCGCTTTGGGATTAAGGCGTACAATAAAGGTAAGCAAAAGGCTATAACAATAATGAGGGAACAGGTCTAGCAGCCCCTCAAGGTAAGGGTAACAGCGTTAAGTCTGCGGATCTTATACGTTTAAGTTTCGGTAGCATAAGAACAGTCAGAGAGAAATAGACTAGTCAGGTGAGACAAGACCACGGCTGGACAGTAAAGCAGGCCGTCCGATTAAAAAGGAATGAAAACAGATAGGGAGGTAAGAAAAGGTTAAGGTCGGGGTGAGGGTTTATTGATAAAGAGTGCAGGCGACCAGGAGGATTTCTAGGTGATGTAAACAAAACATTTGGTCAGCCGAACTAAGATTTGTAACCATGAGTAACTCTGAGTTAAAGCGGCAAAAAGTTTCCGATCTGGCGAGACTGGATTAGTCGGCACGTAGGAATAGCAAGTACAATAAAGGAAGGAAAATGGGCTTTAACAATAGAGCGTGGAAGAGTCTAGCAGCCTCTCGAGGTAGGGGAACAAGAGCTTTGAGTCTGAATAGCGTATACCGTCTAAGTCTGGGTAGCATAGAAGCAATCTGAAGGAAAGAGACTGGTCAGTGGAACTACATCACCGCAAGGAAGTGCAATCTGGCACCGCAGTTGAAGAAGAAATAAAAGCTAAGCGCGATAAAATAGTTAGGGTCAGTATAAGAAAGGTTTAATTGAGGAAAGGTGGGAGAAGCCCACGAGGCTCACCCGGTAATGTAAACGGATAGTTGAGTCAGCCGAACCAAGAGAGGTTATGTCTCAGAAGTCTGAATTAATATAAAGTATAGTATTTTCCAATGCTCTGGTTGGTTGCGAAGGTTATTCTATGATTGCCTGAGCGAGAGCAACCTGAATCATTCAGAAGGCCTCTTGGATCATTTGACACGGAGGTGCCAATATTTTTTAAATAACCATTGCGTTTTATCTCTTTAAGCCCATTTACATATCCATCAACACATGTCAAAACTACCAGTAAGCGCGAAAAAGCGTTTGCTGCAAATAAAGAAATGAGTACCGTGTAAGTATAGCAATGCTTCGGGACGTGAAATTCACTTGTGTCTGCTTTGACAAAGCAAAAACGGCCCTGCCATTAGAGGAAGTGGCTGTTCGAACATTAGGGCATATTTTGTGTCATTTGCTAGCACACACTATTGTGCATCTTTTGCTATTTTTCTAGCTTCCACACCATAAGTTTACTTCTGTTGACTGTGCCGGCGGTGTTTATCAAGGTGCTAACTAGAAATAGGACTATAGTATCGCATCACCTAGTACTTAGGTGCTTTTTCTGGTGAGTACCGATCTAGTTCCCTAAACCATGAATGCTAATGTAAATCAAGAGCAGAAAAGGAAGCCAACTTATATAGGCTTATCGTTAACTGCTACTATACGTTACGCCTGATGGGCTTTTAAGTCCAATAAAAGATAAAATACGCACAACCGACTGAGTTGGGTCAAAGTGATGGTTAAAATTTTTTGGGTGTCCAGCCGACCAGGATGCCAGAGTCCTATCTGCCACTGAGTTGCTATCTTGCAAAAGCGGTCGAGTAAGGGGATCTGGTTTATCATAATGCTTGTCCAAATTCACAAAAATTAGCTACACAACTACATGCATCCAGAATTACATACCTACGTACACACACACACATTCACTGTCATGGCGATTATGCATTTTGTACCTTTTTACTCGAACTAGGTTAGCTTCGCATGCGAATGTCTATAGAAGTGTGCCACGAATTCTCGAGAATAAAAGGTTAGTTAGTTATTTAATAGTGGTCGTCATATGTATAACCCAGCTATAGCAAAGTACATAGCTAAGTAATTTTTCTCGTTTACTTCAAGGCACACTACCTCTGGCATGAGCAGTACTTTCCAAGCGATGGGTTCGCCTCAGACACGTTGCTTTGCATGAAATGCGGTGTAGGCACAATGTACAGATGTTACGGAAATGGCGGATGCACTGGTCAGGAATAGAATCTTTAATTATGTGATGAAATTTGGGATCATTAATATGCGAAGCCAACACAGCCAGAAGGGAGACGGGAGATAGAAACAAGGTAGTGTCATTTTAGTGTACATACCCAAAATGTAATGAAATGCTGTAAAACTTCGCTCTGGTTAACTTGTCAGTCTGAGTTTTTGGCAGTGACTGTATACATTTATGAGTCCCGTCCACCACATCGTAGTGTTGATAACCGGACATTTGTGGTTTTGTAAATGGAGAACGCTCGCCAGGCGAATACAGAGAAAGTTTTGTAACGCTGCCCTTAATCCGTTTGAACGACAACATATAACTGATGTTGGATCTTACCGCCTGTTAATACACTCCCTTTATAGCAGTCAAAGGAGACTCAATTTACTGTATTGGCTATGCCAATTTCTTAGTCAAGTTCCGGCATTAATCGTTGAAACCTGCCAAAAAAAAATGAAATGCCCAGGAAAGTTGGGTAAAATATTGGGCAGGCAAGTAAGAGTTTCGAATTGGTGGATGTTGGTTTTTTCTTGATATTAAACTGTTCATTTCGTGAAGAGTTCGTGTCCAAATACCCACAAGGGCCGTGTCAGTTGGTGAGTGTATTTGGTCCTTGAAACTTAATTAATCCAACTTCAGGGGAATATGCGATGCCTCAAGCAAGTGTAGAATGCACAGCATGTGCGCATTAAAACTTTCAAGCACATAGGTAGAAATGCCGGAGTAATAGTGCCGAACTTCTGAGTTTAGTGCACGCAAAAGCACAAACTGAACACAGAAGGGGAATAGAGATTCTCCACAGTTAAGTTGTTGTTACGAGAAATAGTCCTCATAGCCGGTAATCGCTCTAGGATAGGCCATCAGAATAGCTCCAGGTTATCGAGGTATCAAAATATGCTTGAAAAAATGTAAGACGCCGAACCAAGTGCTCAAGCAGCAGTGGTAATCAGCAAAGTTTTCCATGTTAGGTTGGAATACAGGTGATAGATAATTCTGTCCTCAGTGGTGATACAAGGGATCTAAGTTAGGGCATAATTCCAGTGACTAAATCGTGGCAGTGTGATTGAAAACCCAGATAAATCCAATGGTTTAAACCCGTGCCAGCTGCAGCCCTCCAAAGCGCAAACCGGATGATCCATTCAGAAGGCAATTGGAGTCATCGGTATAATGACTTGATGTTAATGTTTCGGAGAAGAGATTAACTGTTTCAAAACAGCTGGTTGTCGAGGATGGCTCAGCCAATGCTAGTTGATGAAACATCACTTGACAACCTCTGTAGTTGTAGAAAACTCGGGAATAACGAGCAACGAACGAGTGGCAGCCAGGCAAACACACATGCTTTAGTGCATCGATAAACATTAGTAACTGAGGAATTGCATGCAGTGGATCCTAGTTCCTTGGTACTATGTGAGCTTGTTTATTTTATACGGTTAACATTTACCTGCTTACATCACTTTTCAAGTGTGACTCATACTACAAATACAGAGCACGAAGAATTTTCGGTGGAGCGCTTAGTCCGAAGAGCGATAAGCGTGTGCACATCGTGTAACGAAATTGCACCTATTGGAAAGATGCATAGATGAAATAGTGAATTGGTGAACGATAGCCTTAAGTATCTTTGCGATATTCCAAATGCAGATTGTCTTGTGAGTCGATATGCTACTAGTAGGTGGCCTGATGCTGTACTAACTGTTGAGCTTTTGGTGTTTATTAATCCTTCCTATCTTTCATTGTTCTTTCTTATCTATTTTTCATCCTTTATGGTGAATAGTTTTAAATAACACATTCAGATAGAGACTTCTTCGAAGTTCGTCCATCGTCTGGTTGCCATGGCGCTGCGCCAATTTGGATTTTTGTGTACGTGTTTCCCCTTGGGCAGCTGATCTCATTTTACGGATCAACGTTTGATTTTTCGTTCGTGCCCGCAAACTCGTGCCCTTAATTTACCAAATTGTTACCTGACTGTGTGTAATCGCACTGAAGCCTATTCGTTGTTATACCTCTGTGGCTAATCCCAACCTGTCAGTCATTGTATTTGTTTAAGTATCCCTGCTTGCTTTTCTTTATTGCTTCTTAATATCTGTTTACACTGACCCCCACGGAAAGTGTGAAAACTACATTGGCTTTTCGTTACTTATCTTTGATCTTGTACCCCCTCTACTCTGGTTTATTTAGGCTGCAGTCACCATAAAGGTTCGTTGGATCCTTCACCAAACAATAATGCTCTCATACGTCACCGATCCTCATCCCTCGCAGCTAGACCCGAAGGTGATTGACATCCTTGATCGATGCCGAATAAACTGCCGCATGACAAACTTAACTCACTTAGCCTAAACCGCACTACGGCTTTAGTTAAACACGTTTACATATGCTACTTTTAGTAATGGAGATTGAAGATCGCCGTCCGTCTGAGCTCCTCCGTCCCTTGCGGTATCTTGCGTGTTCCCCGACCATAGAAACTGCAGTATTTTTCAACGCTGGACTAAATTCTTCCCAGCAGACGCCATAGCGATATTAGCAGTCCGCGCAGATGAACTCCCAGTAGACAGACTAGCCGAAGCGGCCGGCAGTCCAAAGAAGATTTTTTAAAGCTTCTATGAATAACGTGACTGAACTGTGCACAACAAGTCCATCTGGGAGTCACACACTGGACGCTTTTAGTGAAAAGTTGCCTCGGCTAGAACTTGGTGTGTCACACGTCAGTCTTAAGCGACCTGCTAACCGTAGGTTGGTCAAAAAAAGCAAGCGCCGTAGTCAATTCTCCACCAGGCAATCACGGACATCCTGATACTTCCACCGTTGTTCCTTGTAACTGCTCACCCTCGTTAGCCCGGTTGGAAATACTAAAAAGGTTTACATTCTTGGCAGCGTACGACAACGTCAGCTATTAGTGGCAACGACTGCTGCAGGCTGAACGAATAGTCGCCTTCTGTACGTATTCGATTCCATCGCCAACCTTTACTAGTTGGTTGCTAGCGACGCAATGGTATGTGTTATACCTCGATCCTTGGAAAGTTTGCCATGCGAACAGTAAGAATTACGCTGGGAGCGGCTAAGAAAATGAGGCCTGCAAACTATGGCCAGTGGCAGTGTAGTGCCAGGCTTCCTGACGCTGATACGCAGTTAACTGTTTCCGCGCTACTCGATCCAGTCAATTCCAGCAGGCAACAATTATTTTAGCCTAAAGCTTTGTGCTACACGTCATAACTGCAAAAATTTCCCACCCTGGTTAAAGCAGATAACGGCAATTGAGAGGATACGCACGACATCAGTAACCATGTTGTCGCATCTGGTCATCCTGTGTCTGCCAAACCAAGGCACTATCCACCGGACAAACTACAAGCGGACAAGAATGTGTTCAAACACATGCTTAACCTCGGAATTATTCATCCTTCCAACGGCTGCTTGGCGTCTTTGCTTTCTTTGCTGCCAAAGAAGACCAGGGATTGTAGATGACGTGGCAGCTATTAGGTGCTCAATGGCTTCAGTATTCCCGATATGTGCCCATGTTCTCCTATCCATGAAGTTTCTTACAGTTTGCCTGGAAATGTTGTTTTCTCCGCAATCAATCTAAATCGTGCATGCCACCATAATCCCTATTAATCTTAAGGGCATTACAAAGACCACCCGCACTACCATCTTCGGTCACTGTGAATTCGGCCGTAGGCCCTTAAGATTAAGAAACGCCACAACGACGTTTCAAAAGTTCAAGGATCAGGACCTAAGAGGGGTTATATTCCGCTTTTACCTGCATTACCGATATTCCTGTCGCCTGTCCGAACGATAAGAAACATCTGTCACACTTCCACCTGGCTCCCAGCGTTTTGCTCATTATGCTATGAAGATTAACGTTGACAAGTCTAGTTTAAGTTGAAATTGTGTCCATTTTCCCCGGGCATCGGAGCGACCACAATAGTATTGGCACATTGGGCAGAAATATGAAGGCAAACGCAATTTACCCTATACGCCAAACCCACCAATGTTTGCGTCGTATTCTCTTGATGGTCGTTATTACATTTGTTTGCTTCCAGGTTGCTTCCGGCTACATCAACCTCTGACAGATTGACTAAATATCAATTTCCGTACTTTTGAGCCAACAGCATAAGGAACGGTGGTATACGAAAAGGCTGGCTGGCCTAAAACCTTCTCATGTTTCTAGTTGGATGGCTTGTGTTTATTGCGTTCCAGAAAATAGTTTTGCATCAGTGTAGGGGATTTCTTCTGACGAGCGTTCTCTATATAAACGGCCACAAATGGCTGCTTATCGACGCCGTGATGGGGCAGATGTGTATCGCCACAAACTACAGTCACTGCCTTTGAAATATGCGAAAAATGCCATCCAGCCCGCGGACATCAATCGCCTAAGCTCACATTCATGACGAGCACAAACCGACAAATTGTTGCGGCACAGTCACAAACACAAGCTACACAGCTTTCATACGCCATTGGTTGGAGGCAACCGGTTTCGGAATCGCGTCTCACTTTGGTGAGCCACAGGGCGCCTGCGCCTAGAGAGTGACGACGGGTAGCCTCCGTCGCACCGCCCACAGCTATAACCGCTCACGCCATATTCAGCGCAACCCCGAAGAAATAAGACAGAAAGACATGTGGCTGGTAGCGGCGTTTCAACAAAGGAGCCGGAAAACACCCTTTTACAAGCCAGCACAAGCACGCTACAGTTGAGCAAACCACGGCACACAAGGCGGTATCTGGACCGAAATATGCTTCATAATGAGTGCATGGAACCATTCTTTGTGCCTAGCACGGTTACATGGGCCGAGAGCACCGTCTCTCCAGCAACGACTAACTGTCTCCTGAAGCCAGTATACGCAAGGTAGTGGGTAAAAGACAGGTAAGCAACTTGTCAACATGCACCTCAAGCACAGCCACACCGGGGATATCAAGCAACAGCTAATTAGTTGAAAGAGTGTGCTAATGTGATATTAGTAGAATACTGCATACGGATACAGTGGTATAACTCTTTACTAAATAAGCATATAAAATATGTTGGTTAAGAACCAACTCGCGATAAGTTAAAGATGTCACAAAACATTTTAAGAAAATGTCACAACGACGGGTAAAGTCCTGTAAATAAATTACAAATAGCTTAAGCGACGGGTGCAAGTTTAAAGTAGATATTGCAAGTAAACATTAATAGGACAATATAGCAAATCAATAACCTGCAATAAAGAGACTCAGCAAGAAAGCTCGCGGTCAGTAGGTCGAATGCATCGTACCTACAAACGCTGTGCCCGTTCTGCCTAAGTTCGCAGCAGGACCCGTGGTAGTTTCGGTGGCAAGCCAGAGTATCCGCACCCATTACTTACTTGGCCTGCCTCAGTCAAGCATCGCGACCACACGTGCTACAGCACCATGCGCCCGATGTCGATGGAGTACAACCCATCGGCGCATGCCCTTACCGCAATCGCCGCTTTTTCGCTGCATTCAAGAGTGCTTTCCTTTGCAACTGGGCAACGGCCTTAGTGAACAAGTCGCGCCATGCACGCTCAGCAACCGCCTTCCATGCCTATAACCTGCACTCAAGCTTAATAGGTAAAATGCGCACTTTTATTTTGTCCTGGTAACCAAACTGGTTTCCACACATACCGCTGACAAAAGCTCAGTTGACCGTACAATAGCTGTTTCGTCATCCGCGTCGTATCCATACGCCACCGAAGACCGAGCCACTTAAGGTATCTCAGAAAAACTCTTCAGTCCAATGCATACATTCTACTTCGGCGCAGCGCATACGTGTCTGCAACACTGTCGCACCGACCAATACGTAGCATCCGTAGCAGCCAATATTGCTGGAACTGCGCAAATATCACAATCCTGCCGATACATTGTCCACGTTTTGTTGTCGTATAGAAGAACGGACAGCACCATGAAATTTTACATCTTAGGCTTCGTCCTAGTGATAAACAGATGGTTGCTCCACACTCGGTACTCTAGCTTTTGTTATTCCGTCTCGGCCTTCAAGTCGAGGATACAAGGCTGCTTTTATAGCGGTTGGTCAGTCCAAACTACACGCCAGGTAGCGCAAGCGGGAGGAGGTTTTCTATACCACATTACTACGGCTGATTTACTTCACCATCGCAGATTGTACCTACGGTAAAGGCCGTAAGCGGCAGAGCGTTTTGCTTGTGTTCATGGCGGGTCCGAATTTGAAAACTGTCAAAACCATAGCACTAGTCAAGTGCTTCGTCTCATTCGCGCCGTGTGTGAACAACGCCTAGTCGTCCGCCAATAGCAACGTACTGATAGTCGTCACACGGATTAGGGTTCTGGAACTAAAACGACGATTTTAGCAAACCATCCTCAATACGGTGCTCCACACGAATACCGCAAGCATAAGCATTATCAAAAGCACAATGTGTCATGGCATGAACCCAAATAGTAAACAGGGTAGGAGCTAGGGCCGGTTTTGCTAAACATCAAATATACTTGCAAATTTAACCAAGGTCTGCTCAATAAGCTGCACCATCGTTGGCATCCCAACCTGCAGACATTCGATTAAACATACTAAGTTACGCGGGAAAGCAAACTTACCTAACCTCAGCTACAATGCCTCGTGTTGAACCATATTAAATGTCTTGATGTAAGAAACAAAATGCAGGTATAACGAAAGGTGTCCTGCTACCTTCTCGCTGCAGACGACGAGCAGCATGCAACTTAACTATGGAGCCGCAACCCAAAGAGAATCTACACTGCTGCTCAGCATCGTTCGGTTATACAATCCGAATAATGATGCGGTTGACCATGATTATGGAACTCTCCTTGTTAGCACAAAAGCAAGCTGATACCAAGCTATATCCTGGCTCAGGGTTGTTACCCTTTTCCTTTTACAGTGTTAGCACAAGGGCACCCTTTACCTCCGCAGACAACCCTCCTCAATACCCAAAAGTAACACCAAGTAATGCAGGGTTGTTACAAACGCAGAGCCACCGTGTTTGAACTCTTGAGGCGGTACCTCCTCGACACCAAAA
>OX104063.1:230132715-230197690 GCA_944474145.2 Dicrocoelium dendriticum
CCAGAAAGAATAGGAAGATGAAACTAAAAGCCAGCATTTAATCAGAAACGTCATTTATGATCCAGAGGGAAAATTGAATTGGAGACCGAAGCAGAATAGTCTAAGAGTAGAAGCTACTCGGAATCCGGTTTTTCTAGGGGTTTAGAAGGTCTAATCAAGTTAGGGATGGTTTGACGGAACCTGAAGCGGGATATAATCGTGTAGTGGCTAAATGGGGATATAAGTTAAATGATCAATGGAGGTGCGCATTTCAGCAGCCATAAAAGTCCGAAAACAAGATTATGCATGTGAGAAGCAGTCCGTTGTTCATTAAGGTGCTGAGAGCTAATACCGTTGAAACTGGATAGCTTGGTGCTAGAGCCGTGGATCATATGCGCTTAAGAGCCCGTGTTCTCCTCAAAAATTATGAAGTCTGGTCGAGATAAGGAATAGGCCAAGCAAGAACTGGGCGTGAAGCGCTGATAAATAAATAAATAAATGGTATATTCTATGGAAAACTAGACACACCTCTAAAGGCATGATCAAATAGTCGTGTAAAGTCACTATAGCTTGAAGGCAGCGAAGTGGCGCGTAGGGGAGTTCCGGGAATACGGATTGTGCATGGCACTTTAAAATTAAGCCATGCTAGTTTCTTACCATTGGGTGTGGTCAGAAGGTGAGACACCTACATGTAGTCAGGATCGTTTTCTAACAGCTCGTAACCTAGTGATAGTTGTTAACAGAGGATAAACTTTACGTATAGGAAAGCGTCTATTTAGAACGGAACGGAATTATATTGTAGTAGAGAGCACCTGTACGGCGAGTAGTCGCCTGTTCCACACACACGCGTACCTGTAAGGATAGCCGTTGGCACGCGTACTACTAGTAGCTCACGGTGAAGTGGATAGATTGTGTTCTTTGACTTTGGTACATAGTTATACATAAGGACGGAATTGGTGTCAGGGAGCGAGTATCGAGATTGTTTATAAGTACGTCTAGGAAAACGAGGTTGGTTTTCAGCCTTGGAAACCTTTGGGCCTCTAATGCGAGTTCATTACACTGCCCACTATTGCTCGACCTGCTGCGGCCCAGAAGAAGTTTGGAAATTGAGTACCCAAATATTTCAAGGGCTACCCTGATACACTGTTGGCTTGGTAAGTATAATGCAGTAACCAGCCAGAAGTGGTGCAAATTTTTATACCGTGCAAGACCTGATGCTTGCATCTAATGGATTTCAATGGGCAACCGATGAGAGAGCCTGCTTATTCTATGCAATTGCTTATTTGTGCTGCGAAGACAAAAGAACTGGGGTAGTGTAATACTTTGTCCCGAATTGTTCGACTACTACAAAGGGAAGTGCCTTGAATGGCTAACGTATTGAGCGGTACAGAACATCAGTATGAGAGAGCCATGCATTTCACAGGTGAGAATGCCAGCTTCTATGTGTGGCACAAAACATCTAGTGCCCTAAGTTCACCCGGAAGTTGGAAAAGACCGGTGAGTGGGCTTGGTGGGTGACCTTGTGTTTGCCGTATTAAAGCACTGTAAACTGATGTAGACACACAATATACATGTTAGCTAGAGATAGAAAACACCTAAGCTATTGTGTCGCAATACCTAAAAGGAAAAAGGGAATAAAATGCGACAAGTGCAAGCCAGCTAAACTACCGGTAACGGATGAGCATCATTCAGGTAAGCTAACTTCCGGCTACTATGCGGTAGAAGAAAATAATTTACTATGCGAAATTATCAAACGTTAAATAATGTGATCTAGCTTAGAGTGGAGGCCAAGAGTGGTGAGATGGGACAACAAACTGCACAGCGTGCTCCTCACTTAGGTCGGCTCTTAACCATATCAACAAGTGCATGCAGCTAAAGGTGTTCATCGCCTTCTGGACCCCAACCACGAAACCGAGACGACCCAACCGAGGCCAGCTTTGAAGTGAGGGTTTTCATTTCTCTTGACCAATTCATTGTTTGGCCACCCCTCCTCTTCCTTCATCCAAATCCCCGGTGAGCAAACACTGTACATCGCGAGAGTCGGTGGGCTGGCATGCGTAACAAGTGGCCGAACCATCAGGGCCTGGTGCGTGAGATAACGGTGCTGAGCGGTTTTTTCCATTTGGTGCCGTAAACAAGGCGTCGAACACACTCATTACTCACGTGGTGTTCCCACCAGACGTGTGTTAAATTACGAAGACATCGGTGCTCGCAAGTAACCAGCCTCTTTATGTCCGCTGATCTAAGGGGCTAGGTTCCTTAACCGTACAGTAGGGTCGAACGTACCGCTGCATTGTACACTTTACACTTCAGAGCGAGAGTGCTGCCGCGCCGGCGTCATAATTGGCGAAGGCTAGCGAAAGTACCTCAAGTTTTCCTATACGGCTAGTGATCCCATCTTCAATCCCAGGGGCGCTGGTACAACTTACTAGATAGTTGAATTATCGTACAACATCCAGCTGAGCACCACCATGGGTCAGCGAAGGAGGCGGTCCACGCCAAGCTTGGAGGAACGCTTTGCACTCTGATGGTACAAAGCAAAGCCCGAAGCGGCTGACAGCCAGTGCTAACCTGTCCAGTGCCGCCTGGCACGTTTGTGAGCTGTCGCAAAGTAGAGCGATATCCTCAGCATACTCCAAGTCAAGAAGTCGTTCTCCTTGGGCGGAGACAAACCTAAGTCGTGTCCGTTGAACGCGATTTCCAGGACTTCGTCAACAGCGAAGTTGAAGAGGAAAGGTGACAGCGCGCATCCTTGTCTCACGCCGATGGAGATATTAAATGGCAACGACAGCATGAATCAGCCCTCACACTGCCTAAGCTAAGCGCTTATGACCATCGGATAATATGTACATCTTCCTCAGGTACACCTTTCTTAAGTAGACAGTCCCAAAATGCACGTCTGTCCACAGAATCGAATGCCCCTTTGATATCGACAAATACGACAACGGTGGGCCGCCAATTTGTGACGGTGCTCCAACAACTGACGCAACGTGAAGATGTGGACAATGCAGCCACCACATCTACGAAACCCGGCTTGCGCTTCGCGAATATGGCTTTCACGAGCGCTAGTCAGTCGGTGAAGGTTGACAAAGGAAAGCAATTTGGAGGCGATGGGGATCAGCCTGATGCCTCTATGTTTGCTGCATTCCGAGCACGAGCATCCTTTAAAAATGGGGATTTTGCCGATGCGGTTCCAGTTGGTTGGAACAGTTTCCTGCTTCCACAGTTTCAATAGTAACTGGTATAAGTCATCCACAGGCGCAGGTCCCCCGAATTTGAAGAAGGCTAGAGGTAGGTCATCTGATTCCGCGGCTTCATTTAACTTCGAGAGTGCGGTTTCATGTTTGACTTTGGGGCGAGAGGATGGATCCAAAGGGACATGCCAGGGTGCGGAGCGATCAGTGACCGGCGAGAAAACTAACAATGTCGACCAACGAAATTGCCTTTCAAGGTGATCAGCCCAGCACTCCAAGCGTTTTGACAAGTTGTGGATAGGCGGTCCACTCTCGTCACGTACAATTTTTCTAACACCAGGTATTCTGCTGCCCGTTACCCGTATCAGACGGAATAGCCTACGATGGTTACCAAAGACAGCGGCCACTGCCAACACTGAAGCACGATGAGACCACCAGGTTTCGCGGTCTTTCTTTAGGCTAGCACGCAGTTTTGCCCGAGCACGTTGCGAGTTTCAATCTGCTTGCTTCCAGACGAACTAATGTAGAGCAAATATAGCAATAAACCTAGTACACTCACCTGAAATACACTATCAGTGATCGCCTTTGAAAGTGTTATAGAAGCACAAACCTTTAATGACTTTGCACGTGTGGTTAGATATGATGCAAACGACATAAATACTCAGTTCGAGACAGTAGGAGGATCAAGCTAACTTAAGTGTTCTGCATATGGAACCCTATCAAAGCTTTTTCATGTTCAGGAAGAAGCCAGCTAATGCTTGCCTAGCATCAATCTCTAGTGACATGGATAAAACCTTAGTGTCATATCTGACAAGATTTATATATTAGTACTTTGTGCTGTTATTTGCTACGCAGTAAGTACAAGTTTTTTCAATTAAGCTTTACATTACTCGCAATACGATAGGCGTAGGGCTAATGGTGCGGTAGTTTTCCAACTTTTGACGGCTATCCCAATTAGGTATGCGTTATATCTAAGGTTCCTTATTATTGACATGACCAGGTTCCATCTGCCAACAGTTTTGTAGTTACAACCGCCTGGCGTTTCTTAACTGTTCGCATGCTTTACCTCGTCAGTGGTGCCTACAGTGCGTCGTTCCCCGGAGCTAGCCAACAAATTTTTAAAGTTAGTGATCCGACGCGCGCAATTAACAGGAATCCGATTAACCCGCAACTAAATAATTCAAGTCAATTCAATATAAGCTTTAATACCACCTAGGTTACACTTCAATCACATTTTAAATATACAACTACGGATGTTTTAACTTAACCCCATTAAAAGCGCAATTATACAACTAGATAAACTGACGTTGAGAGTGTATGTGCCAATCAAATATACAATCCCAAATCTGTCTTTCTTACATTACAAAAGGCCTTCTGGTAAGTTTATGCAATTCACGCATTAGCTTAAAGCCCTTTACAGGGAGTGTTCGTGGATTCCTGACTGCTCTAACATAAAAATGAAAAACGGTCAAAACTGATAAATCAGCGGCAGATATAATAAATGCGATGTGCTACTGAAAAGTCAACAGCTGCTTGATAGGCCCTGCCACACAACTAGCTGGCAAACTCCAAAGCTGTGGTGCCATAAAAACCATCCTGCTTCATGCCATCACAATGTTGCATATATTTCCTGGGTCTTGTCCTGTTGTACTGTTGCAGTCTTTTCGATGACAATTTACATTCATCAGTCAATAGTTTATAAATAATATCTCCGGAAACCGAAAGAAATCCCACCGCGAAAACTATTTGCTGTTTTGTGCTTGTTATCTATGTCCTTATAAATATCATTCTTTGACCAGACACCAACTCTCTGTACGATCCGTGATCAAATTAATGCATCAATGCACACTCACGTGACTTCTTCTCTGTGAAGGTGTCGCAATTCTTCGAGAGTAAAGCTTGTTCGTTTATCGTTAAGGCTTGTTTCCAGTGGCTGGATAAACACTGCATTTCATTGAGAAGAGAAATATGTTAGGAATGGAGCAGGAATGTCCTGGCCGCTGTGTTAATGCAGTGCAGATATGTGACCAGCAGGACCAGAATGTAAGGACAGCTTTGGCGGCATAAGTACGGGTTATGGAGCTTAAGGCAAAATTAATAACGTATAGCGAGTTTTTGGTGCCCTTATGTATAACAAAAGGCAAGCATCCTTTAATGGCAAAGTAGGAGCCACGGAAGTGGCTACTGAGGAGCTCAGCTGTGTCTATTGGATCACTAGAAACGGACTCAACAACACACATAGGGGCCGTGTATGTTAGTGTTTGATTATTTCTTTACCTCAGTAACTGAACATGGGACTTGGTTTTGTTGTCAGTGTTTGGAGCAGAACTTCTGATAGCTTAGCCGTCACCTGATATTTTCGTCACTTAGTACTTACTTCTTTCATCGAAACCGCTTGTGAAACTCCTTGAGCTTAGCTTACTGGTGACACCTTTTAAGCTTCAGCAATACCTTGTTTACATGGGGCGCCCTAACTATCTTTTGCACGCTGTTACTGCACACTAACGGAGCAAGCACGTCTAAGCAATTATTGGCGTTGTTAATTAGAACCTGCATGGCGGTATCTACCTTAATAGACAAACAAAATGTATCCCAGTTGGCTAACCGTATAATCATAGAAAATCTCCCTAGGTTAACGCGCGTGAACCTCCAAGAACATCACCGAACGGTTTCATACGCAAAGGGCATAGATATGAGTTTGCAGAGAGCGTAACGTGCGTGATTAAGCTAAAACCATTGGTGGACATGAGACGGCTACCGGAAATTATGGCCGCCTGACATATCATTACGAGGTCCATGGTCAGCACTCGTAATCCATGCCATACGCAATTTAGCGTCCGGGTGTTCAGAAGAGGGACTAAGTCCCGGAACCCCGGACGTCTTAGACTCCAGTTGACACGAAGGACGAATGAATGACCAACGTCCATCCTATAAGTGACTATAGGGGTGTACCGAAAAGGCACCACCGCCCGAAGGAAATTGTTCGAACGTCAACCTATCGGTTACCCAGAGAATATTTTGGCGGCATAACCCACGCCGCTATTTGCATTGCTTTTTTCCCAACAGTCTCTCCCTACCGTTAACGCAAACGCACCGCGGGCCACTCTGGCCACCTGTCCAAATGCGCCACACCCTAAGTGTATTTTGTCAATGTACTAATTTGCTCGTAAATGCTTTTTAGCCTAAGCCATAGTACATAAGTACGCATATGCGGTGGTTACTCTTCTTTGCCTATCACTTTTGCTCCGTGGATATATTGCCCGACACATTACATCTAGCATAACTTAGCGCGAAATAGAACCTGAATGGCATTATTACATATACACACCGCTTACTGATAACCGCGCGATAAAGCGCATAACTGGTGAACCATATGCAAAAATTAATCAAAAATTTTATTCTCGAATATTTCAGGGCACGGCAAACCGAGCCTTATAAAAATTAGATTAGCATGCATGTTTCACTAAGTTCTGGATGGATCACGGACAGATACGTACAAATGTAAAGTCATCTTGTGCGAAGTAGCATAGCCAGCTCCTTGTTGATGATGCAGGACCGGATAAGGTTAACGAAAGTACGTAAACATCTGTGAACGTATGTACGTGAATCAGTGGTGTGTTATATATTGTGACTTGTCTGTGTGGTGCAAAGGGCAGCGAGTTTATTCAGTGGCGCATCATATCCGCCATGTCGCAGTGTCTTTTAGCAGACAGAAGTGACATTTTATAGGGTGAACGTTTGCCAGGCGAAAACACCACCTATTGGAACACTGCTGTCAATCGTATGACAAGCTAACTGTCACTGACAAGGCCGCATTTGGAGCGATTTGTCTCGCAGTTATTTGCAGTCACGCTGCATCCCATATTGTAATTGACTAACAGAGTGGCTTAGTCAGGAGCCACCGTGGATGGATGAGCGCAGCCATCCTGTCGAGGAGGTACTACCTTCATGGAAAAGGAGAAGGAGCATTATGCAGGTTGGAAACTATTTGGAGGAATAAGTGTGTTTTGTATGCTTGCGTGTCCATGTCCAGAGGTATGAGCAAATGGGCCAGGTGGGTTGCAAGCATGTCCTCCATAGAGAATCTTTGCTGTTAATGCTACCATTCTTTAAAGGTCTGTCGCGGTGGGCTATCATTTGACGTTAAGGAGAAATTTGGCAACCTTTTAACCACAAAATGGAGCTATAAACGCCATCTAACACATGTATTACCACGAATGAGGTGCTATCATTTTACGCATGAAGAGGCTTATTCGTCCTCGTCGTAGAGTAGAAGCATCGTTTTCCAATTCCCCTTGGAACAAAAAGGATCAGCTTCGCTTTGTCCCTACAACCGCCATAATGTAGTGTGCAATGGAGCGTGTGCCTCTCTAAACAACTGCAGGCCATGGTCGAACGCTACACAGAAGTATTGTTTTGCGTCATTTGCAGGTTTTCAGCATTTCCTTAAACGGCGATGTTTTAAGCGTAGTTTTTTCGATTGACTCTCGGCTGAGCTTAAAGCGATATTGTTAATAGAAAGTGCAATATATTTACGAGGTTCAACAGGGTTGCTGGTTGCATCCGGAGCAGATATGGATTCTCACATCCATCCGAGTGTCCGACGACACTGCAAGAAATGCCATAAATAAATAAACAAATAAATAAATAAAGTTTTATTCTCGACAATGCGAGGCACACCTATACAGGCATGATCATGTTTAGCTAACATAGTGTGATCAAAATGTACAAAGAGTACATGTTTGGCATAACAGTGAATGTAAGTGTTTGTGTATATATGTATGTAATTGTCCATGAAGATAGCTTGTATTTTTGAATGTGCCGCAGCATTTTTGACTGTTTGTTATCGGTAGGAATGTGAGAATAAGCGATTGATGTCCGTCGGTTGGATACCATTTTCCGGATGTCCACGGGCCAATGACTTTATTTTGTGGCGAGTCACATCCGCCACGTCACAGTGTTGATAAGCAGACATTTGTGGCTTTTTATAAGGAGAACGCTTGCCGGGCGAAAACTCAGCACGTGCTGGAACAGGTTAAACCCAACCCACCCAGCTAGCACCACGAGGAGGTTGTTCGGCTAGCCAGCTGGTGAAGTTTAAACGGGACTGGAAGAGTAAGTAAATCACGCTTATGCGCATCGTCTGCTCGGGACAAAGCTTAAGAGTTCAGCTTGAATCTTAGAAAGATACTACGAAATCCTGGATATCTCGTATGATTAGTCAAACAATCTTTGCATGACCTGTGTATTAGTCCTCGATGTACCATTAAAGTCAAATTAGGGTAAACAATAGAAGAGAAAATTAACGATAATACTGGTTGTAGTTCCATTTATGCTTGGCCTCAGGTCACTCGCAATGGAACTTTGTGGGAATCCGGGATCGGACTTAGAAACCTAGTTTTCGCCCATGACTAGACAAGATAACCGGAAGTGCGTACTGGACCATTGCTATAAAACAAAACGATTTACCTGCACTCACCACCACTACCGCTGAACAAGGAGCTCTCTCACCCCAGAAAAGCTACAAAATCAGAAAGACTCTGACCCTAGATTTGTTGAATCTTTTACTCATCCGCAGCCAGCAAACAGACTAATCGTTATTCTCCAATCCTTGACATACGGGCTCTGACCAAGCTATGTAGGCAGCCAACAGCGGAAGTTGGAAGTCATTCGACTTCAAATATCCGAGTGCGCAATCAGTCGACAACATGCTTTGCCAGTAAATATTACCCGGGTTAAAATGATTTACGGCATTGTTCCAGGACATGGAGGGTTTTAGCTTGGCAAGTCTTTTCCTTATAAAATGCCACAACTGTCCGGTTAAAAGCACTAGGACATGGCGAATGTGACTCCCCTCTAAATAAATTTACTCCACACAAATAGACATTGGCAGGTTGACGGGAGCTATAGTTCAGCGTTTCCTCGATATGTACAAGTGAAAGGTACTCCCTGTCTACCCGCACCGTCACCATAAAATTAATAGCGACTACTGATCAATCCAAGCACAAGTAAACTTAAACTATCGTAATCCAATGACGACGTCGTTCTTAAAGAGTACTACATCCATTTCTGCAGCCTGTGCACATTTCAGAAACTAGAGATTACGTAGCAAGTAACGTGTACTTTGCAAAAAGTACATGGGTATACACAATCATGAAGCCTGATTTTGTGTGCCTCGACAAAATCAAGCGTAAGCTATCCGTTTATTTATTATTTAATGTAAATTGCATTGTAAGTGTTGCAATAGTGATCGTAACGGCTAAACTTGCTACCGCTTGAAGTTCATTTAAACAATGTATTTTGGTATCTTCCTTTTTCTCTTTAGTTATCGCCAGTTTAAATAGTGTGGTGCCTAAGGCCAACTATTACCAAGTTGCCTGAACGGGTTGCTGATGCTGTAAGATATCACTTTTACTTTTGTTTTCATAGTGATTCTGTACTTCCATCTGTATTATTCCATTCGTCGCAATACACTGTGTTAGCTTAGCCCCTCCTCGTTTTTTAAGCCTTGATCCGCGCGTATCTGTTGCGTTCTTCCGTTGCGCAATCGGCAGCACCCCATTGCTGCCAGGTTCCATAGAGACCGCACAGCAGAAAACACGTTAACTTCTTGGTATCCGAAGTATTTTCTACTTGGAATGTTTGCATAAGAACCAGCCCCTGTCCTTCTCCCATCCATTGCGACGCGTGAAAGGATGTGTGGCTGTAGGAGCAACTGACCATCTCTGAGTCAGCCTAGAGCCTACTTTTCAGCGGACAACTTCGAACTATGATAAACCAAGTGCCTGCACATTTTGTCCAAGGTGACCCTATGCGGCCAGCGGCAGTATATTATGAATTTTCCCAAAGCTGTGGTCCCACGCCAGCCGTTAGCGTACAGGTTACCGCCAATCGCACCATCGCAGACCGTTTTGTCAAAATTCCATAACTTGCTTGCAGCCGGGACTACACCTGCTTTCGCTTTACAATTCCAGTTCGTCCAAAAATCCCTACCGTCGCAGAACGTGCATCGTTATCTGGGGAGTTTGTGCGAACTCGCTACAAAGGCGTATATCAACGCTTTGAAACCAGAACTTGAAAGCATGTCCTTGGTCAGTTTTAGGTTTCAAGCACAAATCCTGAGCTTCGCTTGAAGTTCAGACGTATTCACATCCGATCATTTGCAGAAGTCATCGATATTGCCGTCAGTTACAAGAGGGTAGCAGAGTTACGGTCGCATGGGAACTAAACTTTGGCATCACAACGTTCCTACGTCGGTCCAACCCTTCCTGCCAACATAACTAATGGACGCAGTCAAGTGGTTCCCTCCAACCGAAGGAATTGTCCATACTGCCCGAATTTCAGTACAAAGGTAAACCCCGCTGCCACGACACCGCAGTGTGACGCGCAAGGAGTCCCGGTGAAACACCTTTCTCTGCTTTGCTACACATATGTTTGTCCACGTTGAGTCATGCTAATTATTTGCTCACTGTTTCCGTTTTTATTGATAGCCCCCTCGCTAAAATCCTCATGGACATGATCATTACTTTTTCTATTCTAAACCCTGGTTGTTGTAATCGTGTAGACGTGCTGAATGACAAATTTATCACTCTTCTCACAACGGCTGATGAGTCACAAATGCCAACTCACGGTAGGGTACAAAAACGTTTCCAACTGGAATTATTAGTTGCCATGTGCGTTTTTATTCCTGCTTCCGTTACGTAGGACGCCATAGTAGGAATTAATATTTTAGGGCCAAGGTACTTGTAGCGAAATCAGCAAGTGTCACATTCCGCTGCGAGAAACCCTCGTTCGTGCAATCTTCAGAATTTAGCCGGCGAGCTGTCATACTCCTTTAGCGTGAACAACTGTTCGATTGACACTGCTAGGCAAATCCGTAGTTGAGCTAATAGGTAATGAAAATTTAGCGAGTCTGTTGTGCCAGTAGGCCGATGTTTTGCTGTTAACTATCATCGCGCCAAAAGCATAAATGAGCTGCAACACAGAATAGCTACTACGGGCCATCACCCAGTTGGGTAACAATGCAAGCACTTTCCAATTCACCACCTACTACAGTTGGATGGAATGATCAACGATATGTTAAGAGAAGAACAAATTTTCACCCATGTATGCGCCGTGGGCTTCAGTTATCATGCTTTTAAGAACGGGATGGTGCCTGCCGATTCTGTGAGGATTACAATAAAATAAATACATAACTACTTAGTTATTCTCTACAAAGCGAGGCACGCCTTTTAGGTGTTACCTAAATAGTGCAATGTTATATATGCTAGCATAATAAACAGGTTGAAGAGCACGCTCAATACAGACGTATTCCGTAGTTTAGGCCCACATGGCTTAAAACTTGATTAAAGTGTATCTTTTCAAGTGCGTTGTAAACCTAAGAATTGCAGATAGCAATGGAGTGGAGAATGTCGGTGAAGAACCGGTCCGATTAAGTTGTGTATACACTGTAGATCAGATGAGTTAAGCATAAAGACCTGGCTGTTAAAACGTCTTAAGCGTATTGGCATGTCACTGAAGAAATATGTAGATGTAGTCGCATGAGTGGACACAAGCACAGAACTTGTGCTATGTGGATTCAGTCAAGTTTCTAATGTGTAGCAAGGGCGGCGAACTTAATAAGTGCCGATTCACATCCGCCACGTCGCAGTGCTTTTTTAAACAGATATTAGTTGCTCTCTATAGGGAAAACTTTTGTTAGGCGAAAACTCACCACGTCCTGGAACACTGCGGTAAACTGAAGGTCATTACTCAGCGTGGTTCGTTTCCTCTGCCAAGAAGTAATGTCGCTTTAGAAGCAGTGGCCATAGCTAAGTTGTGCTCCACACTTGACTTTGCGCCAGGTTATTGATACGTGGAAGTACACCCAGCAGACAAGCTCACAATAGCGTTTCTCGTTTTATCGGATTTGTGTGAATTTGGAACCATGACTTCCGGTCGCACTACTTCTCTAGCTACGTTCCAAGGACTACTGCAGATGGTATTGGCAGTGTTAGTCTTACAATGTTGCTTAGTTTATCTCAACGACAGGACGGTGCACCGAAGCTCAGTAATTGAACACAAACAGCAATTCGCTGAGGTTTTGTGCAGGCTTCGTAACGCTGGGGTGAAGCACGAAACAATAACTGCAAGTTACTATAAAGAAAAGTGCATTCTCTCGGGCGCAACCTTGCGGGTAGCTGTTGTGAGTTTTATAAATCAAAGCTAAAACTATATTTACCTAGCCGGAACTTACTACTTCCAAAGGAGTCCATCGTTTTATGAAGATGATATAATATTATTACATGTTCGTCAAAGGTTTTGCAGCGACCGCAGCGCCTCTAACTCCATTGACAGAACTAAGGAGTGGACAAACGAGCGTGCGACCGAACAAGCAGCGATGAAGAAGGCGTTATCGTCCCCGCTTACACTCGTCATTCCTGCTATCTCGCAGAACGCTGCAATATTTATCGTGGACACAGACGCAGCTGATATAGCTACATAGGTGGTACTATCGCCACTTTCAACCGAGAAAGCGAAGGTTATATCTTAAGCCAGCCGTCCTTCCGATAAGCGGGAGAAACGCCAGTCGAGCTCACGACGCCAAATGCTAGCCCTTGTTTAGTTTTTGCATCACCCTAGCTGTCAGTGGTTGGGTCAACCCTATGTTGCACGAAACGATCACTGCTCACTTTGGTGGTTTCAGAACTTTCGCGACTTGCAATGACAGGTCAAGCGCTAGCGAGAGCGGCTATTAGCATACCAGTTAACCTGCCATTATTGGTCAGGCCGACGATATGGTAAAGCTGACACGCTACCTCGGCGTCCAGCCGAACCTGAGAAATTTCCCGCGCTGTATATTACGATAGAAGGTGACCCCGGGGTTCCGCAACGTGCTTTCGACTTGGCTTTCGGGTTTATCTACTAGAGACCATGCACTGGTGGAGTCACACTTACTGAGAACGCAAGGATGAGACAGTCAAATGTAACCAGAAGCTTCTGGAACCTTTGGTCAGACCTTGTGGGGTTGGATAAGGCGTTGTTTCTCCGTGCTTCTCAGAGTGGCCCACCCAGGCTTATCCTTTCGAGCCTAAAGCTGCGCGTGTTATCACTCAAAAACAGTTAAAAAGCGAATCTGGTGGCTGCGCATGTCAAAAGCGGCAATGTGACATAGATTTTGGTGGCAACATATACACCACAACCTTAGTGTTTTTGCCAGTAGTGTGACGTTTGTCAACAGAAACAAATTGACTACGCAGTCCCCCAAAGCCCCTCTGTGCCCAATAGCAGTAGAAGAGTCAAATCATCGAGTGAACATTGATATAATGGGAGCAGTATCGTCCAGGAAACAAAAGCAACGTTAGGTTTTGTTATTGGTGGGCTATTTTACAAAATGATGTAAGGTTGTGCCCACTGAATCACCATGCTGCTCGCTGTATTGCATAAGCTGATATAACCGAGTGGGTTGGTCCCCAAGCGGCACTCAACTTCCATCTTTCAGGCTGAAGATTCACGTTCGAAAACTACCTGTTACAAAGAGCTGCATGCTCTTGAAGATAACAACAACGCGGGCTACGTCCTTCCATCCCCAAAGCAATGGGTTGGTCGAAAGAATGAACAGAACGCTAAAGAGCTTGCTGTGCGCCATTGTAAAGTGGGATTACCCTGGTGAGTGAAGTGGGTGGCTTCCAGCTTGCCTTCTGGCATATCGCACTTCGTTACCCCTCTTCCCGGGGTTCTTGCTAGCCTATCTACCGCTGGCTCACCAGTTACGATCGCATGTGGACTTCGCGCACCCAAGCATTACAGCAGAAGCAATTAACCAAGACAACCACGTTCAATGCTCAGACAGCAGCTGTGTGTCGCCTTCCAACAGGCGCACCAACAGATCCTGTCATCGCAGCATCGTCAGCAGACATGTTATGATCGTGGCGTTTATAGCCTCAAATAAGCGGTTGGAGACGACGCGCTCCTCCGTAGGCCGAAACGGCCGCTCGGTACACACGCCAAAGTCCATTGGCCATGGCAGGGACCATACGTCATAGTTCGCCAGCAAGCCGGTAATGACTTTGTGCTTCAATACCTTGCCAAACTGCAGATTGGGTGTTGATTGTTCAGTACAATCAGTTAAACCTTAAAACTGTAAGGGTTTATTCGGTTATCCCACACCCGTGCCTCTGGCGGATGTTCCAATCTCAGAGGCTTTAGTGTAGGTGCCTTCCGAAAGAGGTTGAGCTACGAACATTCAGTGCACTGGTGGCGTTGCTCTTTCAGATAGACGGAAAACGTGACGGCAGCTTGAAACATTGCACAGCCCTCGAATTCCGGTTAAACTATATATTTCCGTAACTTTCTTTGTCCCGTTAAATATCGCAAGTGTGAATGCTGTTGCGGCCGAATACAAACATCACCAAGCTGGCTAAACGTGTTACCGGAGCTGTACAATTTCTCTCCTTCTGATTGGTTTTAGTGACGTTAACCGTTCGTCTGTATGGTTTCGTCCCTCGCAATACACTGTGTCCGGCCTCAATCTAAGCTTCCTCTTTGAGCATGTATTCGCGTGCATTTGTTGTGTTCGTCCGTCGCGCACTCGTAAACGTTCTCTGCACTGCTTGTTTCCAGACAGACCGTATCGCAAGACCCACTTGCCACGATGAAAATTGTATTGTGTCCTCAACAAGCTGGCACATTCAGTTCGCGTAAGTGGCACAGATACTTCTGCTGGGCGACCGGCTTTAGTGTTTAGTGCTGACTCGGTAAGACGCACATAGGACAACTTTCGGCCAAACGAAGAACTATTCAGTGCAGCGTCATTTTATGGGGATGTAATACCGATGTAGTAAAAATAATTGCGTCCCGAAAATGTGCATTACCGCTTTAGATTATTTGAACGCCGGAATTAAACGGCTATTCAGGGTGCTCCAAGGCTTACTGCACTAGACATTGTTCCTTCACTCCTAGCACATGTAAATGAAGGTATAAAAGCCTAGCATAATGCATTATTAATAATAATAATAATAATGTTGCCGCTGTGAGCCTTAGCAGGGTTACTCTGCCGCTTAACCAACACCAGTAGTGAGCGGGCTGTGTATACTAGAGGACGGCTACCCCTACGCTAATGGTGTATTAATTGCGGTAGAAGTTATAGATAAAAAAATGGATGAAAGCTGGAAGATAAACTGGGATTAAAACTGCAACTAGACGCGCAAACCTCAACGTTGATGTAAATGCCATGTCCTTAGGTTGTGCTTTATAGTAGGTGAGAACCCCGTGACTAATGCAGATCAGCGCTAAACCAATCAGCTTGGGCTCTGTGAAACTTCAGATTAGCGCAGAAGATTTGCCACTCGGAACTGTCAAGCTGGGGCAGACGTAAGGAAAATGTCGCCCTGAAAGCACCAAAAATAGATTAGGTTCTTTTGCTACCTGAGCAGCCTGTTTGAATGCGTGCTGTCTTAAGAAGTGCATCATATTCGTACAAATTCTCAGCAGTCACTGAGCTGCTGTCCTGCTGCGGACCAATCAGGTGGACCATGCGAGCGAGCATTATGATATATGGATGGCTGAGAGCAATATAACATTTGTTAGGATACCAAGTGATCTACGGATCCCCACAGTTAATCATAAACCTGTGTTATTAGCAGTGCTTCCAATTCTCACGGGATTTAAACTAGAGAACAACGAATTTTCCGAACACAACCTGGTGATAAAAGTGCAGAAGCGTATTGCCGACAGGATTTTGGCTAATACATATAATTCCTAAGCGTATGCGTCTTCTACGTACTAATAAAATTTTGAAAATGTCGCTAAACTTAATCCAGAGATGGTACTTCCGCTGCAAAGCTACAGCCGCTATTATTTTCGATCAAGTTCTTGACAAGTTTAGGCATTTAAATTGAAAACAATGGACGGAAATTGCGTTTCGTAATAACCAAACTAACTAAAGAAATACATGGTTTATTCTAGACTGTGATAGGCATGTCTGGGAAGTTTTGAGCTTAGGAGTATAATAGGTTTAAACGTATAAGATTACAATAAACGAATTATTGTAAAAGGTGAGTTTTCAGTTTACATATGGCCAATTGTCAACTACAAACGGCACGGACTCAGAGGTGGCACTGTTGCACGCAAAATCAAAAAGCAAATGCGCTGGTAAATGCCAGCACTAGGTAAGCATTCGTTATGTTGACACGTGCGCGCACCTTGTATGTAATAGCTTGCTGACGTCTTTTCTTGGTGAGTAATCAGAATGTGCTAGTTAACGTAAAGTGATGCGGTTCGTCTGAGCATGGCGGAAGGAAACAGAATTGGGTATGGGGAGCAGGTGGGTATAAAGTCTTTGACTTTCCGAAATAAGCAATCTTAATACGGAAGACCCCTGAGATAACCAGCATGCCAGTAGTTCATGTATGAACTTGTAGTTAAAATGAGACCGGGTTCCTGGAAAGGGACAACTGTCAATGTTTATAAATAGATAGACTAAAGAGGTAAGTTAAACAAATAACTATTATATTAGTCTTGACTATTTCGAGGAACGCGCATAAACAAAATTGTACAAGCCATAAAGTTTTGCAAATTTCAGGACATATGTCATGCAGGAACGTGAACATGTAAAGTGAAATTGGGAGAAGTAACCTAGGTAGTATTTTATTGCTACCGACTGCCCAATTATATTTAACGAGGGTATGCAAGCGTATGTGAGCGTATGCATCCGCATTAGTGGTATGTGATGTAGGAGGGCTTGCCAGCGTGGTGTACTGGGCAGCGACTTTAGTTGATAACGAGTCACATCTGCTACGCTGCAGCATTATTAAGCAGATCTTTGTGGCATTTTATAGCCACATACGACTATGAATAATGTAACTACAGTAAACAGGTTTTTACCTGAGCAGTTAATGCTGCAGTGCATGAAGCCAATAGTACCATATGTTGAGACGCCGTCACCAACCTTGGTGACCCCTGCATTCCGACCGTTTACTGTCCTTTCAACTTTTAAACTATTTAAGCTCTTTTCTGGCAAGTAATCGCATGTCATCTAGTAAGGGCACAGCCGCCCGTCAGCCTCTGCTTTTTACAGGCTCAGTTTTACCTTACTGGCTGTAACGTCTTTGACAATTGCTAATAAGGCAGTCAAGGACTTACTGGCTTTTCCTGACTCAGACTACCTCAGTACCATTCTTTTGTCACCTCAGCATGACTTGCTTATATAAGCACCGCTGTGCTTTTGCTTCATATGTTGAGACGTCTACAGTAATATTAATGCATGCTTGCATTCCGTTCGTTTGCTGCCCTTCGTTAGTTGATATTTTTAGCTCCCTTCTAGCAACTAATCTTAGTTAATCTAATCAGCACACAGTCGCCCCCTAGCTGCTTCTTTCTAGGTGTGCAGCCATCCTCTCTCGCATCAACGCCTTGGACACTTGCTCAGGTAGGTGTTCAAGACTCGCTGTGATCTTCCGGCTAAGTCGACCGTAGCAGTATTCTCATAGCACCCTCGTATCACATTTAGGCATCTATAACACATGCACAAGCTTATTGCGCTCGTAATTTATACCTTACCGTCGCTTTACCAAAATGTTGCTGTCGGTCTCGTCGCAGGATATTTATACCTACTTATTCTGCGCACTCTTTTAAATTAGGCGGGCTGCGTGCTGTTAATTCGCCATTCAAACATGGTAAATTCTTGAACCTACTTCCCACTCCGCCCACAATATGTGCACTAGAGTAGAGTGTTAATAAGTGGCTTGCTTACTAAGGTAAAGCGCTCTTGTTCTCTAGGTAGATGACAATAATCCACCCATACGGCCATTGCTGTTTGTAGCACGTTTAAAAGAAACTTTAAGCATAACTATTGTTGCAAATTGTACATTATTTTGACAAGTTTATGTTCACGTTCAAGTGGGACTGGAACGATAGGATACTTCCTGTAAGTGTTCCTTCTTGAGCGGGTCGTTGATCCAGCAGTTAATAGGGGCGCTCCGACATGTTGTTAGGTCTAAAACGAAAACACCGGAGAAAACACCCTAGTCCACCAATTTAATGCCAACGTTTCTTACATTAGATGTCACTGCTACGTCAGTGACGTTAAGTAAGTAAGAGAGGAAGAAAAATCGAAGTTAGAGTAATGGAAATCGGTTAAATGAAGAGAATATTACCAATGTTGAGGGAAGTATAAAAATAGAATCGAAGTATGAAGATGGGAATAAGTCAGGAAAAGGAAAGTTTTCGTGTTGCCACCCAAGAGCATCTAGCTGCTGCTCAAATCCCTTAACCTTAGCTTTCGTGACAACATTTTCTGGAAGTAAGTTTCAGCGCTCGATGACGACGCGATAACCATGTCCCCGCTCCAACTCGATTGGACCGCGGTTTGTCAAGCTTCACACAATACCCGCGAAGACCAGGTAAGGTAGCAGGCCTAAATCGCCACGACAAACCGGGGCCATCCTTTTCAGTCAACATACGATAGGTTAGGATTAGGTCCCCTCTAATCCTTCAATAGTGCATTAAATGCATCCCCAAACTAATTAGACGCTCGGAGTACGTTTATCCTGGTAACCCCTCAACCAAAGTTGTACCGGCAAGCAACGCCCCTTCTAGTACCATTTTGTCCCGGGCAGGGCACGGTGGACAGGCCTGAACGCAAACTTCTAGGTGGCGTCTCGCAATCGATTAGAAGCCCTTCACAAACACACTAGCGGTTTGGGTCCCGAAAGAACGACGGATAAATCACAACATCCGGGACCCTTATTAGCCGGCTTCTTCCAGTCGTCTCTCAAGTGTAATGTGGAACCCTGGATGAGACTTAGATCAACCAGATGAATCACGTGAGGAAAGTCACTCCCATCGAGCACATAACTTGTGGAGGAAGCAGACGCTCCAATACGCAGCCCTGAACACTTTGCCCGGTTTACAGGAAGCAAGCACAAGACAGAACATTCCCAGAGTTTATCCAGAGCCCGTTGAAGAGCCACAGGAAGTCCAGGGATATCAATGACAATCCAGGGCTTCAGTTCATCAGCAACTAAGAGCGAAGGTACCTCAAGCTCCTCCGGCAAGTCATTCCCGTAGACTGAGAACAGCAGCGGACCTAGGACAGAACCTTGCGGAATGCCGCTAAGGACATCTTTTCGAAACGAAAGACTGCTAACAACACGAATACACTGTTCTCGTCCATCCAGAAAGCCTGACAGCCACTGGACAGCGCCACCAGAAAGTCCAAACCATCTCAACTTCAGTAACAGCCGCGGATAGGAGACAGCGTCAACATCCTTGGCGAAATCAATGAACACCACATCCACCGCATGTCCACGGTCTAGGGCTTCAGCTCAGCTCTCACGAGCTACCGGCCAGTTCGTTTGACACGAAAAGCTTTTGCGAAAACCACGTTGCTTTCGGCTAAGCAGGTGAAACCTGTCGAAATGCTTATCCATTATATCTCGTACTACTTTTTCAAGTAGCTTAGCAACCAGGCTGGTCAAGCTGACAGACCTCTAATTAGCCGGTAGGTTTAGGTCAACGCACTTAAAAATCGGGCAGACGACAGCCACCTTCCATTCGGTATGTACGGCACAGCTGTTGAGTGACAGCTGAAACACACAATTCGGAGGTCCACTACGTTCCACTGCCAATTCGTGAAACAATTTTGGATAAACAGAAGCGTGCCCGGAAGCCTCAGTTGGGATTAACTCTCTTAGCAACCGGAGAACTTGAGACTCAATTACAGGAATTTTATCCAGACAACAGTCCTCAGCAACACCTGAATTCAATTCTTTGCAGGGCGTATTTGTACAGCGGACAAAAGAGCCCGAGTACTGCTCACCAAGCACCCATGCCTTGTCATAGTCGCTATAGACTTGGGCCCCATCTCCTGGTAGCAAAGGTGGTAAGGACGAGTTTGCACCCCAGCGTAATTTGACGTAAGCAAAGACTTTCTTGATATTTTTCGAGGCAGTATCAGGTAATCTCTTTTCACACTGAAGCCGGGCTAAACTAATGTGTAGCTTGCACTCATTTCGACCCAACCGATACTCGTCAAACGTGCTGCTCGACGTAGCTGTTCGATATGTTCGCCAGCAACTAGACCGTTGCTTTAGCAGGCCCATCCCTGCGGAACATGACCACCGAGGTTGCGCTAGCGATTCACTTCTTTTTACTAGTGGAATGTGAGGTGCAGTAATGTCGACGAGGTGAGCGTCAAGTTTTACCAGGCTATGTGAACAGTGCCGGTCCCAGGTATCATACAAGGCGGTGTTCTAGCTTTATACTTCATCGCTTGGAAGTCCGCGGCCCAAATGTTTGGATACCAACTGGTAGTAGCTCGGCAAGGCTTAATAAGGGTAAACTGAAAGGCTTGCTAACTGGTCGCCGACTCCAAGAGGCGAGTCGTACGCAATGTCAGTTACAAAGTCGCGACTTGCCAAAAACGAAGTCCAAAATGGATGGCTGCTGATTGCTCATGTACCTAGTGGGGTCCAGGAACTAGTGTAGTGGCACCAGCAGTGTTGTCCAGCAGTTCTGTACCGAACGATTCCAGAGCTGAATTGTCAGACAGATCATGGCAACAAACATCTGAGAGGTTGTAGTCTCCCAGCACCGGACACTTGTTCGCAGAGGGAGTGCGTATGAACTCAATGATTCCATTGAAGGTGCTCATAGGGCTTCTATACGCTAACACGACCGTAACCTGAACCAAACAAGCGCAAAGCAGGATGGCGGGAGCCTCAACAGATTTGTCGAGAGACTGGAAATCGACGGTCCTCCATAATTCGATGTGATAACTTACATAAAAAGCTACACCACTCCTTGACGAAAAATGGAGCGGTCAGCGCGGAACGGTGGGTAGCCAGACAGATGTGCTTCGCCATCTGTAAATCCCTCCGACAGCCAAGTTTCAGGGAAAGCACGTATATCTGGACGAGGTTTGTCTACGAGCACACCCACCTCGCACATCTTGTTCCACAGACTACGCACCATCCGAAGGACGGCGGCCTACTGACAATATCTACCAACCAGTCAAGGCTAGCCCGCGCTCCACGACTATACGCTCTCTTGAACAAAAAATATTTACGGATACCAAGCACTACAACTCTGCTATGCCCTCCACGGCCCCTTTTCCTGAGATGAATCAGGACCCGACCCACCTCGCCCATTCCACCAAGTGTGCTCGCCCGTCCTCTATTACTCCAACAACTAATGCTGACTGCAACTAACCCCGGATAGTTTCTGCAATCAACAATACTACCAAAGCCTCATTAGCGGCCGACTATCATCAGCTACCTTTTCATCTACTTCCTGATCACATTCCTATAACACCCTCTCCAACATTTCTCATCACTTCTATGTACCCTGCGCTGGTTGCACCGTATTGTGCAACCTATCGCACACCGTTTAACGTCTTTAACTCTCCTTTCTTTGAATCTTACAGGTTGCTGCCTAGTAAAGCGCGACCTACTACTATCCACAAGCTGCAACTTATTGGCCCATTTATCCGGCTGTCATATCCACAGCTGGTTTTCAGCACAGAAGGGTAGCACCATACAAATGCCGCTGACAACCTACTATGCATCCCTGGCTGCACCACACTTTGTACCGGACGAGACAACCAACGGGGTGGCGACTGCCTTATCTATGTCCGGGAGGACAATGGGGCACTTGACTTCAAACTGCTATCTATAGGTGACCCTGAAGACACCATCTGGATCCAGACGACAGGAGGTCAACTTGACTTCCGTATCGGTTGCCAATATAACCCTCCACACACATCTATCGAAAAGATTAATGAACTCATTGAGCTTCTCACTGAAATATCACTTATGCCTCCACTCCACAAGCTAGTGGGTGGAGCTTTCAAAATGCCCCTTATCCCTGGAAAGACCAGGTTGCCTCACTCAGATACAGAGGTTCCGTTGATACTGTTCATGCAAATAACTGGACCCAGCACGTTCACGATCAGGCATTCTAACACCCTAGAATTAATTTTTAAGCACTGTGTCTCTGATGCAGTCGCTGGTATACTAGGCAACATGCATGACTGCGACCACACCGTGGTCAAACTCATAGTTACACTTTCTACATTCTGCACCACAGCTTGTTCTATCAAACAGTTTCGAATGTTCAACCATATTTACTGGGACAGCTTTGCAAAACTAGTGCAATCTGCGAACTATGGCATCCTTTTTCTAGCTACTGATTTAGACAGCCGCAAACATCCTATATCTAAATTTCTTTAGCTGCCTCGAAGTGCTTGCCTCATGCGCTTGCAGAAGTCGATAAAAGATGAAAGCGGAATCAGCCAAGGCCAACGGTGTACTTAGGATGATAAAAAATGCGCTATTGATAAGCCAAAACTAAGGAATTCCACATCCATGTTCGCATGAAAGAAATCCTAACCAACTGGTGAACTGCGCAGGAAACAACCAAGATTGCTAAAGAAAATGCTGCCTTTAAACCTAACAGTAAAAACAAGTCACTCATCCAAATACTCCGACAAAGAGGCAGTCAAACATCTACGCCTGTTTTCTCACTGAGACAGTCTGATACATCCTGTATTAGAGGTCCATCAAAAATATGTGAGACACTCGACGGATACTTCTGCAATTCGTTTACTGACGCTAATGAAACCTCATCAGCTATGTCCTCTAAGCGCACCAATGACTCACTTGACACTACTAACCTTGACCTACGTTGTATTACTCGAGTAATCAGCTCAATCAAGTGGTCCTCACATCCTGCTCCCCATAGTATCTGCTCTACCCTGCTGATACTCTGCGGCCGGGACATTCCAGTTCTACTTCGCAACCTATTCACTCTTTCCTTGACAAACGGGATTTATCCAGCCACATGGAAACACGCCACCGTCATCCCCAAACCCGAAAACGGCAGTCAGCAGAACATGGAAAACTATCGCCCCATCAGCCACCCATCTATTGTTTCAAAAGTAATGAAACGACCAGTCAAATAAACCATGCTCACATTCCTACCTACTCTTAACAGCGTTGTTCGACAACATCATGGAGTTCTGCCGTCTAAATCCTGTCATACCTGCTAATTTGTGTCCCTCATCCACGTACCACAACAGATTGACAACAGGCAAGAACTAACTATCATCTTCCTAGACATGACAAAAACCTCTGACAACGTAACACATGCAGCGCTTTTGATGAAGTTGGAATCAAGCGGTATCTCCGGCAAATTGCACCATTGGTTCTCATCGTATATTACACCTCGCTCACAGTCAGTAATGGTTGAGGCCTATGCCACCTCCAAAACCACTCAAACGGGGCGTAATTCAAGGAAGCGTTTTAGGTCCCATACTATTTCTGCTCTATATCAATGACGTGTTCCAAGTTTTTAAACATGGGACAACCTAGCTGTTCGCCGACGACGTCAAAGTTGTCTTCTCATTTCATCCGTCAAACATCCACACCGTCCTGCCATGTACAGTACGGCTTAAGAGACTTAGCTCTATGGTGCGACACTTGAAAGTTGGCATTCATACCAGCAAATTGCAATGTCCTTACCTACAGACGCACCATGCCGCCCATTGCGTTAGTGCTATAAGGCACGCCATTAGGGTACTGCCTAACAAAATGGAACTTGTTCGTTCACTACTCTTGTTCGCTGAACTTGGCGGAACACGTCGTTTATTCCTCAGCAAAAGTAGGCTCTCTCGTCGGATACATCCTCAAAACCAGGACAATACGAGAATCGAGCATTGCGCTATACAACAGACATGCCCGGGCTCTGCTAGAGTACTGCTCTATAATATTCACCAACCTAAGAAAATGTGACAGAATAGCCCTGGAAAATGTTCACCGTACGTTCACAAAACGCCCTCTAAGGCATTCAGGTCTCCGCTACCGTGATCGCTGCAAAACACTTAAGCCCGACCCGTTATGGCTGCGCCGACTGAAAACCAATCTCGCTTTCCTATATTCGTTTATTAACAATTCCAATGGGAGCCCACTAACCCCTGTCTCAGACTCATACAACCTTTCGTACCCCTACCTGATAGACCGCACTCCATTATCTTACCAAGAATGCGAAGTGGTATGCGCTCTAACTTATACCTCTACAACTACACACATGTATGGAATAGGTTACCCCTCAAAATAAAAGCGTCTATGAATACAAACCATTTCCGCTTCTCTATAAGCAAATACCTCTCTGTCACACAAGTCTCCAAGCTACTGAATATTAACTGTCCGGAAGACGAGTTTTTTGAAAACGGACCAGACCACTTATAATCGCCTTTTCTTACCTTCCCACACTACCTCTTTCTGGACTCCTAATATTTCTATCTACAGGCTTCCTCCGACAATTTCTTATGCCTTCCAGCACGTAGGCAACGGGCACCGGATACCGAGTGCTTCTGCCTTCCCTCAAATCTCCCACATCTAACGTCAACAAAAGTGGCTACCATTTAGAAGGTAAAGCCGGCTTGCATAAATCCTCGCTTACCAGTTGACGTTGCCCAAGTATATCATCGCGAAGCTGACATCGTTCTCTCTTATAATTATTACCCTATGAATCCGGACAACCTTGAATATTCGCTTTTACTCGCGCTTCCGTTTACCGTATATTCCTACTACTTCTCTTGCCTGTTTGCCACTGGCTTTCCTCCCCCATTACAGACCACCTACCTACGCTGCTCCACCGACTTACCTTTCACACTGAAGCTCCACACGTTGGTGCGTAATACATCAAGTATCTGGCCATGCTGACTGACCATCCCTTGTCTCGTCCTAATTCTCCATTTATCCCCTTTGCTCTGGCTACTTACGTCTTACGAACCACCAAGCTCCGATGCTCCACCAACTTACCTTCTACACTGTAGCTCGTCACTTTTGTGCGTAGGGCCTCAAGTACGAGGTGACGTTGTCCAGTTATATCTTTACCGTCAAGCTGACTCCTTTCCCCCTTATAACTTTTACCGTACGAAGCACAATCTAGAATGGCCTTCTTTCATGGCGCTTCCATTTACCGTATATTGATACTGCTTTACTTATATGTTTAGCTCTGGATTTCCTCTCCTTCTAGGCACCACCTACCTAGGGTGCTGCATCGACTTATCTTTCTCACTGTAGCACAACACGTTGATGCGTAAGATCTCAAGTATCTGACCAGAATGCCTACCTATAACCTTATCTCGTCCTACTTCTTCGCTTAACTCTTTTGCTCTGGTTACTTCCGTCTTATGAACCACCAAGCTCCGATGCTCCACCGACTTGCCTTCCACATCGTAGCGTCGCAATTTTGTGCGTAGGACCTCAAGTAACAGGCTATGTTGCCCAAGTATATCTTTAGGCTAAGCTAACATTGTTATTTCTTATAACTTGTCCTATGAACCAAAACACCATTGAATATTCTCTTTTTATCTCGCTTTCATCAGTCGAATATTCCTATCAATTCTCTGACCCGTTTAGCATTGGGTTTTCCCTCCTCATGGACTACACCTACCTACGGTGTTTCAGCCACTTATGTTCACACTATAGGTGCACACTTTTGTGCCTGCCCTTCACTACCTAGTTATGACAATTACCTATATCTTTAACTCGTCCCACTTCTTCACTTATCTCTTTGACTCTGGCTTTCCTCTCCAAATATGGACCACCTACCGCTGATGCTCCACCGCCTCATCCTCCACACTGGAGCTTGGCACTTTTGTGCATAGGAGCTTAAGTAGCAGGCTATGTTCCTTACTTATATCCGTATCGTTTAGCTGGCATCCTCAGTTTGTATAATGGTTACTCTATAAAAGCACAATACCATTAAATATTCCCCTTACATCTCGCTTCCATTCATCACATATTGTTACCACCTGTTACCTGCTTGGCTATGGCTTTTCGCTCCTTCTAGACACCACCTACCTACGTTGCTACATAGACTTACTTTCCCACTGTAGCTCTGCAGTTTGGTGCGTAAGATCTCAAGTATCTTCCAATGCCTTCTGACCATCACTTTTCTCTTGCTAATTCTTAACTTATCTCTTTTGCTCTAGCTCAATCCGTCTTACGAACCGTCAGGCTCCAAAGCTCCACCGACGTACCATCCACATTGTAACGCCGCAGTTTTATGTGTAGAGCCTCAACTAACAAGCTCGGTTGCCCAAATATCTCCTCATCGCTAAGCTGACAGGGCTATTTCTTCTAAGTGTTACCCCAGGAACCAAAACAACATTGAATATTCTCATTTACTCTTGCTTCCGTCTTTCGTATATTCCTACTGCTTTTGTTACATGTCTGGCTCTGGCATTCCTCACCTCCTACGCAGTACCTATCTACGGTCCTCCAACGACTTATCATTCACAAAGTAGCACCGCAATTTGGTGCGTAAGACCTCAAGTATCTGACATGGATGCCTACCTATAGCCTCATCTTGTCCTGATTCTTCCCTTAGCGCTTTGACCCTAGCTTTCCTCTCAAGTTATGGACCTCCTGCCACTGATGCTTTACCTACTCCTCTTTTACACTGTAGCTCCCCACTTTTGTGGGTAGGCGCTCAAGTAGCTGGCTATGCTTCCCACTTATATCCTTATCGTTAAGCTGACGTTATTTCTTAGCACTGTTATTCTATGAACCAAAACTACGTTAACTATACTGCTTTAATCCCGCTTCCATCTATCGCATGTTCTTGCTACTGCTTTTACCGGTTTGGCTTTGGCTTTTCTCTCCTCCTAAGCACCACGTATCTACGGTCCTCCAACGACTCTTCTTTCCCACGATAGCTCCGTACTTTTGTGCGTAAGACCGCAAGTATCTGGCTATGATGCCTACCTATAAACTTGTCTCGTCCTACTTCCTCACTTCTCGCTTTGACCGTGGCTTTCCACTCCACATATGGTGCACCTATCTGTGCTGCTCCACCGACAATTCTTCCACACTGTAGCTCCGCCCATTTATACCTAGGACTTCAAGTAGTAGGCTGCTTTTCACTTACATCCTCATCGCAAAACTGACATGTTTATTTGCTCAGACGAAAATACTGCTTATGATTTACGTTCCATGCTTACCAGAATAACGCAGCACCGCAATTTACACAGCTTATCTCCGAACCGTACTGCTGTCCAAAGCTGTGTCTGATGAATCCTGACTAAGCCTTTGCTGAGCCAACGGAATATCGAGTGTCCCATGACTGCGATTAGCTACTTGGAAACTCGGTCCTACAAAAGCGTTACAATTGTCACAATGTTATACATGTTGTGATCAACGGCAGTGTTCCAGGACATTGTGCTTTATGGCTTGGAAAGCGCTGACTCTATACAAAGCCACAAAAGTCTGTTTAACGACAGTGCGACGTGGCGCATATGACTCACCACCGAAATAAAGTCACCGTCCACTGCTTTACAAGGAGAATACTCTCAGTATTCTATATTTGCGAGCACGTGATTGTCAAACTTTATCGGACTGCTCCGCCTATAGGCAAACGGAGATTAATTTGCGGAACCATCTGCACCGGCACTCAACATTTCCATAACAGAAACACTTATTGATCGTATAGGGCTTCGGCGCCACCTTTCTCTTTGACACCAGTGAGCAAGTTGTTCATCCTCGCATCATTTCTATGCAAAATTATGTGTAATTTTTAGGTCACGTATTTTGCTAACGCGTATTTCTGTCGTGTGGTGTATACATGCTTTTAATGTTTCTATGACTCTGCCAACCAATTGATCACACCTGTACTAGTGTGTCTCGTTTCCTCCAGCATATAGTAAGTTATTTATTTACGACTTGGAGGACTTCGGCACTACCAGCCCTAGGTCGTGCGCAAGTTGTCTAATATCTGGCAGGGAGGAAAGTGTCCGTTGGCTGGCCACCTGGCTACCCACCAAACGGAGACCTTGCTCGCTAGCTGCACGCCAGGCTTTTCGGTCTCTGATGGCTTCCTATAACTTTAACTTATCTGCTAATGGAAAATCTGGTTTTACACTACTGTTGCTACCTACGAACTTGAAGGCCAGTCGCGGTATGGCCCCGCGCTCTTCTGGGGTGGAGAGGATCACCCTAAGCAGAAGGGTCGAGGATTTGATTGACAAACCAGAACGTTCGCTTACCAGATGAGCTTCCTGACAGTAAAGTTAGGGAGCCAGGTGGTGAGAGCCAGGTCACGTAAACTTTAAGCCAACCATGATCATCAAGCATGTGCTCGGTGGAAAGAGCGGCAGTGGATTCAGTGACGTTTCTGAAACTCACACTGTTATCTGTGTAAGAATACCCCTACGAGGTATATTTACTCCACATATTCTACCCTCCAAGCCACATGGTTGTTTGACCGAATTCGGTGGGACCGAGGGCGACGGCATCTCATGTCACTGAGGGAATTGTAGCAGCAGGTGGTGTTTCCAGGTCAGGTGCTTGTTTCTTGAGCATTTTATCCCCACACGTTTTGTGGGAGAGGGTTTGCGAGCTACCCTCGCCCTCTTACTCTTATATTTTAATGGCCCAGGAGCCAGTGACTCGCCTTCCAGTTGGGGCGGGTCAACAATGCCGTACGCACATCTGTGTCAGTTATCTCCATGTGAACTGGAGCGTCCGGTATGATGAAACGCCTCGTCAACGGATGGACTGTCAACAGAAGGACAGTCCGTTACAGCGTCCACCTTCGCAATATTCAGGTCCTTCATAATCAGCTTTAATTAAGATTTGAGTGCGGCAACAGAGGCAAGCTCGGCTAACACCTTCTCAACAACTGTGCGTCGGGTTCCCATTGCTTTGAATTAAGCGCAGGTGAAATCCGGGAGCTTCGCTTGCTGAGCGCAACAATCAGCACATCTAAGCAGAAGGTTTTCACTGGATAATAGCATATTGTACCGCTTCGTTCGGAGGCCGGTACCACTTTTGTGATACCAGCGGGAACAAACAGCACACTGCATGTATATATATATATATATATATATATATATATATATATATAAACTCTGTAGGCGCTGGCAGCCTGTGGCTGACCACTGTGACAGGCAAACCCAAAACCGGATGCCGCCTACTATATATGTATGTGTGCCCCAAACCAAGGCTGATGTTGCATTCAGGATGCTTCTTCACTAGATTTGGGCTTTACCATGTAACGCTTAAAATAGGTCTTTTTAATTTGGGTAAAATTCATTCCGCCTTATTTCGTCTGTTCTGCGTGCTTGATAGTCTTCTCCTAACTTGCACACGTCGTTCATGCAAATTGTGGTAAACGCGTAATTTTATCGCGTTGTATTTTTAAAATAAGTTTCAGCTATTTTGTACTTAATGCGGATTCACTTATAACCAATTTCTTTCATATGCTCATTTATCGAGTAGTTATGTCGTCATATGCGTTTACTTTATTCGAGATCGGCATTTCGAATGATTGTCTGTTGTTTGACATCCCAGGTGTGTCTGAGCTCGATGTGCATGTTGACAATATGCCTACCTGTCTATTACCCACTACCTCGTCTATCTGACTCCAGGAGACATTTTGTCGTTGCTGGAGGGGACGGTGTTCACGGTCCTAGTGGTCGTAATAGGCTCAAAGTGTGGTTCTATGCGCTCAGTGTGGAGCTGGCTACGGTCCAGCCGCCGCCTAGTGCGTACTTGATTCTCCAAATACAGCGTGCTTGCGCTTGCCTGCAAAGGAGTGCGAGCCGGCTCCGTTTGGTGAAACCTGGCTCCTATCCACATGCATCTAGGTCTTATTCCTTCGGGTTTACACTGGATATGGGGTGTGTGGATAGTGCTGTGGGTGGTGCAGCGCAAGTCATCCATGGTCCCTCTGTAAACGCGGGTGTCTTGTGGCTGGCTACAGTGACAGGCAAATCCGAAACCGGATGCTGCCAACCATTTATAATCATAGTAGCAATAGTCTACGAATAGATATAAAGTACTCAGAAGCCATGTTACTCAAAAGAACCTACAGAACTAGTAAAAGACTGCATACCACCAGGTGAATTTGTGACTAGACCTAAACAAGCAGAGTGGCTAAAAGCTGCATTTGACTCTTCAAAGGAGGAGGCGACTGGTTCATCCGCCTTGGGTTTTAGAGAGACGACCATGTTTAAGTGAAACACAGGGCGAAAGTTAAAAACACGTATACAACCCTAAAACGACCACAACAAATAGACAAACCTGGATTAACGAAGGGAACAACCGCAACCTTACCAGTAAGCGTCACAGAGACCCTTTGGTCAGTACCACTTTAATCGATCCCAGACATCTTGGATAAGCGGAAAGTTGTCAACAGGCAAATTTTGTTTCAAGTGTTTATTCAAACACTGGTATTCAGGCTATTTCTGCCAAAATGCTCGATCAGTATGGCACGCCAAAAGGTTGTGTTACAGCGTAGTACTCACAGTACAGGCAAGTGGACTAGAGCCATTTTGATATATTTTCTTGACACGTACAAGAAAAGGATACTCCTTCTAGTCTTTCTATGTTATAGCATACAAATTTATGGTTGCGTGGTTCCACGTCTGTTCTTTTCGGTTTGCTCTCAGTTATCCTATTCTTTCCCTTGTTCCCGAAATCGGAAACCTCTGAGTAACAGCGCTTTTGACCTGGACAGGAAGTAATAAGCGACCTGCACCTACTGGACAACGGCTTGTAAACAAAGTATTCAGCTGCACTCACCACCACGACCGTTGTCCAGTTTGGGTGGCCGGAAAAGATGTATTCGCTTTTCCGACAAGCATACATGGAAAACTTTAGAGACCATAAAAATTAAATTTTTACATACCTAGACATAGCAATACAACGCTTCTTGACTCGCATATCCACAACCGACCTCAACGAATACGGCGGCCCTGACCAAGCTACATGGTCAGCCAACAGAGAAAATTGGCAGCCACTGGACTGCGAATAATCACGTGTGAAATCAGTCGGCAAGCTGCTTTGACAGTTGTATGTTAGCGCTCATAAGGCTTTATGGCATTATTCCAAGACTTATTGGGTTTTCGTCTGGCAAGCGTTGACTAATAAAACGCCACAGAAGTCCATTAACAGCACTGTGCCGTGGCGGATGTGACTGGCCACGGAATCAAGTGACTGCACACAACTACTCCTGGCAAGTAACCTGGTGTCGTAATGCTGTTTCCTTGACATGTACAAGAAATTGATACTCCTTGCCTACATCTACCGGTTTCACTACAGGTATAGCGCCTTCACTGTTTACGCTACGCACACTTGAACCCAACGGCTATATTCCTTATGAGTACTCCTTAACTTTCCGCTGCCTGTACAACGTTCGACCACTACCGTGTACATGCATAGCAACGTGTCTGTTGCAAAACATAACTGCGTATAAATTTTGGTAATAACTGGTTTGGTGTGTCTAGAGCACTTTGAGAATAACTATTTATTTACTACCTTATGGGATGGGTGAACTGGCATTAAAGCGTCATCGACTTCCAATGCAAGGAATTCAACAACAAAGACAATACCTGTCCCAAAGTTGCTATTCTAAAAGTTACTAAACGATCCATCTTGGCAGCAACAGGCCTAAGCATTACTGCCTACTAAAGAGCTTAACTGATCCAGAATGAAACCGGTTCGTGCTTCGTGGAAGCCTTAAGTATAAATACTATATTGCATACCACTCGACAAGTTATACCAGCTTCAGAGCACCGGCAATATCAGACCTCAACCAAACCGATCAGCCAAAGACCTACTCACACTACCACGAGAGAGAAAAAGAAATGAAAAAAGCGAAACCAGGGATGGGCCTACATAAACTCTTGTACAAGGGCATACGATACAGTTAAATAAACAAAAAATACTACCGAAAATGACACGCGTGTACCAATTTGGACTAACCGAAATATACTTGAGGTACTGCACTTCTACTACACAGGCAGGGTGTTGACGAAAACGTGCAGGCCGGACTGCGAATGCAGCACCGCCCTCGCGACCATAGTATAATTTCACACCTTTATCGCCAGAGAATGGAAAGGTACGAGGCAATAACTTTCTACGTGCTCCTCACACCGTGGTGGATTTAGATAGTAAGAAACGTGAGGCTGGGCGTGTGTGGAGAAAACTCCTGCGAAGAGGCCATTAAATAGGTCCAGGGTGGGCAATTGTATGTCCGAGAATGCAATGTCTTAGGCTATTCATAGTCCAGCTTTGGAAAGCATCAGCAGGGATACATAAAACTTCAAATTTCCAAAGAGACCGCTTGAGTCAGATGTCCTTTACGTTTCTTTGTATCTGCTCCTCCGTTAGGCAAATAATGCAATAAATTACCCACGAAAACAAGTTGTCCCAGACTTCGCGTGCTTTCCATCCACAGGCCCAATAAATCCAGTCACAATTTCTTAAGGCTCGTTGAAAGGGTACGATATCAATTAAACAAATATATTAGTTATTCATGAATACTTCGAGGTACACCAAACCTGGCATGATCAAGGATTTCCAAGCGCTTGTTTCGCAACAGGCACTTTGCTTTGCATGAAATGCGGGGTAAGCACAATGTATAGAAGTAACGGAATTGACGCATGCAATAGTCAGGAACAGAATCCTTAATGATGTGGCGAAATTTTAGGGCCATTACTGTATAAAAACGAAATAAATAAAGTAGAAGCGCAAGGCAGAAACAAAGATTGTCGTGTTAGTTTACATATCCGGAATATTCGAAATGGCGTGAAATGTCGGTCTAGTTAACTTGCCAGTGTAAGTTTTTGAGCAGCGCCTTTATTCATTGTCAAGTCACATCCGCCACTTCGTAGTATTGACAATCGGACATCCGTGGTTTTTATATGGAAAGCTTTGGCCAGGCGAATACCCATCACGTCCTTAAACACTGCCCTCAATCCTTTTGAAAAGTAATATCTAATTGTAATAAATCTTACCGACCGATTTTATACCCTTTTATTCGCAGAAGTATATGCTGTAACTTTCTGTGTTGACTAAGCTAATTGCTTAGACAGGGTCCTCCGTTAGCAATTCAAACCGGCCAAAAAGCGCACTATCCAGGAAATGCTGGTGAAGGATTGTGCAAGCGAGTAGCAATTACGAATTAATGGACAATGGTTTCTTCTGTTTTTCCTACTGGCCTTGGCGTAGACTTCGTGTCCAGAAATCCACACTGGACTTGTCAAGTGGCGAGTGCATTTGATCCTTGTGACTAAATTAGTGTCATCTTAGGCGAATATGCTATTCCTCCTTCAAGTGTGGGATACACAGTATGTTCGCCTTAGTGCTTGTAGGACATTCCTAGAATTCCTCAAAGTCATAGTGCAGAACCCTTGATTTTAGGCTACGTAAACGTACAGAAGGGAAAATGGACCTTACCGAGGTAGTTATTGTAAAGAGAACTTGTCGGGTCCAGTTATTACTCCAGGTTATGCCAGCAGAAAAGCTTCAGGTTAGAGAAGCAGCAATAAATGCGTGCAAAAGCGTAAGGCACCGAACCCAATTGTTCAAAAGCTAGTGAAAGTTGACAACTTGGTTTATGTTAAAGTACTTGTGAAAGATTTCTGTCGTCCAGAGCGATACATGGGATCCATCTAAAGACCTAATATCAGTGAGTATGTTGGGGCAATATGATTGCGAGGCTAGCTAAACTTATTTGTTTAGGCCCCATGCAAGCAGCATTCCCCCAAATTACCAAAATAATGATCCATTCGGTAGCTGCTTAGAATCGTTAAATGATGGTTTGCTGTTGAACTCTCAGAGAAGAAATCATCTGTTTCAAAGCAGCTGGCTGTCAAAGATGTATCAGACAATGCCAGTGGATGAACCGTCAGGTGCCAACCGCTGTACCGGTGGAAATCTCGGGAAAAGCAAACAACGAACAAGAGATAACTAAACAAATACGTAGGTTAGGATGTATCGATAAGCTCTATTAAATGAAATATGCATGCAGTGGTACCTAGTTTCTTGGTACTATTTGTTTTTGTTTGGTGTACACGGACAACAGTAGTTTTCTTACATCGCTTCTTAGGTATGGCTTATACTACAACTGCAGCGCACGAAGAAGTTTCAGTGGAGCGAATTGTCGGAAGCAAGATAAGGTTGTTCAAAACGTGCAAAGCAAAATAGGCGAATTGATAAGCTGCATAGATGAAATAAATAAATATATAAATAAATATTTTATTCTCGAGAAAGCGAGGCACGCCTTTTGGGCTAGGTCAGCATATATGCAAGATTGTACATGATAGCATTATTAGAAACACCGAGAGCGGGAGTAGTACACATGGGGTCATTAGTGTGGGCCCATACGGCCCAAAGGTTGTACGAAGTCTATGTCCACAGAATGCGGGATGTAGAGATAAGAAATCAGATAACAAATGTGGAGTATGTTGATGAGGAACTAGCCCGATGCGGCTGTGTACACGCTGCGGGTCAAGTGAGTGATATATAAGGAAAGCACTGCAGGAATACTTAAGGATAGTGGCATGTAACTGCTCAAATATGTATCCGTGTTCGTACGGGAGCAGATTTATGCACAGAAGTTGTAAATGTGGTATCGGTCAGCCAACCAATGTGAGATTGGGGCAGTGACTTTATTGAGTGGCGAGTCACATCCGCCACGTCGCCGCGTTGTTAAACAGACATTTGTGGTTTTTTGTAGGGAAAGCGCTTACCAGACGAAGACCCACTACGTCCCGGAACACTGTCGGCTTGACAAACGAAAGCCTCAAGTATCTTTGAGGAAAGCAGTCAATAAGCAAGTATTATCTTTGTTAAAGCTAAGGCCAACTGAATTAGGAAGCATAGAAAGGAGCATTCAGGTCACGCAGCGGCTTTTCAAGTGGGGAGGAAAATGTGAAGAAGCAATGAAGGGCGGATGCATGTGAAATGACTTGCGGGGAGTTAGCAATGGCATTGATGACGCTGAAGCAAAGATGGTTTAATAAGCAAGCATCGGCCAGAAATTTAAGGGACGAAACACAGGAGTCAAAAGCTGTGGTATGCTTGGGGTTGTTGTCCAAATTATGTTCAGTGTAATAAGAGAAGCTAGCCGGTGTAGCGCCCTCCATGATGTTACCCAAGTGAAAGACGAGGTGAATAGCTGAAAAATCGGACGGAAGGTAAGTTTAGGAACTGCGCTAATAGCCCTGAGATGTTTAAACTGAAGTCGTCGTTAGACCACCAGAAAGTAACAGAGGGGCCAGCTTTTGCTAAAGTCGTACCAGGAATTAGGGGATTATATGCTGTGGTGTGAGATTAAGAGGATGAGAAACGGACTCAGGCGGCCACAGTCAGCTTGATGTATGGAACGCGACTGATAAGCGTGAGACAGACAGAATTGAAGGAAACATGCATTGAGTTCTAGCTCTGAGGTGACTGGGTGGGTGGTCAAAGGTAACGAAAAGCCACAAGCAAAGGAAAGCCAAAGGTTGCAAAGGTGATCAGTGGAGGTGTCCCGACATATAATAATTTATTCATGGGCAAAAGATGGTCAGTAGCTTATGTATACCGCTCTAGAGGATAACTAAGTAACTTCCGCATTCAGTAAAGGTTCATGTGCAGCAGCAGGCTTATTTACCGTGCTTTTGCGCTGCGTATTGTCACGCTGTTCTTTGCACTGTATACCGCCGCGTTATAGTTCGGTTTGTGTTACATTGAAGTAACACACGTTAATTGTTACATCGTTTTTGTTGTTTTTGCAACATTGTCCAAGCCGTCGTCCAGACGTCGTTGGTTGGTGGCTCAGTTTCAACATTTTAGTGTTTTACCCCACTTTTTACTCTACTTTTGTACTGTTTATTCGCGTTGTGATGAACAAACGCATGTCACCGACAGCCGCCAAAAAGAAAACACTGGAACAGGCGGCCCGTGACGTCAAGGAGGCTGACCAATCTCAAATGGGAGATTGCAATGTAGTGCTTGTATATCCACTAGCAGAAGCTCTGCAGCAGGTTCGTGTTTTCCAAATCCAGATAAGTTCGCAGAAAGAACAGTTTACATCAAGTGCAACGCTAATAAACAGTCATGCCTTTGGTCAATCTGGGCAAAATCCAGGCTTTGGCCAACTAACCTGACATACTGGCTGCAGGGGAAATAATAAATAACGTTGCGCACGAGTCAGAGAACGCATTCGTCCTGCCAATAGTGCTGTAGTACTCAACGTACCAGACAAGCTACTGCTCAAAAGGTGTTGCGTACCCTTATCAATGATTGTGGATTACCACCTGCCTGCTGTTCAGCCACTCGCCCAAGCAAGGTCCCCGGACGATCTTGTCTAATAGTCATTAAATTTAGTAGCCCCGAGCTGGCTAAACGATGCTTTGACGCCCGATGGGACCTGAAGCAGCATTCGGACCTCGGTCTAATTCGCATAAAACCGGACAATACACTGCTGCAAAGTTCAGCTTTGTCTACTAATACAATTTCTCAAACGAATGAAACTCGTGTGACACCATTCATAGTCCCAACTCACAAATGCGCAGGAAAATGCAGCCCACACGGTCTCTTCCTCTATGCTGTGCGACTTTGACTTGGATTCTTTACAGCGATCAACGGGCCCCGATGCAAAAAGTCTTTAAAGTGCACAGAACAGCCAAAAGGTATCGTCGCCAAGTCCGTACTATTAGCTGAAAACTCGGCTGTCTTCGTAGACAAGATTGTATACAGTACACCGTCTGTTGCTATATCTGACTTGGGCGACATAAACCCTAAACTTGGTAGTGTGGACTTTCTATCAGTATATGCACAATCAGCTAGCCTTTTCAATTAACTCACGCAACTCTCTAACGACACAACGCAAGCGACAAGCAACTCAAAGCAACGGTGTTTCACAGCTCTCCCCCATCGGCTCCCATCGAATCCATATCAGTACAGCAAAAGGACTACACCCAGACGTTCCGATATGGCTAAAGCATACTCATTGCCAGTAACAGAAATACCACGCCACCAGATGGCTCGCCCGCACACAACAGGACCTTCACTTCCCCAGCTTGGTCCGAAGTCTATTGCCATCGAAGCTCACTCCCATCGTAGGAACTACCTACGCAATACCCCAAACCCAATAAAGCACTTCCGGATTCGCAACACTCCTCTATTTACTACCGACCGCGTCAAACTGAAACCTTCCCAACTACATCCGGTGACTAATACACCTACTGATGCCGCTTATCGAGTGTTACACTGGCTTATTGCTCCGACCAGAGCTAGCCAGTCATTCAGAACACCATAGCAACTCGAACCAACCAATCGAGCTGCCCAAACTCCAACTTACCCTTATCAGTTCAAAACGCCAGGGTTTACGGCACCCAGCTCAAGACGACAGCCTGCTGCAGCTGTCAATTAGACCTCCAGTATGAAAACCACAGCTCCTTATAAATCGACTAATCGCTGTCACACATCAGGACTTTTGCAGAATGTCAGGTCACGTAGCAGTGCCACACCTACTGCAGCCCCACGTTTATCGAATACAAAAGGGCATGGTCCACCACGCCCAATTCTCCAAGAGCTCGCACCTGATTTTAATCATCTACAGCGACTCATTTATGTACTGCAGTCAACCCAAAACAGCTGGTCCCAACCCTAAGCTTAACGCCTATGGACCTCAAACCCGCAAATGACTCACCGGCGGCCGCCTGCTATCAATGTAACCCTCCGCTGCCCTCGGAACACATATCCGCGGCACCCACGTCACCTATCCAACATATCCCTGCAAATACCTTAGTTATCACGGAAGACCTTTCACAAAATCACGAACCTGTCTTTTCTGCTTCGTTTCAGCATCGTAACCAAACGAACTCACTCCTACAATCCGACCTGCTCTATGATAATGTGGGCAATGCTATCCCCGCTGTCTTGGAATACATACTGACCGCAAACTCAGCTGTGTTACATAACGAATCATATAAAGTTTTTTCATCAACACGCGATCAAGCAAACATAAAATGCAGCTTCTAGATCCTTTCATTCTGTTATTCAGTCCGCATGTAGTACTTATTACAGAAACGGCACCCACTTGATGACTCTTATGCGCTGCTGCGCATTCCAGGTTACACTATTTTCCGCAATGGACGTGCCAAACAAGGCGAAAGTGGCTCGCTTATTTACGTCAACGACGACTCCCTGGCATCGACTTTACAAGCTATTTCCATTGGCAACCCAGAAGCTTCCGTTTGGATTCAATCCATCGGTGGACGGTTCCACCTCCTAATCCGTTGGGTGTATAACCCACCTAACTCCTCCTATTCTATGATCACCGATCGGGTAAAGCTATTTCATGAAGCATTATTCTTGCCAGCACGCCATAAGATAATTGGCGTAGATTTCAATATACCCAATATTTTATGCCTTGAACAGTCCACACCTTCCAGGTATAGGGCCTACGTTGACACAGTTTTTACACATGATTTGACTCAACTTGTGCAAGCTCCTAAGATAGAATCAAACATCCTGGATCTGCTATTAACGAAAGGCATACCCCACGCATGGGAGAGCGTGTTAAACAATCTCTAGGGTTGTGCTCACAAGATAGTGAGGGTTAGTCTTTTACCCCCTAAATTGCCTCCCTACCAATGTAGTACGCAATTCACACTAAGACGTCTCCGCCGTATCGTTTGGAAATCATTTTCCCTACTTATCCGAGCGGCACCTTGGGATGGCTTTTTCTTAGCGACCCATATGGACAAAGTTACTTGTGAGCTTTATAAAACCTGACGATTTGCTTAGACGCTCTTGCCCCATATCACACCAAGATAAGCAAAATACAGTCTTCCAATGACGTCATCAGGCGCAGCGTCTCCGCCAAGCGCAAGAAAATGCGCTCTACCTACAACAATACCAAGGTGTTTCATTTCATAATTCGTAATCCTAGCCAGTCGGAGAAACCCGTTGAACATGGAACAGTTATCAGCTGAGCACCGAGTGCTTAATACCCACAACAAGGGACATTATCTTTTTGGACTTATGAAACGTAGGAGTGACTGCACTTATATAACCATTACCTTGCCCCTACCCCTGATTAAAAGGTACTTACGGATGCAGTCGATCTATACGATTACGTTAACAAACACTTCTGTGACTCCTTCACCGCCAGAGAGATGCCAGCACCAGATACCCTACCTAAGTTCACTGACGATCTACCGTGCACTATCAACTTTAGCCTAAGTAAATGCACGCCAGCACTTCGTTCTCTGAAGATGGCACATAAAGCTGGTCCAGAAGGTGCCTCCTCCACACCGCTGAAACTTGGGGTCCGGACATCTTAGTCCTCCTTCTTAAAACGTTCAACTTGTCTGTGTAGAGCCGCTCCCACCCAAACATTTGGAAGTACGCGACGGTTGTTCCTGGGCATAAATAATGAAATCGTCAAAATGTAGACAACTCACGTCCTATTAGTTACACACCTATCGCTTCTAGGGTCATTGAGAGAATAATTAAGGAGGAAGCGCTTGCTTTCCTACTGCATCGTAACCTCATTAACAGGTCACAACACTGGTTTCTAACATCAACGTCCTGCCAAACTTGCCACTTTGAATTTCTGAACAACCTACCGCAATCCACAGACGTGGTGCAAGCACTGGGCATCGTCTTCATTGATATAAATTAAAAAATAAATAAGGCTTTCATCCCAATAGTTTACAAGTTACATAGCAGAGCCTAGTCCGGAAAGCTCCAGATGCGTTTCACCCTATTTGGGCTCGTCAGTGGCGCGCATTCCCTCGGTCCTCTGAGGAGGATTGAACCCATGATCGCTAGAGGCAGATGCCTACTAGCCAGCAGCTTATGCCACTGAGCCATGGGAGACTTTAGCTGGGCTACATAATTTGCAAACTAGCTGGGATATAGCACCATCTATCTACCACTGTCACCGAGAGCGGTTAGCATGCGAAATGATGACGTCCTCTCACTAGACGCTATATCCATAGCATTTAAAACTAGGAGAGGCTACTTCATTATTTTATATTACTCATTAGTAGCAGGATTTTAGTTTTAAATCTGCTAAGGCTTTCATCACAACAGTTCACAAGTTACATGGCAGAACCTAGTCCGGAAAACAGCCAGACGCCTTTCGCCCTATTGGGTCTCGTCAGTGGCGCATTCTCTCGGTCCTCTGAGGAGCATTGGACCCATGACTGCTAGAGGCAGATGCCAACTAGTCAGCAGCTTATGCCACTGAGCCATGGGGGACGTTAGATGAGCTACATAATCTGCAAAATAACTAGGATTTAGCACCACCTATCTACCACTGTCACGGAGAGTGGCTAGCCTGCGAGGTGATGACGTCCTCTCACTAGACGCTATATCCATAGCAGTTGAAACTAGGAGAGGCTATTTCTTTAGTTTATGTCACTCACGTGTATTTCAGATAATGCTTTCATCCCAATAGTTCACATAAAAGATGAAATAGTCTTTTTTGCTTTAAACGCTATGGATATAGCGTCTAGTGAGTGGACGTCATCACCTCGCAGGCTAACCACTGTCAGTGACAGTTGTAAATAAGTGGTGCTATATCCCTGTTAGTTTGCAAGTTATGTAGCGCAGCCAGCGTCCTCCATGGCTCAGTGGCATATCTGATGGCTCGTTGGCATCTGCCTCTAGCTGTCATGGGTTTGGTCCTCCTCAGAGGACCGAGAGGATGCGTGCCACTGACAAGCCCTAATAAGGCGAAACGCGTCTGGCGCTTTACTGGACTAGGCTCTGCTATGTAACATGTGAACTACTGGGATGAAGCCATATCGGAAATACAACTGAATTCCTGCTACTCGTTTTATATAAAAAATAATTAGTTTTTTCTCGAATTTGTCGAGACACCCCAAACCAGGCCTGATTAACATTTGCATGCAATCATGTTTCGCAACAAACACGTTGCTGTGTATGTAAACGGTAGGTAGCCGAAAGCTGTACATCCTGCGGAAATTGTAAAAGTAATCATGAGGGATAAAGTCGTCAATGTTTGACGATACTTTGGGTTCTAGCGTGCTTTTTATAAACATCCAAGGCACTATATGTGTAGTGAAAACGATATATGTAGGCAGGAAGTATCTTATTCTTGAACGTGTCAGGAAAAGCTGTAGTTATGATACTTGTCGACTTGCCAGTATGTGGTTGTGGGCAGTGACTTTATTCAGTATCGAGTCACATCCGCCACGTCACCGTGTTGTTAAACGGACATTGGTGGTCTTTAACAGAGAGATCGCTTGCCAGACCAAAACCCACCACCTCCTGGAACACTTTCAGAAATACGTTTGTACAGTAATGTACAACTGGCGGAGCAGCTTGTAAACTGATTTCACCCTCGGTTATCCGCAATCAATTTACTTACAATTTCCACTGTTAGTGGATCAGGTATTTTTAGCCAGGGCCGCCATAATGGTTGAGGCCAATGGAGGGTGGGAGCTTCACGCAGAATCGCCTTTATGCTTGTCCAGGTGAATATAATGTCAGCTTCTTGCGTCTGGATTTCTCAGGTTTATGTATACTTTAGAGGAATGTGAAGGGACCGTGTTCCTATATCATTACTGGACAACGGTTGTGGTATAGAGTGCATTTGAATCCATTTGTTGTCAAGTCATGTTCTTTGTAGGTCTTTGTGGGTTACGTTCTGTCCCGGGCAAAAGCGGTTTCTCAGTCCTATCCCAAATCCGCAAGAAGTTGCGGACCTTGGAGAAAAGGGAAGGTGAGAGACAACCAAGACCGCAAAGAGCAGGATATTATTAAGGTCCTATGTTATAACATTTAGAGTGGAGACAAAATGACGTACAATGTGCAACAATGATTGTGCTGAAAGTGTTTTTGTACGTTTTACGAAAGCAATGGCCGTATAGGTTGATGGTTACCATCTAGTTGGAATACAGTGTTGCGCCATTAAGCAAAAAACGCAGTATCGGTGTGCTATGATACAACCATTGCGTGGGAATACAGGAGACAGAATTCAAAGACCAGCGGCGTTTGAATGGTGGATGAACAGTTGGTGGCCAGCTGGTGGCCAGCCTACTTCGATAGGGAGTGCAGAATAGGTAAGTGAAGGTACCATTGGCTTGCGACGAAAGCGATTCGTAGGTCAATTGGTGGTACGTCAGCGGATATTTAGGACTCAAGCGCTGAGTAAAAGTGTTCGGGGGATCAAGGCTTAAAGGGGACACGAGGGTACTAAGAGCACGGGGCTAGGGCCGACTGAGGTGGGAAAAGCCTGTGAGAGAGCTTATCTCCTGCATAAGTAAGTGTCGAAACCTTTGCTGCGAAAACGGACACAAAACTAGGTAAGATAATATTGATCGATAGAACGGAAGTAATAAAGATCAGTTAAAGGAAAGCGAACGCGCGGAAAAATTGTATACGTAGCGTCGTACAGGGAAACGGGTTATTCTAGAAATGGTACTAGGGTATGCTGATCCAGGGCAAGCCAGTGAGTCTGTTGGACTCATATATGAGTAAGTGTCGCAAACATAGCAGCGTGTAAGCAAGAACTGAACGCCTAGAAACGAGAAGCTAACGGGCGTCTGTGTGCTGACCAGATGAGAGGAGTGATGAACTAAAAAGCTACAAAATGTTAATTGATAGAAGGGCAGCCAATAGCACATGCGTACCTGCAGAGAAAGTCCGGGAAGACAGACCTAACCATATATAGCTGCACAGCAAGACGAAGCTGCGTCTACCTGTCACTAAAAGCTACCTTTCTCCTTCTAGTGCTTTTCTTTCCATAAATTTGTGTATACTCTGCAACAACTTACTGTATCAGCTCCATATAATTCGGACTTGTTTAATACTTCACCGTTACATAGTCCGGGCTCGTCTAAGCTGTCGCGCCGGCTCTTTGATTACAGCCAGGCGGTTGAGGCATAACACCACTTTTATCGCATTTACACCGATAATCTTTCTTTCACAACTAAGATTGTTGATCTCCTTCACACTTATACTTAAAGCCATTGCAACCTAATCAATTGCTTCTCCGTCCGCGCTTGACCTATAGATCAACACATGCCGCCTGGGGTTAGCTCAGTAATGGCTGATCCATCACACCTTTCGTCTTTCTGACTACGGTAAGTGGCATTTCCTAAAATTTTTCTCAGACTTTGTGTCCTGGACCTGCTTGCCTCCTCAAATGTTGCCTCCACATTTGCTGGGCCGCATCATCCTTTCTTTCTGCCTTACTCAGTCTTGTCTGAGCTCTCTCGCCTGTTTTCTTACAGGTATTAGGTGAATAAAGTACACTGACTCATGGTTGGTACATCCACCGAGTTCCGTTTTCCTTTACTTGACTGTTGCACTACCTCAAACTTTTTCTCTAAAGCCACTAAAATCCGATGATACGCTTACTTGTTTGATCCACATATCCAGCTCTTGCCTCAGCTAGCTTGCTTGTTGTCAGGCAGCAGCGTTCGTCCAGTACTGCCTCACTTGTCTTTGCCTCTTCCTTACCTCCCTTAGACCACTGATGCTTAAAGTCCTGATGTACAGCAGATTCACTCGTGGTATTTATACCAACCCTAACCAGATCACGGCTAGTAAATATTACCATTCCAAGCCTTATCGACGTGTGCCTATGTTAAGCTGCATGAATACTCTGTTCTTAATCGCACGTCACCCTGACCTTATAAATCTATGCATGCCGCCTGGGATTGACTCAGTAATGGCTAATTCATTACACCTTTCGTCTTCCTGACCTCGGCATGTTGCATTTCTTAAACTTTGGCTTAGATTTGGTGTCTGAATCTCTGTTTGCCTCCTCAAATGTCATCCTCACTTCTGCTGGGCCGCATAGTCCCTGTTTTCTGCCAAATCCAGGTCTGTCTCGCTTGTTTTCTTACATCTGCTAGGCCCTTCCGCTGCTCCTTTTATCTTCTTCTGCTTTGATTGCTCGTCCTCTGCACTTTTTGCCCTAAAGCCACTTTAATGCAATGATTCGCTTTCTGTTAGAGACACTTTTCCCACTCACACCTAACCCGGCTTAATTGTTGTCAGCCTGGTGAGTTTACCTCTCATTGCCTCAACTGCTTTTGCTGTTTCCTTACCTCGCTTGGACCATTAGGGCTTAAAAGCCAGGTTTACAGCATATTCATATGCATGCCGCCTGGGATTAGCCTAGTAATGACTGATCCATCACACCTTTCGACTCCTTGACTTCGTTAGGTGGCATCTCCTAAAAGTTGTCTCAGCTTTTGTGTCCTGTAACTCTGATTGCCTCTCTAATTGTCACCCCACATCCGTTTGGTCAAATATTCTCATCATTCAGCCTAATGCAATGTCGTCTAAGCTATCTCGACTGTTTTCTTACAGCTACTGGGTGACTGATGTTTATTAACTCAGCTTTGGCACTTCCACTGCTCCTTTTATCTTCCCCTGCTTTGATTGCTGTTGCTCCCCATCTTTTACCCTAAACCCATTTAACGCTATGATTCGCTTATACCACTCGCTTCTCACCTGGCTTGCTTGCTGTCCGCCTGATGCGTTCTTCTTGCAGTGCCTTACATGTCTTTGCTATTTCCTTACCTTGCTTATTATCTTGAGGCTAAAAATCTTGATCTGCAGCAGGTTTTCTCGTGGAAATATTTCGTTTTTCGCATTGTAACCAGGCTTTGCATTAACTAAATATGAACTACTTTTCTTATCTTGTTGTTGCTCTGAAATTATTGGGCTTTAATCGCGGATCTCTTCCTAGCTACATGACGCCTCGCGTTTCCCTTTCTACTGTCCGGTGCTCCTTCCTAGAATGCCGTTGCTGATTTTGAGTTTCAAAACTCTGCACCTTTTTTCTCACATCTAGTTTGGTGTAGTAATTTGTAGGTCTTTCATATCTCTTTACTGTAGACACTAAACACCTTGAAACGTAAGCTCAGGACAACTATTACCTATACATTCATCCTCTTTCCAAGCCTTCCTATTTAGTATCCCTTTTTTCGCTTGCCACCGTCTTCTCCTTGTCCTCATTCATCCTTCTATTCCGGCTTCTAGCTAGTAAGTAACCTTCGCCCGCTTAGATTCTTTAGATGGACGCACAACCCAAATTACCAAATATTTGCTTCGAGCTTCATCGATCACTTTTACCATGTTGTACCATGTATGACTTTTACATTCACACCACATGCCGGCACAGGTTTCCTTGGTAGTCTCTGCTGCTCTCCTTTTCTTTACTTTTCTCTTCTCTAACCTGAAGTCTGAAGATATCAAAAGAAACTTACCAAGGATCCCATGTAGTCTGTTATTCTGCGACCGAATAAACCTACAAAGGCAAAAGCGGATCAAATCAGATCTCCAAAAGACTCCCATCCTGGTCTAATATCACTGGACAAGTTGACCTGAGTGTCCTTATTCAGAGGATGGGATCAGTCAAGGCCTGTCTACAAAAATGCCTTCGAAACAAATGGTTACCACAACATACTTGAATCAGTCCACAACTACCCAATCCTTGGTCCCGCCTGCCAGGCTACCAGTTGCTTGCTTATGGCTTGTCAACAACCGCAGGCTGCTCCATCGACAACGAAAACATGATTTCCCCATGACACAAACTGGGTGGATCGGGGCTACCCTGTTCCAGCAAGTGTTTAGTGACAGTGTTACAGGAAGTGGTGGGTTTTCCCTTGGCAAGCGTTTCACCCATAAGAATCCACCGATGTCTTTTTAACCGCACTGCAACGAGGCGGATGTGACTCGCCTCTAACTAAAGTCACGGTCCCATGATTACCGAACCAGCCAACCACACTCCCACCACGGACGTCTCTCAACCCTCCTCATACTATCCACGCGATCAATCACGGTTGTATTGGCACATATTCAAATTGGAATAATCGAATGACACATGCACTTTTACATACATGTATGAATTCTCACCTCCAATGTTCGTGGTCAACTAGGACCATGTTTCACACATTCCCCGATTTTTAGTTGTACCTTTAACATGGCTATGTCTACATAGGCGTGTCTCGCACTGCAGAGCATAAAGAATTTATGGATTTATTGATTTAAAATAACCGGACTTGAGGAAGCGGTACAGTGGGAACTAAGCAATGAGTCGACGGCGAATATCCTGCCTGTCACGCCAATGAAAGCCAAAGGTCACAGCAATAGTTACAAATGGACAGCTTTTGAAGAAAGACAAGTACTTTGCTCAAACACGATCACTCATGCAGATAAATCTGCTAGGCGGATAGTCAGAAGTGAAGATAAAACAACCCACGTGAAGAGTTTTAGAAGGGAAAAGAGTAATACAAGGTTTGGAAGATAGTCAGATGTGAGAAGCGTACAGCAAGTCATAATGCGGCGCCTGACGTTTGAGATAGCGAATGATTATTCATTTAGTATTCTAACAAAGTGTGCGGGCAGTACTGTGAGCCGGCAGGTCTTTCACGTCAGTGGAAGCCAAAGGATGCCAGACAGTTAAGACCGACGGGAAGAACGTCATACAAATTTGCTGGATGCGTGTCAGTCACAAAGGTGAGCCAGACAGACGGGTAGTCAGAGGTGGAGCTAATGCATACGTGTGGAGGGGCTGGTCGGTAAAAAAGACATTAGGGTGTGGTAATTTCCGTATGGGCTAAAACTCCGACTCGTAGAGAAAGAGTCCATGAACAAAAGCAGCCTCGTACAGGCAGGTTGTGACATCGAGCGTGGAAGGCGGTACTGTAAAGAGATGGCCTCTTATTCGGCAGAGCATACAGCTGCTTTCATGTCAATGAAAGCCACAGACCACAGAAAGTGTTCAGGCGGACAGTAATGGAAGACAGGCAGATTTAATGGACGCACGCGATAACTCATATAGGTTGACCAGCTAGACGGGTAGAAATTGAAGTTAAAATAGAACTCAGGAGCAGCTAGTCATAGGGAAAATAAAAGGATGATTATGCGCATGGCTTGGAAAGGCTCCTTAATATTAGTAGCAGACCGTGTTGTCACTTTCGTTACCATGTAATTGAAGGGTGCTAGAAGGAAGAACGAAATCAAAGGTTTGGATATTGGACAGGGATGTGAGAAGCTTACAGCAAATCATGCTGCGGAGCCAATCGTACATGCATGGTTATTTATCTAGTTCTCTAGTAGTACCTGGTGTCAGTAATGTGAAGTGATAGCCAATGAGCCAAACGTGCTTCGAAGCCAGTAAAGCCAAAGAATAACAGAAACCGTTAAGCTAGACAAGAAGGAACTCAGACAATTTTGATGGATGCATACGGTTAGTCGTAAAGGTAAGCCAGATAGACAAATAGTCGACAGTGTAGCTAACGCATACGTGAATAGCTGCTGGTCATTAAGGAAATGAGCTTGGGGTGGGGTAAGATAAATAAAGGTCAAAGCACCGGGTCGTTCAGTGAGGGTACTTGAGCTCTATATAGTTGGGTATTATATGACAGCAATGCAACGCTTGGTGCAGTGGTGTGAGAAGATTGCTGCCTTCGCCGCATATGTGGCAGAGCCCAGTGGCTAGGGGACAGAAGCGTCAATTCAACAAAATTTGACTGCGACTGACCCGAGAGCTACGTCGCCTCAAGGGTGCATGGTGAACAGAGAAGGCAAAGCAGACGGAATGCTACTCCGAAAGCCGCCAGCACGAGGCATTCTGCCACTTCTAGTAGAGGGTGTATGGACTGAGGTTAGAGTAGCTAAGGACGCGGATCGATGGTAATTCATAAGTTACCGCCACACAGAATGCAGACTTAATGCAGCAATGAAAAAAGCACTTTGCTTGCTTATTGGCAACCGTTCAGTAATTGACCTGCCTAATTTGAACAGTTTTAGACAGCACGAGGTGAAAGCAAGTCTGGCGGACCAGCCGACACAGGATAAGACGCTGTGAACACGTGTTTAGCTACGTAACAGATAGTGTACCGGTGCCGATGAGGTACCGCCTGAAGAATTGAAACCACGGTGGACCTGTGTTGGTGACAACCCTGCACCGCTTGGTGTCACGTTTGGGGACCGAGGAGGGTGGTCTGCTAAGGTAAAGGATGCCCTTGTGCTAACATTGTAAAAGGAAAAAGGCAACAACCCAGAGCCAAGCTATAGGTTGGTAGCAGCTTGATTTTGTGCTGGCAAGGAGATTGCCCTAATCATGATCAACGGCATCATCACTCAGAATGTATAACCGAAAGATGTTGAGGAGAAATGTAGATTTTGTTCGGGTTGCAGCACCATAGATATGTTGCTTGCTGCTCATCTGCTGCAGGGAGAAGGTAGAACCACACCTTCCGTTATACTTGCATATTGTTTCTTTCATCAAGACATGTAATATGATGCAACACGGGGCACTTTGGCTGGGGTTATGTAAGTTTGTTTTCCTGCGTAAGTTAGTATGTTTAATCGAATGTCTGCACGTTGGTATGCTGGCGACGGTCAGGTTATTGAACAGACCATGGTTAAATTTGCAAGTATATTTAGTGTTTAGCAATGCTTGCCTTAGCGCCTGCCCTGTTTAATATTTATCTTCATACCATGATACCTTGTACTTTTGATAATGCTTATGCTTGCGGTATTCGTATGGAGTACCGTATTGATGATTGCGTGCTAAAACCCGCACTTTTAGTGCCAGAACCATAGTCTGTGTGACGACTATCAGTACGTTGCCATTGGCGGACGACTAGGCGTTGTTCACACACAGCGCGAATGAGACGAATCCCATGACTAGTGCTATGGTTTTACAGCTTTCATATTCAGACCCGCCATGAACACAAGCAAAACTATCTGTCGCTTACAGCTTATACCTAAGGTGCAATCTGCAATGGTGAAGTAACTCAGCCGTAGTAATGAGGTATAAAAACCTCCTCTTGCTTGCGCTACCTGGCGTGTAGTTTGGACTAACCAACCGCTATAAAAGGAGCCTTGTATCCTCGACTCGAAGGCAGTGGCGGAATAAGGGAATCTAGAGTACCGTGTGTTGAGCAACTATCTGTTTATCACCAGCACGAAGCTAAACATATACACATCCATGGTGCTGTCCGTTCTTCTGTATGACAGCAAAACATGGAAGAGGCATCGGCAGGATTGAGATAGCTTAAACAGTTCCAGCAATATTTGCTGCTACTGATGCTACGCATTGGTTAGTGCGACAGACTTGCAGACAAGGATGTGCTGCTCCGAAGTAGAATATATGAAATGGACTGAAGAACTTTTCCGAGATACCTAAGGTGGCTCGGTCTTGTGTGGCGTATGGATACAATGCGGATGCCGAAACAGCTATTATATGGTCAACTGAGCTATTGTTAGCGGTACGGGTGGAAACCAAATTTTGGTTGCCAGGATATAAAGAAGGTGCTCCTCTTACTTTCTAAGCTTGACTGGAGGTTACAGGAGTGGAAGGCGGTTGCTTAGCGTGCATGGCGCGACTTGATCACTAAGGCCGTTAACGAATTGCAAAGGAAAGCACTCATGAATGCAGCGAAAAAGCGGCAATTGCGGAAAGGGCATGCGCCGACGGGTTGTACTCCATCGACGTCGGGCGCATGCCGCTCTAGCACGTGTGGTCGCGAAGCTTGACTGAGGCAGGCCAGGTAAGCGATGAGTGAGGCCACTCGGGCTAAACCCCGAAACGACCACGGGTCCTGCTGTGAACCTAGACAGAACGAGCACAGCGTTTGTTGGTATGATGCATTCGAACTACTAACCGCGAGCTTTCTTGCTGAGTCTCTTTAAAGCAGGGTATTGATTTGCTGTATTGTCCTTTAAATGTAAATAAATAAATATTTGATTCTCGGCTATGCAAGGCACCACCATGGAGGCATGATCAGATATATACAACTGCACAAACATTTTATGGCAACTGTAAAAATGACAGTGGAAAATTGTTCATATGTCCACGATTGGAACTGTACAATGGTGAAAATACGGAACAATAATCTGGCTGTCAGAAGATACTAGACCTCAGCTAATAATAGATTGGGAATCCTGAATGATCCATTGGAAGGTAATGGATGAGCACGCTCAAGAGATATATGCCGACAGGGTGAGTTCGTGCACAAGTAACGCTAAGGTCAACGTATCGTAGGAAGCAAAAAGACGACAGTATATGCAGATCTAGAAATTTCGGTGTAAGGAACCTATCTAGAATTGTGCCGCTAGATGACCTGCGAGTGTGAAGTTGTGGGCTGTGACTTTATTCGGTGGCGAGTCACGTACACCACGTTGCAGTGTTGTTAAACGGACATTTGTGGCTCTTTATAGGGAGAACGCTTGCCAGCGAAACCTACACGTCTGGTACTCCGCCGCCAATCCATTGAATGAAAAATTGTAACTGGCTATATTTATGCAGAACGTTTGTTTGCTGGGTTATTCGCAGTCAGGTGGTGTCCCATTTTTCTGCTGGCTGATGCTTTGGCTGGTTGCCTATTGCGTTCCTGGGTCCTCTCTATTGTTAGGGCGGGAACTAAACATTGTTTTTGAATATGATGTGTGGATACTTTGCAAAACCACGTGAAGTCTTCTCCGATTATGTAGATTTGCCGGGGAGCGAAGAATTCGTGTCCAGCTACCCTCATTGGACATCGGTGCTTGGGTGCAGATGGTTAGAATGGAGGTGATGCCATGGGCCAAATAAGTTCGTGTTGATTATTTCGTCCCATCCCAGACGGAGGCAGTTCTTCAGTTCAATCCCGAATCTCTCAGATGTTCACGACTTCAGAGAAAAGGGAGAGAGGAACAGGCGGAGAGAAGACCGATAAGGACAGTCAATGTACCTAGCATTGGATCAAAATCCTACTTTAAGACATTTATTTGAGACAACTAGTGTACAATGTGTAATTGGTATTACGCTAAAGATGTTTCTAATTAAGCAGAAGGCATGGCCTAATGGGTAAAATACTTGCACGTGCATAAGGATGAGGAGCAGGATTCCGGTAAGCAATTCATGAGGTATAAGCTAACGATGTTTGAATTCTACCTGAGACTAGAATGCGGGGGTGTAGTCACGATTGGTTGTTATCGGAAACCAAAAGATACAGTGATGATGTGGCCGTATTAATATATGCTCCACGGGATGAGGATTACCTAAGACACAATAACTATAATGTACATGGGTATATGAAGATAGGAAGCTGAGCATACCAGAAGCAGGCTAAGAATAAATGGATAGGAAAGAAGACTAAGTGTTGAAGGTAAGACGCTCAAAATATAGCGAAAATGGACTGGGTTTCATTGGTCAAAAGTGCCTGTTGGGTTAAGCATTCTAGTTACTATTGAATAACTACAGTGTCAAAGGATAGGACAGCAAACCAGCTGAGCTATGGATGGTGAAGCCATCTCATAAGTCATTTGACCACTATTGGTTACCTACAGTTTTGGTGAAGAAATCAACATGCGAGCGAAGCTTAGGGAGACGGACATCAGAAGAAAATGAAGACTGAAGAGTCAACGAGTGAGTCCTTGCAAGCTGCATGGAGCGAACAATGACTATCTGCCGACACAAAGAATATTTCACGCGAGTAAGATGAACGATGGATAACGGCGCGCTAGGACAGAGATGAATGGCCAGCAGTAGAATTCGGATTTAGGCTTCATTTACTAGTGGATCCTACGGTAGCAGAGAATAGGTCAACAAACCCGCTGAGCTGTGACACGACCAATCTTAAAGAATAAACATTTTAAGAATGGAGCGACCCCTAGAAAGCTCCGGATATCCGCAAAGATAAATGGGAGCCATGGCTACTAGCTGCTGCTAAGCAGAGATAGTGGCTCTAAAACCGGATGTATCAGTGGCTGGTGTAGCCATATCATTAAGACGTTTGACCACTACTGGATTTCTACAGTTTCAATGAAGAAAGCAACATGCAAGCGCAGCTTAGAGAGACAGACGGCAGAAGAAAAGGAAGGCTGGAGTGTCAAGGAGTGAATCCTTGCAAGCTACATGAAGCCAACAATGACTAGGTGCTGTCAAGATGAGTTGACGCGAGTACGATGAACGAGGCATAGCGGCGCGTTAAGAGGGAGAAGAGTGGCGGGAAATAGAGTTGGGATTAAGCCTTCAGTTACACGTTGAGCATACGGTGGCACAGAATAGGTCAACAAACCCGCTGAGCTGTGACGCAAACAATCCAAGATGATAACATATTGTAAGAATGGAGCGACTCCTAGAGAGCTCCGGATATCCGCAAACTCTACCTGCAATATCTACGTTTAATTTGCCCCCGACGCTTAAGCTATTTGTAGTTTATCTAGATGATATTACGCGTCGTTGTGCCATTCTCTTAAAATGCCGTTTGACGTCTTTAACTTATCTCGAAATGCTTTGTAAGCAACTTATTTTATATGCTTATTAAGAAAAGAGTTATGTCTCCGTATCCGTATGCAGCATTCTAATAATACTATAGTAGCAAACACATTCCACTAATTAGCTGTTGTATGATATCCCCGGTGTGGCTGTGCTTGTGGTGCATGTTGACAATGTGCCTAACTGTCTTTTACCCACTACCTTGTGTATGCTGGCTTCAGGAGACAGTTAGTCGTTGCTGGAGAGGCGGTGCTCTTGGCCCATGTAACCGCGCTGGGCACGAAGAAGGGTTCCATGCAATCATTACAAAGCAGATTTCGGTCCAGCTACCGCCTTGTATGCCGTGGTTTCCCCAACTGCAGCGTGCTTGTGTTGGCTTGTAAAAGAGTGTTCGCCGGCTCTTTGGTTGAAACGCGGCTACCATTCACATGTCTTCCTGTCTTATTTCTTCGGGGTTGCGCTGAATATGGCGTATGCGATTAGAGCTGTGGGCGGTGCAGCGCAGGCTACACGTGCTCCCTTTCTAGACGCAGGCGCCCTGTGGCTGGCCAAAGTGAGAGGCCATTCCGAAATAGGATGACTCCAACCAATCGCCTGTGAAAGCTGTGTAGCTTTTGTTTGTGAGTGTGCCGCAACATGTTTGACTGTTTGTACTCGTCAGGAATGTGAGCTTAGACGATTGATGTCCGCGGGTTGGATGGCATTTTCCGGCTAATTTAATGGCAGTGATTGTAGTTTGTGGCGATTCACATCTGTCACATCGCGACGTCGATGAGCAGCCCTTTGTGGCTGTTTATAGAAAGAACGCTGCCAGGCAAAATCCCCTACGTCTTGTAAAACTGCCGCAAAACCATTTGCTGGTACGCACTAAACCCGAGCCATTCAGTTGGAAACATGAGAAGGTTTTTAGTCAAACCAGACTTACCGAATACCACCGTTCCTTATGCTCTTGGCTCAAACGTACTGAGTTTGCAATTTGGTACATTTGTCAGACGCTGAAGTAGCCGGGCGCAACCTGGAAGGAAACGAACGTAATAACTGACCATCGAGAGAATACGACACAAACATTTGTGGGTTTGGTGCAAAGGGTAAGCTGCGTTTGCCTGCGTCTTTCTGCGTAATGTGTCAATACCATTGTGATCGCTCCGATGCCCGGGAAAATCTACACAATTTTGACCCAAAATACACTTCTCAACCTTAATCTTCATACCATGATGAGAAAAACGCTGGAAGGCAGACGGAAGTGTGACAAGTGTTCCTTTTCGTTCGGACCGTCGATAGGTATATCGTCAATGCAGACAAAAACGAATTCTAACCTACGTAGGTCCTGATCCTTGAACCTTTGAAAATTCTTGGTAGCGTTTTCCAATCCTAAGGGCAAACGGCCAAATTCACAGTGACCAAAGATGGTAGTTAGGGTGATCTTTGTAATGCCCTTAAGAGCAGTAGGAATTATGGTGGAATGCACGATCTAGATCGATTGTGGCGAAAAAACCTTTCCAGACAAATGGTTGGAAACTTCATGGATGGGAGGAAATGGAAACACACCAAGAATACTGAAGCCATTGAGCACCTGGCAGCTGCCACGTCATCTACAATCCCTGGTCTGCTTTGGCAGCAAAGGAAGCAGAGACGCCAAGCAGCCGTTTGAAGGACGGATAATTCCGAGGTTATGCATGTGTTCGAACACATTCTTGTCCGCTTGTAGTTTGTCCGGTTGAAAGTGCCTTGATTTGGCAGACACAGGAGAACCATTTGTGACAACATGGTTACTGAGGTCGTGCGTAGCCCCCTACTTGCTGTTATCTGCTCTAACCTTGGTGGGAAATGGTTGCAGTTATGACGAGTAGCGCGAATCTTTAGGCTTAAATATTTCTTGCCTGCTGGAATTGACTGGAGCGAGTAGCGCGGAAACAGTTAACTACGTATCAACGTCACGCAGCTTGTCACTACACTGCCACTGGCCATAATACGCAGGCTTCATTTTCTTATTCGCTCCTAGCGTAATTCTTACTGGTCGCAGGGCAAACTTCCAAGGATCGAGGTATAACGCATACCGTTGCGTCAGTAGCAATCAACTAGTAAAGGTTGGTGATGGAATCGAATACGTAAAGAAGGCGACTATTGGTTCGGCCTGCAGCAGTCGCTGCCACCACTAGCTGACGTTGTCGTTTCGCTGCCAAGAATGTAAAACTTCTTTGGGTATTTCCAACCGGGCTAAATATGGCGAGAGATTGCAACGAACAACGGTGGAACTATCAGTATGATCGTGATTGCCTGGTGAAGGCTGGACTACGGCGCTTGCTTCTTGTGACGAATCTACGGTTAGCAAATCGCTTACGACTGAGGTGAGACATAGCAAGTTCTAACCGAGGCAGCTTTTCACTAAAAGAGTTCAGTGCGTGACTCCCAGATGGACTGGTTATGCACAGTACAGTCACGTTATTCATAGAAACTTTAAAAATTGTCCTTGGGCTGCCGTACGCTTCGACTAGTTTGTCTACGGGGAGTTCATCTGCGCGGATTGCTAATATCGCTATGGCGTCTGATGGGAAGAATTTAGTCCAGCGTTAAAAATCTTGCATTTTCTATGTTCGGAGAACAGACAAGTTACCGCGAGGTCCGGAGGTGCTCAGACGGACGGCATCCTCAATCACAATTACTAAAAGAAGCATATGTAAAAGTGTTTTAACTAAAGCCGTGGTGCGGTTTAGGCTAAGTGAGTTAAGTTTGTCATGCGGCAGTTTATTCGGCATCGGTCAAGGATGTCAATCACCTTCAAGGTTAGCTGCGGGGGATGAGGATCGGTAACGTATGAGAGCATTATTGTTTGGTGAAGGATCCAAGGAACCTTTATGGTGACCGCAGCCTAAATAAACCAGACATGAGAGGTACAAGATCAACGGTTAGTAACGAAAAACCAATGTAGTTTGCACACGGTCCGTGGGGGCCAGTGTAGACAGATATTACGAAGCAATATAGAAAAGCAAGTAGGGAAATTCAAACGAATACCATAACTGACAGGTTGGTATTAGCCGCAGAGGTATAACAACGAATAGGGTTTATTGCGATTACTCACAGTCAGGTAACAATTTGGAAAATTATGGGAACGAGTTTGCGAGCACGAACGAAGAAATCAAACGTTAATCCGTAACCGGAGGTCAGCTGCTCAAAGGGAAACACATACACAAAAAACCAAAGCGGCACAGCGTCACGGAAACCAGACGACGAACAAACTTTGAAGAACTCTCTATCTGAATGTGTTATTTAAAACAGATTCACTATAAAGGATGAAAAATGGATAAGAATGAACAATAAAAGATAGGAAGGATTACTAAACACCAAAAGCTCAACATTTAGTACAGCATTAGGCCACCTACTAGTCGCTTTGCAACACCCAAGGCACTCTGCATATAGGATATTGCAACGATAATTAAGGCGACCATTTACCAATGCACTATTTCTCCTATGCACCATTCCAATACGCATAAGTTCGTTGCACGACGTGCACTAGCTTATCGCTCTTCGTACCAAGCGCTCCGCCGAAAACGTTTCATGCGTTGTATCTGTAGTATGTGTCACACCTGCAAAGTGACGTAAGCAGGTAACTGTTAACCGTATAAAATAAATAAGCTTACATAGTACCAAGGAACTAGGTACCAATGCATGCAATTCCTCAGTTAATAATGTTTATCGATACACTAAAGTCTGTGTGTTTGCCTGGCTGCCACGTTTTCGTTGCTTGCTTTCTCCGAGTTTTCTACCGTTACAGAGGTTGGCATGTGATGTTTCATCAACTGGCATTGGCTGAGCCATCCTCGACAGCCAACTGTGTTGTAACAGTTAATCTCTTCTCCGGAAACTTAACAGCAAGTCGTCATACCGATGATTCCAATTACCTTCCAAATGGCTCATCCAGTTTGCACTTTGGAGGGCTGCTGCTTGCACGGGATCTAACCCTTTGGATTTATCTCGCTTTGCAACCACACTGCCATGATTCAGTCACTGGAATTGTGCTCAAAGTTAAATCATTCGTATCACTATGGAGGACAGAAATATGTAACACCTGTATTCCAACTTGACATGCACAACTTTGCTGACTACCACTGGTGTTCGAGCACTTGGTTCGGCACCTTACATTCCTGCAAGCATATTTTGATACCTCGATAACCTGGAGCTATTATGCTGGCATATCCTGGAGCGAGTACTGGCTATGAATACTATTTCTCGTAACAACAACTTAACTGTGGTCCTGTGTCACTCCCTTGCACTAGACATCGGATATCACTTCAACCTCCGTACGAACACACAAACGTACGTATATGCAAACATAGTATGAAAACACTGGGAATACTCACAAGTCCCTACGCGTTGCCAGTAACGTGCTATACAACCAGATACGTAAAAAGTGGGCCAGCAACGTGATCAAAACATATCATTTTTCTAGACAATTAGTAGAATGTACACGCTTATGTCGAATAGCATCACGACATCCCACAACGCTGATATCCTTGGTGGCTTCTTTGGCAATGCGTTCAAGGAACTGCAGCCTCCATTCCTTCTGCGTCATGAGTTTCTGGGGGTCCTTGGCCAGAAGTTCCTCGTAGCGCACTCTCATCTCATTCTTTACTCTGGCCTTCACCACCTGCTAAGTGTTCTCGATTGGACTGAGGAGCGGAGAGTATGGGCTCACTATCAGCATGGGTACTTTACCGGACCCATCTGCTGACGACAGTTCTGTGTGATACGGTGCATTATCACATCCCGCGACAAACTGCCGGAGCTCCATCTCCCGCTTCAGTTTGGCTAATTAGCTTCGCAGCTATTCGAGAGATGGGGTACCTGTGAATGAGCCTCAACAGGTGGTCATCGGCACTTTCCCTTCCATCATGAGTGCAACGATTAAATGCAAATTGTACCCTCTTCTGTTGGCAACTTTGCAACTGGCCCCACCCCTCTGGGCGCCCGACCACGAGTACGTTTGCGGTAAAAGTTGAAGTTCGCTTCGTCAATCCAAACGAAGAACTTTCCATTGCTCTCAAGTTGGAGAAACTGCTGAACGAATTCTCTGCGTATTTCCTTTGGTTCGCTCCTGTTCATTCCCTCGAGAACCTGATAGATGTTTTTCATAGTTATCAATCGACCATCTAGGTGCCGTACGATTGTTGACTTCGAAACGTGTTTGTGCATTTCTGCTCGTACTCGTACTCGCATTTCCTGTAGCATAAGCGTTGTGTCCTTTGCATTCCAATCGAGTATGCCGTCAAAGTCTTCCTCCTACAGCATCCGCCCACGACCGCATGCTCGAGTAATACTCGGCTCCTGATCGAGGGAACGACGAATCCAGGCGTAGGCTTTTGGATATTTGACGTTGTTCACAGTTGCCAACAGCTGCCAGTCATCACCGTTGACGAAAGCGCCCGTAACTTGGTCAGGAGTGTCTGATGAGGTACTCTGTCGAACGCGAGAGGGCATGCCGACGAGCTTAGAATCACAGACATGATTTCGGTCGTGCGCATATGTTCCAGCTGTCCGTTGCACTCAGACCAATTTTGATGCATCGTTTCGGACGTAAGGAAGCTCAAAAAGCCCGTTGCACCGTCGCAGTGCTTTCCTCCAAGGTTCCTTTACAAGCCTCACCCTGTCAACAGGCAGCGCGCTCACCTCCCCAGACTAACGCACCGAACTTTGGCATCCGGCCAGTTGAAACACACTTAAGGTCAGACTATTGGCTCTGAGCGGCTGGTGAATTACACAGAGTTTTGCAACAATTTGGGCTTTCTTTGCAAAGTTCTGGACCTTCTTTGCTACCTTCTGCCCCTTCTTTGCAAAATTTCGGACTTTTAAAGCAACTTTGCGGGAAATGCTATAGTCTGAGACAGGAATAGTTAGCGTGAACTGGACTTATACATGGGAAGATGGCACACATTTTGAAGAAAGTAATGCATAGCTGAAGGTCAAAAAGGTGAGACTAAGGAGTGCCTGCGCGTAGACTTGCTGAGATAAGAATGACTGCCAGAAGAGAACTAAAAATAGTAGTTGAAAGGACATCCAACAGGCTTAGCCTAAGCAAACAATAAGGTTGTTAAATACTACACAGAGGCCAGCCTTTCTGCAAGATAATAAATAAATAAATAAATATATTATTCTCGAATTTGTCGAGACACACCAAGTAAGGCATGATCAATATTTACATGCAAGATTGCTTCGCAACAAATACGTTGCTATGAGTGTAGTCGGCAGTAAGCCGAAGGTTGTACAGGCTGCGGAAATTGTGTAAGTAGTCATGAGGGATAGAGTCATCAATGACTGACGAAACGTTGAATTCTAGAGTGTGTAGTGTAAACAGTCAGGGCACTACATGTGTAATGAAAACGGTACATTTAGGCATGGTGTAAATTAGTATTGAAAGTGTCAGGGCAATATTGAATAATGATTCTGGTCGACTTGCCAGTAGGTCGTTCTGGGCAGTGACTTTATTCAGTAGCGAGTCACATCCGCCACGTTGCAGTGCTGATATGCGGATATTTGTGGCTTTCTATAGGGAGAACGCTTGCCAGGCGAAAACCCACCACTTCCTGGAACACTGACAGAAATTTGTTGGTTCAATAATATATAACTGGCAGACCAGGTTTCCGACTGATTTTACCATCAGATATCCGCAGTCAAATGACCTTCAATTTTCTCTATTATTTGAGCAGGTATCTTGGGCAAGGCCGCCATAATGGCTGAAGCGAATCGAGGATGGGGGCTTCAAAAAGAATCCTCTTTGTGGGTATCCAGGTGGGCGAAACGTCAATTACTTGCGTCTGGATTTTTCAGGATTGTGAAGTTATCGAGTCCAGTTATAATAATTGGACAACGGTCATGGTAATGAGTGCAGATGTGTCCGTTTGTTGTACTGCCATGTGCTCCATAGGTCTTTATTGGTTGTTCTGTCCCGGACAAAAGCGGTTTTTTGGTCCAATCCCAGATCCCCAGGAAGTTCCGAACCTCGGATAAGGAATATGACAGGAGAGCTGCTATGAGATGCAAATAAGTTAGAATATAACCTCAGATATCTGCTGGCATTCATGAGGTGTGAGGCAGAAATCCGGAGGGAAACGTAAAGCAACGGCAGTGGAGGGCAAGCATTATCTTTACTTGCATTTCAGGGAGGTCGGATAGGGAGGTCGCTTACATGTGATAAGGTTCATTTTCCCGCGGTTCGTCTTCTAGACTGGTAATGATTAAAAGAGTAAAAACATGAATGACTGTACGGTAACTATTATTATAGTAAGAAGATTAGCGTTAAGAAGTGTATTTGGGGTCAAAATTGTGTAGATTTTCCCGGGCATCGGAGCGATCACAATGGTATTGACACATTACGCAGAAAGACGCAGGCAAACGCAGCTTACCCTTTGCACCAAACCCACAAATGCTTGTGTCGTATTCTCTCGATGGTCAGTTATTACGTTCGTTTCCTTGCAGGTTGCTCCCGGCTACTTCAGCGTCTGACAAATGTACCAAATTGCAAACTCAGTACGTTTGAGCCAAGAGCATAAGGAACGGTGGTATTCGGAAAGTCTGGTTTGACTAAAAACCCTCTCATGTTTCCAACTGGATGGCTCGGGTTTAGTGCGTACCAGCAAATGGTTTTGCGGCAGTTTTACAAGACGTAGGGGGATTTCGCCTGGCAGCGTTCTTTCTATAAACAGCCACAAAGGGCTGCTCATCGACGTCGCGATGTGACAGATGTGAATCGCCACAAACTACAATCACTGCCATTAAATTAGCCGGAAAATGCCATCCAACCCGCGGACATCAATCGTCTAAGCTCACATTCCTGACGAGTACAAACCGTCAAACATGTTGCGGCACACTCACAAACAAAAGCTACACAGCTTTCACAGGCGATTGGTTGGAGTCATCCTATTTCGGAATGGCCTCTCACTTTGGCCAGCCACATGGCGCCTGCGTCTAGAAAGGGATCACGTGTAGCCTGCGCTGCACCGCCCACAGCTCTAATGGCATACGCCATATTCAGCGCAACCCCGAAGAAGTAAGACAGGAAGACATGTGAATGGTAGCCGCGTTTCAACCAAAGAGCCGGCGAACACTCTTTTATAAGCCAACACAAGCACGCTGCAGTTGGGGAAACCACGGCATACAAGGCGGTAGCTGGACCGAAATCTGCTTTGTAATGATTGCATGGAACCATTCTTCGTGCCCAGCGCGGTTACATGGGCCAAGAGCACCGCCTCTCCAGCAACGACTAACTGTCTCCTGAAGCCAGCATACACAAGGTAGTGGGTAAAAGACAGGTAGGCACCTTGTCAACATGCGCCACAAGCACAGCCACACCGGGGATATCATACAACATCTAATTAGTTGAAAGTGTGTGCTACTATAGTATTATTAGAATGCTGGATACGGATACGGAGACATATCTCTTTTCTTAATAGGCATATAAAATAAGTTGCTTACGAACCATTTCTAGATAAGTTAAAGACGTCAAAAGGCATTTTAAGAGAATGGCACAACGACGAGTAATATTATCTAGATAAACTACAGATAGCTTAAGCGTCGGGGGGCAAATTAAAAGTAGATATTGCAGGTAGAGTTTGCGGATATCCGGTGCTCTCTAGGAGTCGCTCCATTCTTACAATATTTTATCATCTTGGATTGTTTGCGTCACAGCTCAACTGGTTTCGTGACCTATTCTGTGCCACCGTAGACTCAACGTGTAACTGAAGGATTAATCCCAACTCTATTGCCCGCCACTCTTCTCCCTTTTAACGCGCCGTTATGCCGCGTTCATCGTACTCGCGTCAACTCATCTTGACAGCACCTAGTCATTGTTGGCTTCATGTAGCTTGCAAGGAGTCACTCCTTGACACTCCAGCCTTCCTTTTCTTCTGCCGTCTGTCTCTCTAAGATGCGCTTGCATGTTGCTTTCTTCATCGCAACTGTAGATATCCAGTAGTGGTCAAACGTCTTAATGATATGGCTACACCAGCCACTGATACATCCGGTTTTAGAGCCACTATCTCTGCTTAGCAGCAGCTAGTCGCCATGGCTCCCATTTATCTTTGCGGATATCCGGTGCTTTCTAGGGGTCGCTCCATTCTTAAAGTGTTTATTCTTTTAGATTGGTCGTGTCACAGCTCAGCGGGTTTGTTGACCTAATATCTGCCACCGTAGGGTCCACTAGTAAATGAAGCCTAAATCCGAATTCTACTGCTGGCCATTCATCTCTGTCCTAGCGCGCCGTTATCCATCGTTCATTTTACTCGCGTGAAATTTTCTTTTTGGCGGCAGATAGTCATTGTTCGCTTCATGCAGCTTGCAAGGAGTCACTCGTAGACTCTTCAGCCTTCATTTTCTTCTGATTTCCGTCTCCCTAAGCTTCGCTCGCATGTTGATTTCTTCATCGAAGCTGTAGGTATCCAATAGTGGTTAAATGACTTATGAGATGGCTTCACCATCCACAGCTCAGCTGGTTTGCTGTCCTATCCTTTGACACTGTAGTTATTCAATAGTAACTAGAATGCTTAACCCAACAGGCACTTTTAACCAATGAAACCCGGTCCATTTTCGCTATATTTTGAGCGTCTTACCTTCAACACTTAGTCTTCTTTCCTATCCATTTATTCTTAGCCTGCTTCTGGTATGCTCAGCTTCCTATCTTCATATACCCATGTACATTATAGTTATTGTGTCTTAGGTAATCTTTATCCTGTGGAGCATATATAAATACGGCCACATCATCACTGTATCTTTTGGTTTCCGATAACAACCAATCGTGACTACACCCCCGCATTCTAGTCTCAGGTAGAATTCAAACCTCGTTAGCTTATACCTCATGAATTGCTTACCGGAATCCTGCTCCTCATCCTTATGCAAATGAAAGTATTTTACCCATTAGGCCATGCCTTCTGCGTAATTAGAAACATCTTTAGCGTAATACCAATTACACATTGTACACTAGTTGTCTCAAATAAATGTCTTAAAGTAGGATCTTGCTCCAATGCTAGGTACATTGACTGTCCTTATCGGTCTTCTCACCGCCTGTTTCTCTCTCCCTTTTCTCTGAATTCGTGAACATCTGAGAGATTCGGGATTGAACTGAAGAACTGCCTCCGTCTGGGATGGGACGAAATAATCAACAAGAACTTATTTGGACCATGGCATCACCTCCTTTCTAACCATCTGCACCCAACCACCGATGTCCAATGAGGGTACCTGGACACGAATTCTTCGCTCCCCGGCAAATCTACATAATCGGAGAAGACTTCACGTGGTTTTGCAAAGTATCCACACATCATATTCAAAGACAATGTTAAGTTCCCGCCCTAACAATAGACAGGACCCAGGAACGCAATAGGCAACCAGCCAAAGCATCAGCCAGCAGAAAAATGGGACACCACCTGACTGCAAATAACCCAGCAAACAAACGTTCTGCATAAATATAGCCACTTACAATTTGCCATTCAATGGATTGGCGGCGGAGTACCAGACGTGTAGGTTTCGCTGGCAAGCGTTCTCCCTATAAAAAGCCACAAATGTCCGTTTAACAACACTGCACCGTGGCGTACGTGACTCGCCACGGAATAAAGTCACAGCCCACAACTTCACACTCGCAGGTCATCTAGCGGCACAATTCTAGATAGGTTCCTTACACCGGAACTTCTGGATCTGCATATACTGTCGTCTTTTTGCTTCCCACGATACGTTGACCTTAGCGTTACTTGTTCATGAACTCACTCTGTCGGCATATATCTCTTGAGCGTGCTCTTCCATTACCTTCCAAAGGATCATTAAGGATGCCCAATCTATTATTAGCTGAGGTCTAGTATCTTATGACAGCCAGCTTATTGTTTCGCATTTTCACCATTGTACAGTTCCAATCGTGGACATATGAACAATTTTCCACTGTCACTGTTACAGTTGCCATAAAATGTTTGTATATTTGTACATATCTGATCGTGCCTCCATGGTGGTGCCTTGCATAGCCGAGAATCAAATATTTATTTATTTACATTTAAAGGACAATACTGCAAATCAATACCCTGCTTTAAAGAGACTCAGCAAGAAAGCTTGCGGTTAGTAGTTTGAATGCATCGTACCTACAAACGCTGTGCTCGTTCTGTCTAGGTTCACAGCAGGACCCGTGGTCGTTTCGGGGTTTAGCCCGAGTTGCATCACTCAACGCTTACATGGCCTGCCTCAGTCAAGAATCGCGACCACACGTGCTAGAGCGTCATGCGCCCGACGTCGATGGAGTACAACCCGTCGGCGCATGCCCTTTCCGCAATTGCCGCTTTTTCGCTGCATTCATGAGTGCTTTCCTTTGCAAGTCGTTAACGGCCTTAGTGATCAAGTCGCGCCATGCACGCTGAGCAACCGCCTTCCATTCCTGTAACCTTCAGTCAAGCTTAGAAAGTAAGAGGAGCACCTTCTTGATACCCTGGCAACCAAACTTTGGTTTCCCCCCGTACCGCTAACAATAGCTCAGTTGACCATATAATAGCTGTTTCGGCATCCGCAGTGTATCCGTACGCCACACAAGACCGAGCCACCTTAGGTATCTCGGAAAAGTTCTTCAGTCCATTTCATATGTTCTACTACGGAGCAGCACATCCTTGTCTGCAAGTCTGTCGCTCTAACCAATGCGTAGCATCAGTAGCAGCAAATATTGCTGGAACTGTTTAAGCTATCTCAATCCTGCCGATGCCTCTTCCATGTTTTGCTGTCATGCAGAAGAACGGACAGCACCATGGATGTGTATACGTTTAGCTTCGTGCTGGTGATAAACAGATAGTTGCTCAACACACGGTACTCAAGATTCCCTTATTCCGCCACTGCCTTCGAGTCGAGGATACAAGGCTCCTTTTATAGCGGTTGGTTAGTCCAAACTACATGCCAGGTAGCGCAAGCAGGAGGAGGTTTTTATACCTCATTACTACGGCTGAGTTACTTCACCATTGCAGATTGCACCTTAGGTATAAGCTGTAAGCGACAGATAGTTTTGCTTGTGTTCATGGCGGGTCTGAATATGAAAGCTGTAAAATCATAGCACTAGTCATGGGATTCGTCTCATTCGCGCTGTGTGTGAACAACGCCTAGTCGTCCGCCAATGGCAACGTACTGATAGTCGTCACACAGACTATGGTTCTGGCACTAAAAATGCGGGTTTTAGCACGCAATCATCAATACGGTACTCCATACGAATACCGCAAGCATAAGCATTATCAAAAGTACAAGGTATCACGGTATGAAGATAAATATTAAACAGGGCAGGCGCTAAGGCAAGCTTTGCTAAACACTAAATATACTTGCAAATTTAACCAAGGTCTGTTCAACAACCTGACCGTCGCCAGCATACCAACGTGCAGACATTCGATTAAACATACTAACTTACGCAGGATAACAAACTTACATAACCCGAGCCACAATGCCCCGTGTTGCATCTTATTACATGTCTTGATGAAAGAAACAATATGCAAGTATAACGGAAGGTGTGGTTCTAGCATCTCCCTGCAGCAGATGAGCAGCAAGCAACATATCTATGGTGCTGCAACCCGAACAAAATCTACATTTCTCCTCAACATCTTTCGGTTATACATTCTAAGTGATGATGCCGTTGATCATGATTAGGGCAATCTCCTTGCCAGCACAAAATCAAGCTGCTACCAATCTATAGCTTGGCTCTGGGTTGTTACTTTTTCCTTTTACAATGTTAGCACAAAGGCATCTTTTACCTCAGCAGACCACCCTCCTCGGTGTCCAAA